>PVJL010000247.1:0-437230 GCA_004026885.1 Lyroderma lyra | reverse complement strand
TTTTGTGGCCTTTCTCACTATTTCTATTGTCTATTTTATTACTCACATAGCCACAAACATGGCTATAAATTGTACAGAATTGCTATCAACTGAATTGTTACCCTTAAAATTCCTATGTTGAAGCCCTAACCCCCAATTTGACTGTTTGGAGATAGTGCTTTTAAGTAGGTAAATAAGGGTCAAGCTCTAATCTAATAGGATCAGTGTGCTTATAAGAGGTGGAAAAGAGAAAGCTTTCCCTTCTCCTCTATCCCTATCATGTGCGGACACAGCAAGAAGATGGCAGTCTGCGAGCCAGGAGGAGAGCCTGGACCAGGAACTAAATTGGGCTAGGATTTTTGATCTTGGACTTCCCACACTATAGAACTGTGAGAAAATAAAGTTTTGTTTAAGACGCCCATCTGTGGCATTTTGTTATGGTAGCCTGAGTAAACTAATACAGAATTGAAAATCCAATGTTTAAAAGAACACATGCAACACACAGAAACCCCTGTATTTTACGACACTATTAATCAATTGCTTCTCAAAAGCTGTGTAAGAAGAAAGGGTTTCCTTTCAGTGTGCTTTTGGTTTTGGTGTACTCTACCTGAAGCTTTTTTTTCAACATGAGAAATCATATCCTAATTTATAATTTTTGTTCTTTCTTAGCAAATCTCAGCAGAGAGACTTTATTTCCTCGCTTACTCAAATGTCTTCAGCCAAAGAAAACTCAATTTGGGGAACATCCTGAGAATGCATTTTACCCTTTTGTATATAATGCCATTTTAGAAAATACATATACTGTAAGAAGTATGTAAACTATCAAAAGTGGAATTAAAAGATTATGCTTCCATGTGAGAAAATAATATATGAGGAGATATACTCTCTTAAATAGTTATTTCTTTTTCTAGATATTCTAACTTTCAAATGTCAAGAAGTTCACACATACTATTATATGAAGTACTTACTGCTTTTCTGGCTGAACCACTGCAATTTTCCTCTGTTTGTGTACTGTAAGGAGAAAACAAATAGGTAAATGTCAAGAAAAATTAATAGAAGAAAAGTTATATGTGTATTAAGATAACATTAGCATACTTAAACCTGGTATGTGTATATTTAACTAACAAGTACTATAAATAAGTGCTGATATGATACATCTGAAATCTAGACTAAAGCACATTTTCTGGGTAGGAGTCTTTAAACAAAAACCAAAAATAGTATTTTCAAGGCTCCCTAGTCAATCACTTCCTATGAATATTTTCTAAGCAGAAACAGATATTACATCTAACAGAAAAAGTGATTCCGACAAGGATACCAACACAGTCATAGGAAAAGCACAGTCTTTTCAACAAATGGTGCTGGGAAAACTGAATATCCACATTAATGAAACTTATACTGCATACAGAAAGTAACTCAAAATGGACCTTAATCATGAGAGCTAAAACTATAAAACTCTTGCAAGAAAACATAAGGGATAATTTTCATGACATCGGACTTGGCAATGATTTCTCGGTTATGACACCAAATTCACAGGCAACAACAACAAAAAAATAAACTATACCAAAATTAAAAACTTTTGGCATCAAAAGTCACTATGAAGAGAGGTATGGAAGAAAACTATCTGCAAATCATATATCTGATAAAGAATTAATACCTAGAATATATAACAAAATCCTACAACTCAACAACAAAAAACAATTTAAAAATGGGCAAATGACTTAGATGTTACTTCAAAGAAGATATACTAATGGCCAATTTACATATGAAAAGATGCTCAACATAACTAATCACTAGGGAAATGCAAATCAAGACCCCAGTAAGATACCACCCCATATCCACTAGGATGGCTATTATAAAAAACAAACAAACCAAAACCCCAGAAAGTAACAAGTGTGAGGCAGAATGTGAAGCAAGCAGAACTCTGACACGCTGCTGGTGGGGATGTAAAGTGGTGGCAGCGGCTCTGGAAACAGTGTGGCAGTGCTAAACACAGAGTTGTGTAAAAACCTGTACACAAATATACACAGCAGCATTACTCATGATGGCTAAGGATGGAAACAATCCAAATATCCATCAGCCGGTGCATGGATAAACAAAATGTGGTGTATCTATACAATGGAATATTACTCAGAAATATAAAGACATGAAGTACTGATATACACTACAACATGAATAAACTCTGAAAACATTATACTAAGTAAACAATGTCAGTCATAAAAGATCACATATTGGATGATTCCATTAATAATTGTCCAAAATAGGCAAATCTACAGAGATGGAAATTAGATTAGTAGTTGCCGAGGACTGGAGGTCAGGGAGGTAAAGAGGTGATTGATTGCTAGGGAGTATAGGTTTCTTTTGAGATGATATGTTCCCAGACTGACTCTGGTGATAGTAGCACAACTCCAAATATACTAAAAATCACTGAATTGTATATAGTAAGTCTTCACTTAACATTGTCAATAGGTTCTGCGACTAAGGGAAATGATGTGTAATGAAACCAATTTTACCATAGGCTAATGATTGATATAAAAAAAGAGTTAAGTTCCTATAGCATCTCATCAATTTTGTAACAAAATGACACTGAACAAACATGTTATTTGAGGACATGCTATACTTTAAAAGAAATTTTATGTTATATAAATGATATCTCAATAAAGCTGTTTTTAAAAGGAGGTTGGATGTCACTTTTAACATCAGGTAACAGAAATACTCTGGCTTCCATCTTGCTCAACCTCTTATTTCCTCATTTGCTTGCTGATGGATGGCAACTGCCATGCTTTCACCTACCCGACGAAGAGGACCACATGGCAAGAAATTGAGGGAAGCCTCGAACCAACAGCCAGCAAGGAACTGAGGCCCTTAGTCCAACAGTCCACGAGGAAATGTATTCTTGCCAATAATCACCTGTGTAACCTTGGAAGCAGATCCTCCCCGAGATGGGCCTTGAGATGACTAGAGCCCTGGCTGACACCTTGACTGCAGCCTCGTAAGAGGCCCCAGCTAAGTTGTGCCCAGATTCCTGACCCACAAAAACTGTAGGATAATAAAAGTTTGCTGCAATAAATAGTTTCCTATGCAAGAACAAGTAACCAGAACATCATTTTGTTTTTCTCTGAAATGTCCAGATTCATCCTAATTGCTACAGGCCACAAAAACTGATTACCTAACAATCAACTTTTTGACCTAGAAGTAGACAGGTACCTCGTGCTCGACGAGGAGCGCTGAGGGGATGGCCATTAGTTTCACACCAGCCCAAAGGAAATATATCCATGGATTCCATACTCACTATACATTCAGGTATGGGCTTCTTAGAACCTGTTTAAGTTACAGAAAAAAAAGTTTAGACCATTAAATAGCCTTCTTCATACACTACTTTCTAGACAATCAGTATTCTCCTGTTGCAATAATACAGACACAAACTCTCTTAAACAAGTTCATTTTACACAGAAGTTATACTTTTCATGTGTGGCAAACATTAAGACAAAAAGTAAACTGTCTCCCATGCATAACTGTATAAAGACCAAACTAGGTAATAAATATACAGTATGACCCTTCAGTTAGAAAAGAACAAAAAGCAACTGAAAGTACTAGTAGTATTACTCAGGTAGTTGACAAGTATCATAGTCAACTCCATAAAATAACTGGAAAACAAAGGCAAAAGTGACAATTGTTCTCAATGAGAACATTAGTTGTGGTAGTTGGGGACAAGCCAAAAGGCAGACCAGTGGATTCAAATCAGGAACTGATAATGGCAAGTTGCTTAGCAGGGGATGCATGAATGTCTATATTCAATACTGTCCTTGACATCTGTATTAAGTGCCAATTCTACAAACTGGAAACAGTAGGTACTGGCAGCTGAATAAAAACAAAACTCAGGCCACGTACAGTAACTGCGGTACTGAGTACTCACACAGTGCCTTCTGTCCACAAACTCGTCCAATTGTTGAATATTATTTTAGTATATCTTTTTTATTTCACATTTTTTTTTTTTTGGTTCTAATGGTTAGAGACAACCAAAGTATTATTAAGATCTCTTGAATAAGGTAGATGTTAATGCTCATATATTTTGGTCACATCAAAATATATGCCATTTGACTTAACATTTCCCCTTCAAGAAACAGGGGACTCGGTAGTGAAGGCTTTTTATTCACATTTGTCTCCTACAATCTGAAAGTCAAAGACAGGAAAATAAATTTCCAGCTTAGAATCTTGCATTATAAATTATAAGTCTCTGAACAAGACCCCTGGTTAGCTAAGAGATTTATAACAAGCCACCTTATGGGGTGACCAGGAAAAGCAAACAAGAGCGGCCTCAGGATGGCTTCCAGGGGTACGGCCCTTACCCTCCAGCTGGAGCCACAGGTGAGAGCCCCTCACGGCAGTGATGGTGGCGATGCAGACTTCTTCAGGGAGCAGAGGGTTCACGGCCTCGAGCTTCATGTTCTCCTTAAACTCATGCTCAGAAAGTGACTAAAAAAAGAAATGAATCAAATCCAAATACATACTAAATATTAACTCATATGCTTACCTGAGAGACCTTTTTTAAGTAATATTTAACCCTAGAGTAACACTTGAAGGCTATTAATTTATTTTGCTTTGTTTTATTTCTTAATGAAACAAAGGAAAATGTCTGTCTCTCCTGATGCTAGAAGCAGTCTGAAGTCAGACAGACCTGTAGGACTGCAACCTGAGTGACCCTGCTCAAGCTGTATAACTTCTTTCTGTCTCAGTTTCCCCAACCATCAACTGCCATTGGGAACACCTATCTCACTGGGTTATTATGAGGTTTAAATAAAATAAAGTACCTAAGAATCTGTGTCCTGAACCAAAGAGCTCTTCAACCACTATTGAGTCGCTTTCCTACCCACAAAGGGTCCTAGCAAACAACAAACAGCCTGGTTCCTACTTCTATGTGTATCATAAAAGGCAGTCAGGATAAACAATGCTTATAAACAAGAGGAAAGGATCATTTAAAATATATTTTTAAAAGGTGCAGCTTCTAGGTAAAAATAACTGAACTTCTATATTTAACTGTTCTCTCTCCCTTCCGATAATTCACTAAAAATAAAGTGCTTCTTTTAAAAGACATAAACCTACTAGGATGGATACAATGGGAGAAGAAACATTTTATAATCTAAAATTTAGAAGAGTGTCTAGAACTAACTTAGCTGATTAAAGAAAGGTGAAAATCTACTCGCAATGAAGAAAGCTAAGAACTGGCTGCACAGAGTACTGGACAACTAGAAGCAGAGCAGAAACAGTTAAAATAAAAAGATTTGTTGAAGACATTTAAAAAGCTTTTAGGTCATGCCCTCATTTCACTCCACATCTCAGGGCAACTGTCCCTTTCCCTCCCCTGCAGAAGATGAGATTTATCTTCCAGAGAGGGTAACACACAAGATCCCTGGGCAGGAGGACACAGGAACAGTTGAAGGCGTGCATGCAGCACCCAAAACAGGAGTTTGTGTATGGACTGTGAGAGGTCCAGGCAAGGGATTGGAAGAGACTTCTTGTAGTTATATGGTAAGTCCATGAAGGAACACATAAAGATATGGAGTTAGATGTCCCCAACAGATGATGAGCCATATTCCACTTTACAGAGAAGTTCAAGGTTGATGAGCCACACCAACATACTCAGAACTTCCAATCAGCTTCTTCTTTTAGTCCCTGACTCTTAAATATAAGCAAATGACCAAGAATTACCAGACATACAAGATATGAAAGCTAGCGACAAAAGCGGACAAAAAAAGCAACGTTGAGAAAACAGATTATGTAAAAAAATTTCCCAAAAGGCAGGGGTAATTAACATCCTCTAAGTGATAAGAAAAATGATTTCATCCTTAAAACAAGAATAATATCCTATTAAAAACAAATATTCAGAGTATAGTAATAGTTCTGGAAAATAAAAAAAAGCCATGATATTAAAAATCCAAAAAAGGGTTGAAAGATAAAGTTAGGACATCTTCCAGCAAGCAAAGCTAAAAGACTAAGAAACAGAAAACAGGAGAAAAAAGAAAAATAGAGTTCTGATTCAGGGCCAACATACAAATAAATAAAATTCTAGAAAAAGAGAAGAGAAAATGGAAGGGATTAAATCAAAGAAGAGATTCAAGAGAACCTCCTAGCACTGAGAGACATGAGTGTCCAGAGAGAATATGCTCACTGGGAACCTGGCACATGGCCACACGCTATGCTCCTCACTGTGAAACTCAGTGACAAAGAGATTCTATAACCTTCCAGAAAGGGAGCAGAAGGTGGGTTGTCTACTCAAGATCAAGGCCAAGAATGGCTTTCAACTTCTCAATAGCAACACTGGAAGACAGAAAACTGAGTAATGTTTTCAACACTCAAGTAAAACAACTTCTGACCTAAAATTCCACATTGAACCAAATAATCACATCAAGTTAAGTAGAATAAAGTCATTTTCAAATATGCAAAGTCTATAAAAATTTACCACCCCTGAATGCCATTTCAGAAAGCTACTGAGAGGCAGGCTCCATCAAAACAAGGCAGTAAACCAGAAAAAAAGGAGGTCATGTGATATACAAAATAGGAATCCCAAATTTTAAGAAAGGGGAGAGCCAATTCCTTTGGTGACAGCGAAGGGCAGTTTCTAGGATTAAAACTACACAGTGAGCCTAGAGAGCAACCCACCTGGAGAGAGAGAATGGAGGTAGCTAAGAGAGATGTCTGTAAGAAAAATATTAGAAATGACTATTTCCTACATCAGAGTATCTGAATGATCATAGATGTGAAGACAAAAAAATATGGCTAGAAAACATCCTAAAATAAATAAATAGATAACTTTAACTAGAAAAAAAAGAAATACACAGGTCTAGTTGGACTAAAGAGACTTTGGGGAAATGCTGCAGGTAGGCTACATGAGTATTTGGCTCCAGATGTGGGACTATGACCCAGGCACAGGGGCACTGATGCTTGTGTTCTGCTCAATCATCTCACTCAGGGTCCATTTCTCAGGTGGATGGAGCCAAAGCAACATGTGCTAACGGCAGAACTTTAGACACCTGCAGAAGTGGTTAGCTGCATAAGGATTCTGCATTCATAGTGTTTCAAAATATCGAAGCTGTCATTCTACTGAAAAATCATAGGGTACATGTTAAATGTAGTTTATGCAAGAAAGGACTCAAGGGAAAACTGGTTGACAACCTACACTCAAAGGAAAAGCCTTACAAAAAGATTAGCAAATGAATGCATATTTATACACCTTAAATTTAAATAGATTGTTTCATCAAAAGATGATTCCTGATTTATCTGACTTTCAATTAACCCCCTAATTATGTGTCTGACAGCCAGATAAGGGAACTTTTGCATATATTATTCATGTCTCCACCACCACTCAAATAAATTAAGTTCCATAAAGGTGGAGAGTGAAGATGACAGATTTCCTAATGTGATTGCCTTTGTGGAAATAGTTATAAAAGGCTACTGGAAGATGTCAGAAGAACTAGCAATAAACAAAGAAAATAAAGCTATCAAAAACAGGCAATTAATTAACTTGAGGACAAATGAAAAAGGAAACAATCATAAAATACTGCAGTGCTCAGCTGTGAATAATATCTGAATGTATATGATAATGTAAATACTCAATTCAGGTTTAACCAAAAATTGTAATATAACTCTAACAGAAATGAGAGGTGGGGGTAAGACAGAGAAGAAACGTAATATAAAATAGCTAAATTCTCATTTACCATAATGTAGAATCAACAGACGTGTTTAAAATTAATGACTAAAAAGACAGCAGCATAATATTTTGAAAATGAGAAGTATAAGTATCAGAATAACAGAAGAACATATGAAATGAATATTTGTGAGAAGGGAGACTGTACAAAGGACAGGGAACGGTTGTTTTATGTTCTAAGCTTTTTACTAGCAGTTTGTAAACTATGTGCATGTATTATTTCGATAGTTTAACAATTTTTCTCCACTTAATATTTGAACATTTTCTCATATTACTGAACCATCAGAAATAATTATGAATTAAAATTTTAAATTGGTATGATTTCAGTTAATAAAAAATAAAAACTAGTGCTTGCTTTGGCAGCATATATACTAAAAATAAAACTGGCAAACTTTACTAATTAACAAATTAACTTCTACGGTGAATGAATTTTTCCTTGGTCCATTTTATTACAATCAACAAGATGTTTATTTGGGCTGAGTAAGGACTGACTTCAGGGTAATAATCATCAAAAGCACAAGAAGCACTGGGGACACAGGGGGCAGCTTGAAAGGTGGCCATGAGGGAGTGGGGCTTCTCACCGGAGGGAAGCACCTCTGGGGAGCAGCTTCAGCACCACACTGTTTGAGGTAGTCAGCCCAATCAAAGTCCTGGCCTGGGTAGCCTAAGTAGGACAAAAGAACAATGATTCATACTACACATGCCTGCCCTGCTTTACCGCCCCACCAAGTATTCACCCAAAACTTCTAATTTTGCTAATATGAGAACTTTGATCATTTTAGGGAAGGGGAAAAACACCTTATAAATCCAAAACATTGTTAATTTTATAAATAGAGCAAATGTGGTCAAACCATATAACAATACAATGAAATTCTTTGGATAAATTTTAAAACTTTCACATTTCAAACTCAGCATTTATTTTGAGCAATATTTTATGATTAGTTGCTGGTAACTGACCAAAAGAATTTAAGATAGTTATGACTAGATTTGATTTATACCAATAAATCCAATCTTATTATCAATTCTATTATGACTTAGGCTCTAAAAGAAAAGAAACAGCAAATAATCTTTGGTACTATTTAATCAATGAAGACTTTTTTTCTTTAATACAACTATTTCCTTTAAAATCTCTCAGCTCTTACAGATACAGTACTCTCAGCACTGTTTTCAGATTTATGTTCTCCATAATTTCAGTGCTCTTATCATCTGAATCATAAATTCATTTCAGAAAAGAAGTTGAAATTAAATCCTCACTTAAGTCTACCAAGGTTCTTGGTAGAAGCCTCTACATGCATGCCAGGAGTTGGACTGGGCCCTCTGCATCTGACCTGTTCTCTGTTCTGCAGAGCTTAATACCTCACAGGCACAAGGTACTATATTTTGTCACGAATGTTGTGCATTTTTTTTGCACAAATTTGTAAAGGAAAAACAAGGATGTGCATTATATTAATACATGGGTAATACTAATTCTGCATCTAAATAAATGCTTTTAATTCTTTTATTTCTGCATGAGTTAAAAGTATAACTCTAGAAATCAATAACGATATCCATATGCAAAATAATACCCTTGAATACAATAATTGGTTTTTTTAATATAAAAAATTTTATACATAAAATTTCTTATACCTTGTATTTGGTCTTGTGTTTTGTAATTGTTACCTAAAATTTCTTGTACCATGCTTAAAAAATTCCTTTATAACACAAAAAAACAAGTACCTAAATATAAACAATTAAAACGAAAGATTTTTTTTCCCCTGAAAGTTTGGGTCAAAACCTTGTATGTGCATTATACACGGGAGCGCATCATATCTGGCAAAATACGGTAGCATACGCAAGACTATTCCCTCCTAGAGCCAAACAGCCCCTCTCCTGCCTGCTGAAACTGCCGCCCTGTTCTCCCTCTGCCTCCACCTCAATTCCTCGCCATACATTACCTGACGTTTTCAATTACATAATCTGCTACTTTCCTTTTATTTAAAAAGACAGGTGAGTTGTCTATAACAATGCTGAAAGCTCCAATATCTTTAATAATTGGTTTTTCTTTTCACATAAAAGCAGCAGGCAAGACAAAGAACTTGGGCTGTCAAGAGCATTCCTGCAAAACAAGAACTTCCTCTTGCAGATGTGTCCCCCAACACCATTACCACCAGGCAATCACTCCTACTCTCTGTTCACTGATGGGGGAAAACCTGGGGAGCTCTGTAACTGTTTTCCCTTATTTCCTCCTTGAAAAAACTGTCATACTCACTTTTGTCTCTCCAGTGACAAGCCCAATGCCTGGCTCATATCAAACATCTATAAATGTTTGTTGGATGAATGAAGGCTGAATGGAAGGCAAAGGTTCTGAGTTTCTAAGTCCCGCTAACACAAAAGAGTACCTTCAACCCTGTGTTCCAGCAGTCATCATTTGGAAAGTAAAGCTGTGCTTTACCAAAAGACTACTAATGAGGATACAGACTACCAATCAAATAATCTGGTTTGCTGATAAAAAAAAAAAAAAAATCAGATAACCATCTGACTTTCAGATACTTCAAGTTAAAAAATATTAAAAATTTCAGTCAAGCTCAACTAAGTCATATTTATGAGCCTTAATTAAAGGGTCAAAGACTGTATTTTGTAAAGTTGCAAACATCAGAAAATGAGCTACTACTTTCCTACATACAGCCTTTCTATATCCTACTCCTGACCATAAATCTTTCTCTGGAGCTCAAAGAGTATCCCTCCAAGATGAGGCCCAGAAACCTAAAAATGACCAAAAATTGACCTCCTATTTCTGGCTCTACGGTCTCTTCTCATAAGCCAGCTCCCCACACTCATTTTGTGCATCCCAATCCCACCTCTCTGTGACCTCCCAACAGACACAAGAGAGCGTGAACTAAGGAACCTACGTGGAACCCCAGGTTGTTACGAGGATACATCTGTCAAAGCAAGAGGACAGAACATATTTTATTTAATAGTTTAGCTTAATTTATAACTTTCAAATTTGTAAATATACAGAATCCAGGCCTTCATTTATGCTTGTTTTAAGGCTCCCAAAATGTTAAGATTAGGCTGGGGCATGAGGAGAAAGAGGGACAAAAGGTCCAGGTAATGCCATCTAATAAATCTCATTTCAAAGAAAAGTTCCCAGTGTACAATTCAGAACAGAAGGAATGCCTACCAGGAGGGGGGCCGATGTGTAAACCATTCTTCAGACTCCACTGCACAGGGAAAATACTGGGGCTGTTAGCATGACACACAAAAGACCGCCTCACATGGTTCTCTGCTCTCAAATCATCCATTTCCACCAGAAAGTACTTCTCATCAAAAACCTGTACAATTTAATAGACAAAATGGATGAATGGTTTTGTAGGTGTGGGTATGTGTCATTTCCTTGGCATAGCAAACATGTTACAAAAGTTCATAGGTATAATGGGTATTAATAATAATACTACACATTCAATAAATGTTCTCTGTGTCAGGCAGTTTTTTAATGCTTTTCATGTATTCAATTTTAATCTTCCTAACAATCTAATGAAGTAGATACCATTATCAACCCCATTTTCCAGATAAAAAAACTAAGTTTAAAAACAGGTTAGTAATTTGCACAATGTTACACAGCCAGGAAGAAGCAGAACCTAAATTCAAACCCAAGTATTTTGGCTCCAAACAAAATTTAGTTTAGGCTTAATGAGGTGTCAACTATACTAGAATAAAACTAGATCCTAGTCTGGTTTTTAATGCCAAAGAGAAGGTTTTATAAACTTCCTCTGGCTCCTTATTATCCCACAGCCCTTCAGACTCCAGATAGGGCCTTCTGACCCCACCTGTAGGTTAAGAACCCCTCCTTGTTCTAAGAATAATCTTCCAAGGCAAAGAAAAATTAAATCTCAACAGGTCAAACAATTCAGCATCCAAGCAACTACACTCTTCTAGTCGTACCTGACTTTTGGTTCCACCTTCAGTAAACAGGCTTTGACTTACGGTTCTACTTCCAGTAAATGAGCTTTTAACTGAAATCTTTTACCTTATGCTTCAGTTCTAGTAACTAAGTAACTAGGCCTTGACAACTAGCCCAGTTCCTGTGCTTACTCCTAATAAGAACTGTACTTTTATCAGTCTTTCAAAAGGTTAAAGTCTAAATCTGGAATTCATGACTGGAGCAATTCTATCAGATTTTGTGACACTAATCACCTGCTTGCCACACATCTCCTTACCTTAACAAGCTTTGCATCTAGTTGGGCACTGATAACACTGCCTGCCTCCATACTTTTCAGATACCATGGCCTACCTCCTGGTTAAGCCTCCTCTACTCATGTACAGCTAGGCCTGACCCCAAAACATGCCCCTCATTATTCTGGTGTCCAGGTGTTGGTTGGCTGGGGTGACCAAGATCAGAAGAATGAATAGGCCACAGAGAACTGGACAGTACAAACACAAAATGTGCACAGAAGTAATTCTAGGTTCACAGCTTAGGAGAAACAATGGCTTGGATTAATGGAGCCTGAAGATCAAAACACTATTGATTTCTTAAACCAGCCAACTTGACAGAATTCTTACCAAGAGAGTTGTCCCTGTTTTACCTTAACAACTGTAGCAGGAAAGATCCCAAAAGGAGACCAGGGGTCCACAGCTTCCAATTTCATATTTACAGAGAATGAATGTGTGCCAGTCACTTGTTTGTCCTGAAATGCAAATACCAAGCGGGAATAAAAATATAGCATTTTCACATTGATTTTATACTCATATATAGCTGAATATGACCCTTAATTAATTAAAACAATGCCTCTGATAAATAATCTAATCCTATAATTTTCTTCCCTGGAAAAAAAATTATCCAGGAATAAAACCACAGGCAACACTCCTAACTCTCTACATCTAGAATACAAAGGCCACCTGGAAGAAAACCAAGTTTACGTGATAACAAGCCAGGGCTATGTAGTTAAGACTCAAAAAGGTTTAAGAGAACTTTGGGAGAAAACCTGGAGTACTTTTAGAAGAAGAGGGTGACCATCCTGTAGCCTTCAAACTGCTTCCCTCCTTCAGAGGCAACAGCACTCTCAATGACTCCAGGGGTTACTTTATGCTTTGCAGCTCCAGCAAATTGCTTTAACTCTACTTGTTTCTGCATTTACCTTAAATAAGTAAGATGGTAATGGCTCTTCCTCCTCCTCTTTCACTTTGACCAAGATCTCATTCCACTCAGCCTCATTTTTCAGATGCTTAATGGCTTTAATAAAATAAGACAGGATGTTTTAAATGATGACAGAATTTACACACTTTATAACTATTCTGAAAGCATTCACATAAAAAAGAAGGCACTAGGGAAAGAAAAGGGTTCAAGTCCACTTATACCATCTTCACTCAAAGAACTTGTACTTTAACTTCGTACTTGTCTCCCCTATTCAAACCTGGGTAGTTAAGCATGGTAAAATATACCTGAAGTGAGATCATAAGAATTGCTATAGGCCACAAAATGAGGTACCACCACATCCAAACTGGGGCATGTAGTAATAAATGAGAACTGATCTGACCAGTAATTCCAGTTTTAATATTACTGGAATGTCTTTTCATCAACAATTTCCTTTGAACCCAACACTTGTCCTACTCCTATACCTATATAAAATGTTCCCTAGGGAATTCTTCTTTAATTTTTGGTCACTGTACCCAAATTCTGACAATTAAGTTTGCAAACTTGCCACCATGCACTTATGTTGGCAGCACGGTACAAACAACTCGATAAGGTGTCATAACCTTGCCAAGGTACAACGGACAGCTCTGATGGCCATTCCACAAAAAGAGTTCCAAAAATGCTTTGAAGGGTGGATGAGGCACTGGCATCAGTGCACAGCTTCTCAAGGGGAGGGAGTACTTCTACGGTGACCGTAGTGATATTTAGCAGTGAGGTATGTAGCACTTTTTCTAAGATGAGTTCATGAAATTGTCAGACCTTGTATTAATATGTGTGGCAAATTATAAATGCAATAAAACCAAAAGAAAAACAGGCATTTAACAACTCCATATACATTTTTTGCAATATCTGTATTATGCAAAGTAACAAAGGCTTTTATAAAATGCAAAATAATGCATTTTTCAGTCTCATAGATGTTAATAACAATAACGATAATGTGATAGTTAAAGAAAAATGTTATACTATTCTTTACCTAATGGGGGCTGAAGTTCATATCCCTGTTGAGCTGCCCAACCAACATGATGAAGAAATGGATCCAAGTAATACAACCAATAATCAAAGTTGTCAGAACTTTCAAGTCCTTCATAACGCAGCTTCAGCCTTCCTCCAATGTTTTCAACTACAGTAACAATCCAAGTACTTAGAGAGTCCTGGAAAGCTTGACATTCTAGCCTGGAACCTGGAGCAATGAGATCTAAAGGATTCCTCCCATTACGGAGCTGTAAAAAAAAGTGAAATGATTAAACGTAAGAATTAACATAATATTTTAAAAAGTTAAGTCTTTAATCTCAAACTAGCCTTTATATTTTTACCCATTCGAAGCCAGTGATCCGCAATTGCCTAATATCATACAAATCCTACAGTATTATTTATAGGTGATATAAAATTTTTATTTTAAAGAAAATCTACCTATAATGCAATAAAACTATCCTAACAGAGCTCTATCTCTAGGACTGTGTCATATAGTTTCATCTAGTAAGAATTTTAAAAATATCATTAGTCACTGATTGTAAAAGCAAATATGACTAATTAAAAAAACAAATCAAACATGACAAGTCAAATTCCCCATATCCCCACCTCCAAGAAAGAAATACAATAAACTCTTCAGCACAGTCTTTCAGACTGAGTTTTTCTACTACACGTAAGTCAACATTTATCTCTCTCTTATATTTTTTTGAAAAATGGGAGCACTGTATACTGTTTTTTTAAATTGTTTGTCACTTAATACTTTATAGCTATTTTTCTATTGTAGCACATATGAATCTTCCTCATTTTTTAAACTATTTTATTGATATTCTGTAATTCAAAGGGGCAGTAATTTATCCACTTATCTACTGATGGCATTTTAGTTTCTGAATTTTTACTCATTTTTAACAATGTTCTATGAACACAGTAAGCATCTTGATTATACTGATGGAAAAGAAAAGTTTAATTCTCACTCTCTAGATAATACGAGGGCTATCTGGAAAAATCCAGCCATAAATGCCTCTATGTTTCATATTACATAGCCAGATACTTTCTGGACAGCCCTCATATATTAAAAGCTACAATAAAGAATAAAAAGGAATGCGGATCCCAACATCATCACTTAATCATTTCTTAATACTCAAGCATACATTTTTTTCCTAATAAGAAATGTTCTGTGACACCTACATATTCATATATATGCAAAAGAACACGAACAAATGGAGAAACAAGTTCACAGCTAAAGATTAGGGTGGCAGAATCAAGGTCAATGTAAAGTAGGATACGTATTAATTGATTTTATTATGATTTCATTAATTAATTCAAATTTTACTGAGTGTTTAATATACGCTAAGCCCTGGGTAAACATAATGAGTCAGAGTATAAAATATAAAGATCAGCATGAGATAAAATAGTTTTCACCAATCAAGTTTTATAGGCAAATATAAATGGATCATAGAATTAAATGTGCGAGCTAAAACTATAAACAGAAGAAAACACAAGAGTATACCTCCATGACCTTGAGTTAAGAACAGCCTTCTTAGATATGACACCAAAAGCATAAACTACTAATGCAGAACGCTTTAGGCACTAAGCAAGCCACCAGTTTGCTCCCTCTGAGGGTAAGTTAAAACTTCCTAATACCCATGCCTATGTCTGTAGTAATAATGCTTATTTGCCTTGGAGTAGTAAATGAGCATCCAATTTTAAGATTCTTTGGACATGAAATAAATATCATTGCGAATAAGAAGGGTTTTCCACCCTGATTCTGCAAATACTACTACTCACGCCCTCTAGCAGCGGAACAGGAGGACTACATGCTCCCACCAGGGTCTGCCGCAGGAACTCATCCCAATCAGACACCTTATCTCTGATGCCTAGGTCAGGGAATAAAATGAGTGATTTATTCATGTCAGCCACAGAACCCAGAGAAATGAAATAAAATGCAGAGAAATTAAACCAGTGAAAATGGTTTAGAGGTGCATCTGTCATTTTAATATTTAAAAGTGCAACATAGTGCTTCCTTGAAAGCGTAAAACAAAAATCCTCGTCATTAACATTTATAGAACTACTTCCTGGTTAGGAACCCTAATTTGTTTTGGTGAAAATGTTATTTAGAGACCTTAATTAGAATGCTGAGGGTGCTCACTGTTACTGAGTTTGTGTTTCTAGGCCTTTTCAGTGTCTAGAACTAATAAATACCTTCTTTTTATTTTAAGATCACATCAGGAGTTCATATTGATACTTCCAATACAAATTCGTAACACTGTTACTCAACTTTATTCATTTAAGCTGTTTCTTTTCTTTCATGCTGAAAAACCTAGTTCTCAATTATACATTCAATTATTAATTTGCTTTATCTCACAATACATAAATAATTATTCCAAAATAACATCAACTCTACCATTAACAATGATTATTACATTTCTTTGTTTATGATTTTATTTTTTAGGAAATGCTTTTTTAAATTTCATTTTGTTTTAGTTATATAAAATATTTACATTGTTCAAAATTCAAATCTAGCTTCTATCCCTGTCCCCTTCATTCTATTCCTTTCTTATCCCACAGGTAACTTTTTAAAAAGATTTATTCTTTTACTTTAAATTTTTTAAATTTATATTTAAAAACAAAGTTCACATACACATTCATACATTCTCCTCCCTCTCTCTCACTCTGTATACATTTTTTTTTTTCATAAAAGAAGATATCCTAGAGAACACTCCTTGGCTGTATATAGATGGTCCCTGTTACTTTTTACGAGTGAATGAAGCTTACTGTTATAAAATAACCTTGTCTGTTGTAGTATTTTCTGCTCTGACAGAGGTAGAAACCTCTGTCAGATATCAAGATTTTTCTGTTTGCATTTGTCTATATATCTTGGTTATCCTTATATTTTACCCTTTCAGAATCTCTCCATTTAGGTGTGATGTTTCCTATATATGGTACAGAATTACATTTTGCTTTGTAAGCCAACCCAAATTGTTTTTTCCACTTTTAATAGAAGAATAAGTTTATTAACATTTATTGATATCATCAATATGTATGGTCTCAATTCTATCTTATTGTTAAATATTATACAAATTATTTGTGTGTGTGTGTGTGAGTGTGTGTGTGTGTGTGTGTGGTCTGCCACTGTGATCTATTTTATTTGAACATATATGTTTTCCTTCTTAAAATCTATCTTTTGGTATTTAGAAACTAGATTGTGTTTTTGTTCTTCTGCTTACCTTTATATAACACTTCAGTATTTTACACTTTTAGAATATTTTCTTTTTCTTTCTTCTATAAACAATACTAACGTTATCTACAATCATTTTTCTCCTCTTCTTTAGTATCTCATTTCAGGTAATAGCCTTTTACTTCCAGTTAACACTTGGCAATAAAGCTGGGGGGTTTTTTTTGTTGTTTTTGGGGTTTTTTAAGGGCAATGAGTGAGCTTATACCACTCAGAACACATGCTCTCCCCAATGTTATCCCATATTTGTTTTAGTTATAGTGCATTTATATTGTCAGAGCATGTAACTATTATAAACTATACTGTCTCCCTTATAATCATCATTTAGTTCTAAGTTCCATAGCTAAATATACAGGATCCGGCACAAATAATGCCCCTTTTCTATGAGCTGGTAAATATATACCAAATCTTTTATTACAAAATCATAAGCACATATGGTTACGATTTTTGTAATAAAACCATAACTCAAGTCCAGGTATTACTTCTGCTGGATCCTGTTTATTTAATGTTTCACCAACAGTTCTCATGCTGATCTGTCTTAATTCATTTGGTTTTCTGAAGCTCATTCTCTAGTGGATTTCTTACGAAAAGTTCATGGGAACAGTATTTCTTGAATCTTTACATCTTCATAATAGTTTGCTTATGGCCCTTATGCCATTTGCAAAGTTCAATTTGGCAAGATGCCCCATATTTTCTTTCAATGAATTTCTTAAATATGTTACCCTATTGTCTTTTGGCATAAAGCATTATTGTCAATTAGTCTGATGACAAACTTGTTTTCCTTCCTTTTCAAGAAACTTAGTTTTTTTGCCTAAATAACAATGTGATTACTGTTTGCTTTAAAGTTCAAATGTTTCATTAGAACAGATTTGATGTGCCTGTCCTTGTTTAATTTTTCTCATGTATGCAGTGAGCCTTTTCACATGTATTTCAAGTCCTATTTCAGTAAAGTTTTCTTGAATTATAGTTTCCAGTATCTTATTGTTCCATTGCTTTGGTTTTCTTCTTCAGGGACTTCTATTCTATGTATGTTAAATCATTTTTGCCTATCTATTTTATTTTTCCCCGAGTTCTTTTTCTTTCATTTCTTATTTTATTTTAAATTTTTTCCTCTTTTTCATCTTCTATTTCTCCTCAGATATTATCCATGCTTGATTCATTCCTGTCTTCATTGCTAATATTTTTTTTTATTTCCAGTTCTTCCCTAACTTCTAATATTTCTTTTTTCAAATCTTCCTTTTCTCCAGTCATATCATTTCTGAATTTTTATAAATATTATTTTTGCTTTTTCTCACTGCTTCTATCATCATTATACTTTCTTTTAGTTTAATCTGAAATATTTATATCTGACACAGTGTTCACCTCATTTGTGGTTATGTTTCTCTGGAAGGATTTTATTCTATTCTTTTTAATTTTTTTCTTTTGTTATAATAACCTTTTATAATAACCTTTTATAAGCTGAAATCATTTTCTGTTGTTCAAGTTTAAATGAGATGAATTTTCCTACATTCTTAAGATGAGACGGTGGGCCAGGTAGCTTTATGTCTCTAGAGCTTCCTCTTAACACTGTTTGTTTGTTTTTTTCCCCACAAAATGTTAAAAATATGGCCAATTAGAAGCCCACACACCCCCACCAGGACCCTAATACCCAGACCCTCATTTCTTTCTTTTTTTAATTGTTAAATTTATTGGGGTAACATTGGTTAGCAAAAATTACATAGGTTCTAGGTGTACAATTCTACAGTGCATCATCTATGTGTTGTACTATGTATTCACCACCCAGAGTCAGTTCTCTTTCCATCACCATATATTTGACTCCCTCTTCCTCCTTTCCCACCCTCTCACTCTTCTCCCACCCGCCTCCCCCTTCCCCTCAGGTAACCACTAAACTATTGACTGTGTCCATGAGTTTTTGTTTCTTTTTTGCTTTCAGTTTTACATTCCACATATGAGTGAAGTCATATGGTTCTTGTTTTTTTTTCTGTCTGGCTTATTTCGCTTAGCAAATTGATACAACTGCTATGGAGGACAGTGTGAAGGTTTCTCATAAAATTGGGAATGGAGTTACCATATAACCTAGCAATCCCCCTTTTGGGTATCTACCCCCCAAATTTAAAAACCTTAGTTTGCAAAGACTTAAATCCCCCATTATTCATCGCAGCACTGTTCATGGTGGCCAAGTCATGGAAACAACCCAAGTGCCCTTTGGTAGATGGCTGGATAAAGAAGCTGTGGTACATATACACAATGGAATATAACTCAGCTATAAGAAAAGATGATTTATTTCTACCTTAGGAAATGAGAAATTGACATTTCATTAAATAAACTTATATTACTTGAAAATTAAAAAAAAAAAAAAGAAAAAGAAAAGATGAAATATTGGCATTTGTGACACAACGAATGGACCTTCAGATTCTCATTTCTAAATACCACTCATCACCAAAAATAACCAAGACTTCTTTTTAAAAAATGGCTAATTTCAGGGCTGAGGCAGGGAAAAACTTTTTGAGTTAAAATACAAGAAATTACTCCAAGAATAATGGGAACATAACAAGGGACATGTTAGCCAGCTTGAAGAGGTATACACTGGCCAAATCTAGGACAATTTGAGCATCAAAATAAATAATGATATAAAGAACTACAGTCCATTGAATAAAATAGCAATCATGAGTCTATACTGACATACATACAAAAATGTATGTGTATAAATGGCGGAAAAGAGAAAACTCTGTAGTGGAAAACCAATTATAAAATGTAGAAGGATTAGAAAATACAATTTGGTAATCATTAGAGTAATAACTGTTTTAGTTAAAAATATTACTATCGATGGATGTTAAAACAGGTGAAAGTTTGAAGAGAAATTGGATAGCTATGTAATCCCAAAGTATCTTCCCACAAGATACTTACTAATTTAAAAGGGTAAAAGTAATTTCATAGTGGAAAAACCAACTTATACCAACTTAATCAAGTGATGAAAGTTAATACCACCAGCTAGAGGACAAACCAATGCATGATATGATGCACTGGAAGAACACAATGTCACTTCTACATTTTTCCTACCCAAAGTGCACAATCTGAATCTAAGGAAATATCAGACAAACCTAAATTGCAGAACACTGTAAATTTCAAAAATTTCAATGAGAGACAAAGAAAGGTTAAGGAAACTAAAAAGACATGACAATCAAATGCAACGTGTGACTCTGGACCGAATCCTGGACCAAGAAAATAAATGGGGCATAATGAGTATCATTGGCCCTGGATAAGAAGTTGAAAGAAAAATATATAAGGCCTGGTATGTTCTTCAACCTGCAGTCTCTCCTCCTTTTCTCCACCTTTCTATGTTCCTTCTCTTTCCTTTGTCCTACTGTCTCTATCCTGTTGAATTTGGATTCTATACCCAATAGGGCTCTTTACCAGAAGAAAGCTTCAGATGGTTCATTTTAAGAGCTTATAGGTCCCAGATCGTTTGTGGGTGAGAGGAGAGAGGACAATAAAATCAAAAAGAGAATCAATCTGGCCCAATGTACTTAAAGAAAACTAGAACTACAAGTTGCAAACTCAGAGAGCCTCACAGTCTTACGGAATTATAAGCTACTGATGCTCCCTGTGAGTGTCATAAAAACCTGAGGGTTTATGGAGCACAGAAAATAAATTTTAAAAATAGGGCATGTGCATTATTCCTCATAATTATTATCCTTCAAAACGTTAACCCAAAATACTTAGAAAAACCTATGTGTGTGAAAACCTCAAGACTGTGGACAGCCCAGATTTTTCTACAGCAATACCATATTATGTCTTGACAGGAAGTATTTTATTACCTTCTGGGGCTTTGAGGGTCTTCTTATTCTGCTCACACCACCCAATAGGGTAGAGGTCAGCCTTCCTTATGTCACACCAAAAGTCCGCTCTCCGGTCCTCCCCATAGCCATCGTAGCGGAGGAGGAGTAACTGCTCACAGGTGGTAATGATGGTGGCAACCCAGTAAGTTTCTGGATCTGTCTTCACAACCACTTCCAGTTTCATCCCAGGAGCAAATCCATTTTGCAAACGTGTGTCCACCTGAACAGGAAAATGTTATCAACTACCAGAAAAGTAGTTCAAATGAGTATTTCTTTGGCCAAACACTTAAAACTTACAATTCTGAAACACTAAATGAAATAAAATCTTCTCAAGGGGAACCTGAGAAATTCCAACACTAACTCATCGGAGTGATCCAAACAAAACAGGGAATAACAACACTGCTCTGGTTCCATCTGACTCTGAAGGAATTTTAACAGAACTCAATATTTTCACCAAATTAGTCTATTATGATCACAGAAACTGTTTTCTATTAAGTATATAAATCACTGAACGTTCACCATTTTAACAGCTTTTAACACATTAAGTTCTCAAGAGTGATTTCTAGATCATTTAAAAGAAAATTTATGAAGCTAGAAAAGGGAAAGTACAAAAATAAGCTATAATAATAAAAAATTAGTACAATAGCCATACCTCATAGTTTTCCTGAAACAATCTATGTTTATATTCCTTGAATAGTAACACCTGTTGTCGTCCTTGAACAATAATTAATAATGCCCCCTTTGTCTCACAAGTGTCTTAATTTACATGATAAATTATATGGTCATAAAGGTATGGGTTAGCAATTTTGGAACTACTGTATGTGTATACTAAGACTGAATAAATAAATATACTGTGGATAATGACAGAAAGGTTTCTCACTATGGAAGAAAGAAGTAAAAATAAGGAAGGCAGAAGAAGAGAATGAAACTTGTGGTACTGAATTAGAATCATGGTATCAGAATGAAGTCATGATTACAGACACAGAAAGAGAGATACAGAAATAAAAAGTACAGATGTTTATGTATTTATGTGTTACTATATAAATATGACAGCAACCAGAAGAATGATACTCAACAGCAAATTTAGTGTCCAAATCTTGACTGCTAAATGAATAAGAACAGGGGCTCCCTGGAGAAATAACTGATCCCAGTTTGGGGGTAGAAAAACACAGTAAGAGCCTGGAATAGCTTATGATGCCAAAAAAGTAAGAAAATGCTCAAAAAATGATGGGGATATTTGGAAAGGAATTGGGAGCCAACTAGAAGTATCTCCCAATGGTCACATGTGGGACAATTTGAGCAATAAAATAAATAATGAGAGTAATGAATTATAATCCATAGATTTAAGTAAATATCCATGAGTTCATACTGTTAAAAATATTTAACAGATGAGGGGATAGATCTTCCCTTGAGTAGGAGACCAATTCATAAATATTTCTTAAAATGAAGGAAAGAGAAAATCACCTTTAGACAAACACCACAGAAATAAACACTGCAGGCAAGAATCATGGACCAATGCTAAAATGACTGCTGACTATGGTATCTGTGTAATCTCCCTGCAAGATTCTTATTAATTGCAAAGGGGAAAACAGTAACATTACAATAAAGAAATCTGGCAGAAATCACCCTAATTGATCAAAGTTAATTACTTAATACCACCAGTTTGAAAACATCAATATATTAATTATACCCTTGATATCATACAATAAAAGCACAAAATCATTTTTATGACATTTCTGCCAAGTCCTCATAAACTCAAGCTAATCATGAAAAAAGCTAATCCCAGAGTGAGGAGTATTTACAAAATAACCAATAAGTAATAAGTTCTTCAAAAGTGTCAAGGCCATGAAAGACAAAAAATGAGGAACTGTCATACACTGCAGGAGACTATGGAGACCTGACCACTAAATGCAATGTGGCAATCACAACCACTGGAAAGTGAGAGGATCCTGGAGCCAGAAGGGGAAAGCCCCACATTCTGTGTAAAAAACCCTCCCTTTTCTAATCCCTACCCTGTTGTACTCCTGAAAGGTAACCATTATCCTGAATTGTAACACAGCGGTGTAATACTGCCTGTGTTTTCACACTCCGTTAGACTCGTGCAGTATCAATGTTTTTCTGTGTGTGGTTTCTCTTGCCCAACACTGCTTACGAGATTCATAAATGCTGCTGCGTGTAACAGTAATTTCTTTTCACTGCCATACAGTATTACATAATACAAATATGCCACAATTTATCCTTCCTAATGCTACTAACAGTAGGCATTTTGGGTACTTCCCAGTTTTGGAAAACTATAGATAATACTGCCTGATTATATGAATACTTTTGTATGTCTCTTAGTGTAATCATACCTGGGTTTCTCTAACAGATAGTCAAACTGCTTTCCAAAGTGGTTATACCAAGTTACTCTCCCAGGAGTAAAAACCCTTCTGCTTCAGTATTCTAACTGACGTCTTTGTATGTAACCATTCTGGAAGGTATGTAATTAGGAGTGCAGCTGGGTCTAGGTTTTGCTCTTGCTCTTGCTATTCACAGTGCACCACAGGCACCTAATTCCAGCAGCATTTTCTAGTATTTAGGGTATAGGGACATTGCCAGAGGACTTTTCCCCTTCATGTCTGCTGCTCCACCCTCAGATTTAGTTCTCTTCAGGACTGCATCTCCCAGACCCTCTCTCTCCATACTCTTGCCTCTCCCCCACAAATAAACCTCTGTCACCCAACATTTCCAAGTGGTGGCTGGGGACAGGCAGGAAGAAGCATCATCTAGTTTTAACCTTAGTCTTAGGCAGGTTCTGTGTCTCTGGGCCATAGGGGTGTGAACTTCTCAGCTATCCTACCCCTTCCCCAAGTGTGGAACCTCTAATGCTCCAGCATGTATTTCTGCCCCTTTCTCAGAGACAGAGGGCTTTTATTTCTTCTATTCCAGCTCCAGTCTGTGAAGGATCTCCTCCAGAACCCTGGGGTTAACAGGGTTTGCATCCCTTCCCCTAGTAGTTTGAAGTTTTTTTCTAGAAGACCCAGCTAACACTTAGTACCTTTCCTATAGTAGGTGCTATTCTGTCTGCCAGACAGGTACCATGAGGAAGATTTTTTCACTATCTTTGACCCATCCTCCTTGCATATGTGGTTTATTTCTAATTCCTTCTTCAGCCCTGTCTTCTTTCTCTCCTTTATTCCAAATTGTGTCCTATAAAACTCAAGCCAGTGGCCTGCACATCCATCTCCACTGTTCTGGAGATATGAGTTGTGTCCACTTTGCCTGCGATCTTCTAGCCATGGGCACCCCTTCTCAGCGTCTTCCTTCGCCCATGCCTGATTTTCAGTATGGCTAGCAATCCTTCATCATGTACTGATTCAGGCTTACAGATATTTCTTATATTTGACAGAGAGTATCCATTTATTTTTCATTCTCCTTGTTGTTTTGTTATTCAAAGAGGAGAAAATGGAATCTGATTCTTTAAAATGACTTTTTTAGACCAGAACTTTGATTAGGAAACTTGTCCCCTATTTGCATTTTATTATAAATAAATAATCTGTGTAAATGTATTATCAGATTAGTAATAACCTTAAAAACAAGAATTCAAAGGTATTAAAAAATCATTAACAAACTTTCCATGTTAAAACAATATTGAAAACAACTACAAGATTAGCCGATGCGATACAAAATAAAATCTTTACCTAACATATGTAATTCTCAGCACTTCAACTTAAGAGACACAAATTGAACCAAGAAATAATCAAAAAAGAAACTATCATGACTGAATTTTTACATGAAGACAAACTAAAAATTGCAGCACTCTTTCGCTTATAAGAACAAGAACAAACTCCAACTTCACAAAATCACAGACAATACTGAGTGAGTATTAGCATCTTTATAAATCCTACAACTGTTCCCTCAAAATTCGTATGTTCAAATCCTAATTCCATGTCACTATATTTGGAGATAGAATCATTATAAAGGTTAAATGATGCTGTAAGAGTGGAGCCATGATCCAACAGGATTAGTGTCCTTATATGAAGACACACCAGAGAGCCTGCTCTCTCACATGCCATCACTCGAGGGCACGCCAAGAAGGCAACTGTCTGCAAATCAGGAAGAGAGCCCTCACCAGAAACTGACCATGCTGGCCCCGTAATCTCAGACTTCCAGTCTCTAGAAATGTGAGAAAAATAAGCTTCAGTTGCGTAGCTCCCAGTGTATTTTACTTTGTTATGGCTTCCTGAGCAGACTGAGATAAACATGAACTAAGTAGCTTCAAATTAAGTAATATTATGTTTTTTAAGAGGGAGTGAAGGGTGAACAGATTATAAAACTATGTCTAAATATAAATTATTTTTTTAAATTTGGAGTATTTTCTTATGTTCTAAATACATTACATGGGGCAAATATGTTGTCCACTGATAAAACATTAAACTGGACTGTTAGGGGCATAAAATATGCTCCACAGACCATACATGACCCACTGTATGACATTACTAATGTTTATGCTCAATATGATAGAAAGCAAATAATGTTACTGAAATTACTTTCAATGAACAACCAACCCATCAGTCATAAAACGCTAT
Organism: Lyroderma lyra; assembly: GCA_004026885.1. NCBI lineage: Eukaryota > Metazoa > Chordata > Mammalia > Chiroptera > Megadermatidae > Lyroderma > Lyroderma lyra. Next base: position 411,771 of record PVJL010000247.1, on the reverse strand, counting down.
CATGTAAAGTTTAAGAAAATAAATCATTTTTTTCTTCAATTTTTAAGGGTTTGTTGTTTTTTTTTTTTTTTTTTTTTTTACAAAAATACAGGAATATTCCTGATCAGTCAAAAAGACAATTCCTGCAGTAACGGGCAGAAAATATAATATACAAAACCAAAAATAACTTTAAGAGTATGTCAAGTTTTCTTAACGAGGGTAGCAGAGGGAAGGGAAAGCAAAAAGCACTGAAATTCTTTCAAGTGCCCCAACTTAAAATAACTCTAAACTATCTAATGATAGTACAGTCAGTCAAAGGAAACAGACATAAACAGTAAAGCCACTAACAGTTACTGCTTACATGTTTGAAAGATCCATAAGGAACTGCTGTGGACCCTGTCTCTTCCAGATAATCTTCCCAGCTTACTTCCACTTCTTCCACACCAGAACCAGCATCTGGAAGTAAAAACAAAACAAAAACTGGTGAACCTCAATTCAAGAAAACTCAATATACAAAAACATAAACTTGGTAATACACCTAAATTAAAATGTACTTCACAACAAGTTAATTGATTTTATGGTAGATTTCCTTAGTGCATTGTCAATGAATCCCAATGGCAAAGAAGAGGGACATGCTGTCTCCCGTTGGGATCCATCTGGGGTTCACCCAAATGGATCATACAAAGCTGGTGAGAGTGTAACTATTAATATTACAATCACATTGGATTGTATTTAGAATATAATGCCAAATATTTGAGATACTTAATAGGCATTTCAAACTTGCACTTTTCAATCTGGTTCTTCTTCAGTTCTCTACTCTCAAATGAATAAAAGATACCACTAACTAATACTTTGGCTCAATTCAAAAAATGTGGGATTATCCTTGCTTTCCTCCTTTTCTTTCACATCTTACATTCAAACTATTAATATTATAAAATTCACTAGGTACCACCTTTAAAACATATCCCAAATCTAACCACTTTCCACTATTTCTATTGCAATGTCTCTAGTCCAAGGCTTAACCATAACACTGTCTATCTTTTAAACACATTTATATTAAAATCTAAAATCTTTGGGAGACTGCAAGGCCCTACATGGTCTGACCCCCCCCTGGCTACCTACCCCATCACTTCATTGCCAAACAGCCTCTTGTTTGCTCAACACTCAAGTGATACTGAGTTTCCCATCTTTCTCTAATCATGTTATTTCCTCAAAGCCTCTGCATTTGCTATTTCCCCAGCTCAAGGATTCGTTCTCCAGTGTCATTCACTGGAGCTTCACTGCATTCAAGCCTCTACTCAGTCGTCATCTCTCCAGAAAGGCCTTTCAGTAGTATCCATCTAAAATAGAAACCCGCAGGCTCTGCCTTCATTATCTTCAAGACATTCATTCCTATTTGACAGTATACCATGTGTCTTTTTGTCACAGTAAACTCTGTGAAGACAGGAACTTTGTTTTGGTCACTTCTATATTTTTGTTACAGCAGAGACTCAATAAATTTTTGTTGAGTGAGCAAAGATTCAAACACTCCATAACCCAATAATCACAATTCACATAAGCTCCCTAAGAGCAGCTTTTGTTCACAGTCATTGTCCAAAACAATGCCTGGCACTAGCAAGTCTGCAATAAACAGTTGCCGAATGAGTACGCCCTAGGGAACCCCATGCTTCATACAAACACAAGGAGGCAAATACAGGATGCTTACCACAATACTGTCTGTAATAGCAACAGACAGAAACAATGAGAAAAAGGGATAAATTATGGCAATTCTACAATAAAGAACAATATAGCAGTTGAAATGAATGAACTAATATTGAAAACCACATCAGGGGGGTTTCCTGGTGGTGTAGTGGCTAGGTTTCAGTGCTCTCACCACTGCAGCCTGGGTTCGATCCCCACTCAAGGAATCAACCCCCACCTCCAAAAAAGAAAAAGCAAACCACATCAAGTAAAAGTGGCAGACGCAGAATGAAAAGCATAAGGAGGTATAATTTAGGCTTTAAAACAAAACTTTACAGTATAATGCTTATAAATACATGCATATTAATAAGAGTATAAAAAAGATGGGAAGAATATATATCAGTTTTAGCAGTGCTACCTTTGGGATGGAGAAAAGAAAACAGGATTAGAAGGGAAGTATGAAAGAGGCTTAAACTGTATTACATTGTATTTCTTTTCAAAAATGGAAATAACACATGAAAACATGTTGAATGTCATTTGGGAACTGCAAATCAAAACCACAATGAGATATCACTTCACACCCATAGGATGGTTATGATCAAAAAAGCAGAAAATAAATGTTGGCAAGAATGTAAGAAATTTGAATCTTTGTGTACTGCTAGTCTGGGAATGTAAAATGGTATAGCCACTGTGGAAAACTACATAGGATGTCTGGAAAAAATCCAGCCATTGTCAATATAATTGGAATGGTTACATTGCTAGATACTTTCCAGACTGCCCTCATATATGGTGGTTCCTCACACAATTAAAACTACAATTACCATATGCTCTACCAATTCCACTTCTGGGTGTATACCCGAACTGAAAGTAGAGACTCAAACATATATTTGTACACAATGTTCATAGCAGCAATATTCACAGCCAAAAGGTGGAAGCAACCCAGTGTTCATCAACAAATGAACAGATTAAACAAAATGTAATGTTGATACAATGAAATGTTATGCAGCCTTAAAAAAGGAAGAAAATTCTGGCACATACTACAACATGGAAAACATTATGGTAAGTGAATGAGGACAAACTCTGTACGATGCCCCTTACATGAGGTAGCTAGTATAATAAAATTCACAGAGACAGAAAGTAGAATGGTAGTTTCCAAGAACTGTGGGAGAGGGGAATGGGAAGTTAGTGTTTAATGGGTACAGAGTTCAGCTGGGGAATATGAAAAAAGTTCTGGAGATGGACTGTGGTGATGGTTGCACAACAATATGAATGTACTTAATGCCATGGAACAGTATACTTTTTAAAAAATGGTTAAAATGGTAAACTTTGCATAATGGATATTTTACCACAATAAAATGGAAACAAGTATTAGACAATGTTAACATTTATTAATTCTTTATGGTAGGTATGTGTCTTTTTTTGTTGTTGTTTTTGTATATATTTGAAATATACATATTGGAAAATTTTCATTAGAAATACAACAAGCCAACAAAGACTACATTGGGAGGAACAAGTATGGGGCAGTATAAAATCAATTCCCATTACTAAAACATAAGAGGGCTAAACAGTCATGGTCTTTAGCAAGGAAATAGCATGCTAATTTAAAAGTAAAAAATAAACAATAAAAATAATAAATTAATGAACTAAAATATCTAATATGTTAAAAACTACTAAAAAATTGAGAAGAAACAAAACTAATGATCTGATAGAAAAATTGAGCAAAATACAGGAAGAGAACTTATCAAGAAGAAATGCAAATGGTACTTAAACATATAGGAAGATATGCAAATTTATTCATTTTAAGAAAAATGCAAGTTAAAACTACAGAGATAATCAGATTGGAAAAAAATTCCACAGTTTGACAACATATTCAATAGTGAGGCTATAAGTTAAGCAAGTAAAGATTAATGACTCAACCGTGGTGAAAGAAAAGTTGGCAATATCTAGCAAATTACATATGTATTTACCTTTTGATCCAGCAATCCCACTTCTAGGAATCTATCCCAAAGATATGCTGGCAAAAATACAAAAAGACACACATACAAAGCTATTCATTGCAGCACTACTTGTAATACCAAGACTGGAAACAACCCAATGTCCACCAATAAGGAACTGGTTGAATAATCTATGGTTTATACATCCAATAGTATACAATCATAAAAAGGAATAAAAACAATTTCTATACACTGATGTGGGATAATCTCCAACACACAGCAAATGCAACTGCATACTTTTTACTGTATCTCTACTTTTTGTATAAGGTGTGAGGTATGAATATAAATGTATATGTATGTACACATACTTGTTTATATTTTTATATTTTTAATAGGAGAATAAAAATAATAAAACTAATAGCATATGGAGAAGAATAGAGAGAATGAATATTATCAGGTTGACAGTGGGAATGTTGTTAGATAATTTTAACTTTATAACTATGAAGGCACTTTATGCAATTAGAAACATTTAAATAAAAAAAATTCTAAAAATTGAAAATGCTCTGAAAAAATACACCTAACTGTTGGTAACAAAACCACAAGGAAAACAGGATTCCTATAAATCATATTAAAATACAATATTCTGACTGCAAATCACTGTAGAATATATGGGGTCCAGCAAGAGTAACATCTGGACATGAATTACGATTGTATTATAAAATCATAACTACATAAGCTTATGATTTTGTAATAAAAGATTTGGTCCAGCAGAAGTTATGCCCAGACTTGAGTTATGATTTTATTACAAAATCATAACCATACATTCTTATAATTTTGTAATAAAAATTTTGGTATAGATTACCAGCTCATAAGAAAGGGGCATTATTTGTGCCAGACCCTGTATTTAAAGACAAAAACCATAAAATATCTTAAACTACCCACTATTATCTTATTGATATTTAGAGTTCTGGTACTATTATTTTGAAAAAATTATAGAAATAGTATAGGATAAAAGCAAGTAAGTACTGATATTAAGAACATGATGAAATAACACATTTCCAAAAGGAAAGAGATAGAAGCATAAAATTAAAGTAATAAAAACCTTGTAATTTTAAACTAAAACTGTAAATATCAGATGAAGTAATCTGATTTTCTTCTCTCTTCAAAAGATGTGTATTTTCCAGCTATGTCTATGGAATAAGGCCTAAAGAAGTGGCAACCTAATATCAATGAGCACCCCAGCACCAGATTGTGGTCTTTAAATATCATCTCCACTTAATAAAAAAGAAAAAGCTCCTTAGAGATACAGCTGATTATAAATTTAGGTAGCTAGGAATCTTACTACATCAGAAAATTAGGACAAGGACTGTCAAAGATACATGACATCACATCAATAGAACACAGAACCAATGTAAAGGAACTCTCATTACTCTAGAATGGGGTGATTTGATCATCAAATGAATGATGACACTAATGGGTTCAAATTAATCACATTTGTATATATGAGTTAATAACATTTAAAACAAGGAAACAAATCAACTTACTAAATGGCAGAGTGAATATCTTAGTGAATCCACTCTTCCAGAAAAGCAGCAAAAATACTGGTTAAACAATGAAAATTAACCATTTCAAAGTTCTGAAATTAAGTGAAGGGGCAGAACAAATGGAAAGCATCTATTCAAGATAAGCTAGTGAACCTCAGAACAGTGGGGTTGCAGCATATTAAGTTGCAGTTATTTCCATCCCTCATTCTTCCTTAACTCAAAACAGAAAATTTTGAATTGAAAATACAATAACCAAAAGAAAACTCCATCAATAAGCTCCACAGTAGAATGGGGAGGACAGAGGAAAGAACCACTAAAAATAAAGACAGAGCAAGAGAAAACATCCAAGCTAACCACCAGAGAGAAAACACTAAAAAAATTAAAAATAGGAGTCTCACAAAGAGGTAGGACAACAACAAAAGATCTAACATTAGCGTCACTGGAGTCCCAGAAGAAGATAAAGAGAACACAGCTGAAAAAGTATTTGAAGAAATAATGGCTAAAAATTTCCAAATTTGGCAAGAAGGTAAGAAAACCACAAACAAGATAAACCGAAGGAAAACTATGCAAAGATACAGTAAAGTCAAACTTGGGAAAACTAAAGACAAAGAAAATATCTTGAAAGCATCAAGAACAACAATACTTCCCTTTAGGGAGGTGCAGGGAGAGGACATTCCAATGACAACAAATTTCTCACCAGAAACCATGGGGGCCACAAGGCACAATCTTTTCCAAAAGATCAAAAGAACTTTCAGTCCAGAATTCTATATCCAGCAAAAATAACCTTCAATAATGAATGGGGAAATCAAGCGACTCTCAAGATCAAGGAAAACCAAGAAATTTTATCACCAGTAGACCTGCTCTAAAAAAACATGGTTAAAAGCAATTCTATAAACAGAAATGAAAAAGACAGAAGAAGGGCAGCTTGGAAAATTAGGAAGAAGTAAAAGAGAAGGGAAAGAGTAAATATATTTTAAAATATAATACAAGGGCTGTTCAGAAAATCTCCAGCCGTAAATACCTCCATTTTTCACATTATGTGGCTGGATACTTTCCGGACAGCCCTCGTATATTTTCCTTCTCCTCTTGAGTTTTCTAAATTATGTTTGACAAAGCAAAATATTTAATAATAGCTGATGTGGTTCTCAAGGTATGTAGAAGAGATATTTATAAATAAGAGAAGGTAAAGAGATATAAAGGTACATAAAGTTTCTACACTTCACCCAAACTAATCAAATGATGATACCAGCACACTGTGATAAATTATGAACTTAAAATGTAATTTCTAGAGTAACCATTAAAAAGCTATACAAAGATATACCCAAAAACACTAGAGACAAACCACAATGGAAGTCTGAAAAAATGTGCAAGTAATCCACACAAAGTCATGGGGGAAAAAAAAGAAACAAAAAATTAGAAAAATCAAATGAACAAAACCAGCAAATTTGAGCCCTAGCATTTCAATAATCACATTAAATGTAAATGGGTCTAAATATACCAATTATAAGAATGGAATATTTTTAAATGACTATATGCTGTTCAAGAACCTTACTTCAAATATAATGGCATAATCAGGTTGAAAGTGAAAGAATGAAAAAGATATACCATGTGAACATTAATCAGAAGAAAGCAGGAATAGGTAAATCCATATAGGCAGAAAGAAGAATAACAGTTGGTTGCCAGAGTCTCGATGGAACAAGAAATGACCACTAATTGTTTCTTTTTAGGGATAATGAAAATGTTCTAGAATTAGATCATAGTGATGGTCACACAACTTTGTGAATATACTAAAAACTACTGAATTGTGTACTCTAAAGGATGAATTTTATTGTATGTGAATTATGTCTCAAAAAAAAGAAAAATGCTTCAATAAAGTTGGTTTTTAAAAACTTCAATAGTAAAAAACCCTATTAATTAAAAACAAACAATATAAAGACCTCAGGAAAAAAAAACACAAATGTAATTACTAAATGAGCCAAAGATATGGAGACACTGTATTAGTGAGGATATAGGGATGGCAAACAAGCACATGTTCAACATCACTAGCCGTTAGGGAAATACAAATGCAAATTAAGACCAGGATGTTTATATGCCTATCGGAATGACTTAAATAAAAAATAGTGATAATCAGCCAGGGAACTACCAAAAAAAAAAAAAAAAAAAAAAAAAAAAAAAAAAAAAAAAAAAAAAAAAAAAAAAAAAAAAAAAAAAAAAAAAAAAAGCCAAAAGGAGGTAAGGATATGAAGAAACCAGAACTCTCATATATTGCTGGTGAGAATGTAAATGGTACAGCTACTACGGAAAGTAGTTTGGCAGTTTACTAAACATATGATCCAACAATTGTGCTCCTGGGCATTTATCCCAGAAAAATGAAATCTTATGGATATGATCGCTTGTAGCAGCTTTATTTATAATAGCCAAAAACTGGAAACAACCAAAATGGACTACAATAGATGAACAGTTAATCAGACTGTGGTATATCTATGGAATATTATTCAGCAATAAAAGGGAACAAACTATTGACACGTGTTAAGAATTTGGATGGATCTCAATGGCATTATTTGGAATGAAAAAAGCCAATCTCAAAAGTCACATACTACGTGATTCTATGTATGTAACATTCTTGAAATGATAATATTAGGGAGATGGAGGACAAGACTGGGGTTAGAGAAAGTTGAGGGAAAGAGGACAGGTTTTAACTATGAAGGGGTAGTACAGGTGAGCTCTTTTGTACAGTTCTGTATCTTGACTGAGGTGGTGGTTACAGGAATCTATACATGTAAGAAAATTATATAGAACAACATTCACTTTATACATATGTCAATTTTGTAGCTTTTATACTGCACTATACTTATATGAGATATAACTAATAGTAGAAACTAGTGAAAGGTACATGGGGCCTCTCAGTACTATCTTTGCAACTTTCTGATTCTAAAATTATTTCAAAATAATTAAAAAGTAATCCCCAAAATTAAAACTTCTGCTTTTAAAAAAAGGAAATCTGTTCATAAGTTATTTACTTTTTCGGCAAAGATTATGAGTACACCCTGGTGCCAGGTTTTCTGCAAGGTACAGAGAAAGGTAACTCATATTTTCAAAGAGCTTCCCATTTAGTGTTAGAAAGACAAGCCAGACCACAGGTAGGTAATATACTGGTAATTCTGCACTCTGAAGAATGAATTTTGCACACAAAAACCAATACCTGCATCAAGCTGCTGTTCCCCGTTCATTTCCACAGCTCACGGACTATCTCCTCCCCACACAAAGGACAGGTCTTACAGTTCTGCTATGATCTGAAGATTACTTGCAGGTCTCAAGCATCTGTCAATGGGCATCCAAGGGTCCAAATGAAAGTGCTGAAAAATCAAAAGGAATACATAAATCGCTTGAAGTCCAAGTGTGTTTACTCATTCATAAGACAAGACACTCCAGTGGGCTGAGAGGTCAAATAAAACAAAAATGCAATGGCAGAAAAGATGCAATTAGAGAAAAAAATGGACACCTTTTCTAATTTTGAAGATTGGTGTATGTTGGGGGAGGGGTGGAGAGACAGAGAACATACATATGCTATCAAGATCTGGATATCTAAAAATTACAACAAATTAACATGTATATGAATCACTACCCTTTAAACTTCTATTATAATACTTAGTACCATTATTCCTATCCACAAAAACTCTAATTTATAATGAATTCCTGGGAGTGAGGGAAGTTACCTTTCAGTGCTCTGTCTCAGCCAATTAATAAGATTCAGGATATAGTAAATTACTTTATCTAGTTTTCCATTCATTTAAAATATTATGCAAAACCAAAAGTATCAACTATATTAGTCTACAATTACACTTATAAAGAGAACTCCTCCAGAATAAGATCCCAACACATTTGTTCTTTTTAAAAACAGCTTTATTGGGATATAAATCACCTACCAAATTTACCATTTTGAGTGTATAATTAAATAATTTTTCGTAAATTTGCAGAGTTGTGTAACCATCACTACAATCCAATTCTAGGATATTTCCATTATCCTAAAAAGAAACTTCATTCCCACTTGCAGTTGTACCCTAATCCATCCCTAGCCTCAAGCAACCACTAATCTGCTTTCTGTCTAGAGATTTTGCCTTTGCTGGACATTTCACATAAATGGAATCATACAATATATGGTCTTTTACTTCTGGCTTCTTTCTCTTAGTGTGTTTTCTGAGGTTCATCCATGTTGCAGATGGATGAATTTATATATTCCTGCTTCACATACGTAAAACAATCTAAGATATTGCCTGCTTTTGTATGTGCATAATAGATTATAAAGAGTAAATGAAAAGGGGAAAAGGAGTTGCTACAAAAAGGCATGATATAAACTAACTCTAACCACCAGGGTGGTTACAATACAGAAAACTGTAAGACCGGAATAAGTCGTACTCAACAGCCACAGCTGTAGGTGGTGATATTCTACAGGTCATGCAACTCTATACTTCTCAGAAAGATTTTGAGTGTGTATTAGAGCCCCAAGTAATCAATGTTCATAAAATAACTTTTAATATACCCCTTGAAAAGGTATAAGCTATCTAAAGTATAACAGCGTCAGATGGGTAATAGGGATACCCAGGTTTTAGTTCCAGCTCTATTGATAACTATTCAGTTTTATACAGACCACATTATGTCAATTTATTACTCTGTAAAATAAGTAGATCTTTTTCAGATTTTAAAATTAGATTTCATAATGATCATAAAGTCAATAACCATTAAAATTATGAATATTCTATATACTCTGGTTTCTCTTCAGATCGCATAAATCTTTCACCTTTTACTAAAAAAAAAAAAAAAAAGAATATTCTAGTTAAAATAACTGCTAGTTATCCCAATCATATCATACAACCTAAGCACTGAAACCCATACTTTCATATAGGAACAACTGAACAGAAACTTAGTAGTAACATTTAAAGCCCCTAAATATGCTCTCTTCTTTCTGTTTACTTTTCTACCCCAAGCCTAAAACTTTCAAAGTTTACCATTCCACCTACCAATTCAATCACACCCCCCTCCATATTTAGCAAACACCAGCTTATTACCATTCTCTATTTCATGTGATAAGGGTAAAGCAAGATATGAATCCTAGTTGTTTTTAACAGGCAGTAGACAAATGAAGCCAACAATTTAAAATAATTAGTAATAATAGCAGACCTAACCTAAACTGAGAGGTCACTGACAGCGTTCCTGAAAAAATAAAATGGAATGTAAGCTGAGACTAAAGAGGAAAGAAAAGTCAGGCAAAAGGAAGAGAAGAGAAAGAATACTCCAGGCAGAGGGACTAGCACATACAAAGGCTCCTAGAGGGAGAACTGAGAGAAGGCCCCTGTGGTTGGAGCATGGGAAACAACAGGGAAAGTGGCACACAACAAACGTGGCAGGAAGAGAAAGAGTAACAGCAGCTAATATTTACTCAGGATGTACTATGTACTCAGCACTATCCTAAACACTTAAACATAATAACACATTTAATACTCTCATCTCCACAAAGCGAGCATCATTCTAAGGAAATAGGAACAGAAAAGGTACTTGACCTGCTCAGGGTCCCACAGCTACTAAGTAGCAGAAGCAGGTTTCAAACCTAACAAAACATCCACATTCCATGTCCTCAAACACTATTGTACTGCCTTTCAGTACAACATGATCAAAGGTTTCTTTTAAGCAGGAATGGAAATGATCAAATCTGTGCGTTTGTTTTTGTTTTTGTTTTTTTGAGACTTTTTATTTTCCAATTACATTTGACATACAATATTATATGGTTTCAGGTGGACAGCACAGTGATGAGTCACTTATATAACTTACTAAATCCTCATTCCAATACATCTGGGTCCCCTCTGACACCATACACAGATATTACAATCTTGTTGACTGTATGCCCTATGCTGCACTTTATATCCCTGTGACTATTCTGTGACTATGAATTTGTACTTCTTGATTTCTTCCTTTTACCCACTCCTCCAGCTCTCCTCCCATCACCCCAACAAATCCAGTTCCCATCTGACACCATACAAAGTTACTGAAATCTTATTGACTATATTCCCATGTTATACTCTACATCCCTGTGATTACTGCCCTATAACAACCAAACTAAACTTCTCAGTCCCTGTCCCTTATTTTACCCACTCTCTCATCCCTCCTCCCATCTTAAAGGAGTCCCTCTAACATTCCTGGTAGTACTGGTTTGGTGGTGGTAAATTCCTTTAGGTGTTTCTCATCTGAGAAGCTCTTTATCTGTCCTTCAGTTTTGAATGCTGGCCTTGCTGGATACATCAATCTTGGTTATGAATCCTTGGTTTTCATCAGTCCTTTCTGGCCAGCAGCTTTTGATGAGAAGTCTGCTGAGAGTTGAATAGGTGTCTTCTTGTATTCCTCTTACTGCTTTTAGAATTTTCTCTTTCTCAACTTTTGCCATTTTCATTATGATGTGTCTCAGTGTGTTTCTGTTTGGGATCATCTTGTTTGGGACTCTCTGTGTTTCCTGGGCTTGTATGTCTATTTTCTTTGCCCAGTTAGGAACAATTTCAGTCATTATTTCTTCAAATAAGTTCTCAATCCCTTGCTTTTTTTCTCTTCCTCTTTTGGTAATTCAAATTGGTGTAAAGGTTGCTAGGCTTAATATTGCCTCAGAGGTATGGCAAACTAGTGTCTTCCTTTTTTTCTTTTTGGATTCTTTTTTCTCTTTGTTGTTCTCATTAGGTGCTTCCTGGTGGCTTTTCTTGCAAATCATTGCTTTGCACTTCTGCTTCATCTAATCTGGTGACTGCTTTTATTCCATTCTTCATTTCAGTTATTGTCATCTTTATCCCTGCTTGGTCCTTTATAATAGTTCGTATGTCTTCCTTTATGCTTGCTATCTCTCTGCTAAAATTATCATTAAGTTCCCTGAGCATTTTTATAATCATTGTTTTGAGCTCTGTTTCTGATGAGTTGTTTGTCCCCATCTCTTTTACTCTCATTTTCTCTTGTTCAAATTTATTTTGAGCTCTCTTTCTCTGGTTTCTCATTCTGGCAGCCTCTCTGATTGTAGATATTCTTGCTCCTTAACCCAGCATTCACTACTGCAGTTCCTTTGGTGTCCGCTGCTGATACTGGGCAGGCAGAGGTCTGGGGGGTGTGGGGGAGGTGGTCAGTATTTGCACCTTTGTTTTCTTCCTGGGGCTGCGTGGCTACACAAGTAGTATGGGCTTACACCTTTCTGTTGTTGGTTTGCCCAGAGGGCTCTGCCTGAGTCTTGGAGTCAGTTCTCTATGCTGGCCTCTCAGACTGTGCTGGCTGTGGGCCGAAAAACCTGCATGCAGCCCGCTCTTTCCCAGACAGAGTGAGGTCGTGCTGTGGCTCCTCACCGCCCCCGTCGCTACCCATCCTGGAACCAGAGTGAGGGCGGGCCACTGCGCCTGGAGGGTCTGGTCTGTAGGTGCTTTAACGTGATGAGTGGGTCTCTTAGCTGTGTTTGTGTGTTGTGGAGGAAGTCCTTAGTTGAGTTATAGATGTTTTATTTGTTGTAATATCCAGGGGAGTTTCAGGGGTCCCTCTAATGCTGCCACTTTGTTGCCCCTCCGAATGGAATTATGTTGAACATTAAAAAATGCCTATCCTATGATCCAATAAATTCCACTTTTGGTTCGTTATGTGTCCCAAAGAAATGAAACCACCAGTACGTAAGATTTACATATAAGGAATTTTTTTTATAGTATTTGTATTGTCAAAAGCTGGAAACAATTTCAATGTCCATCAATGGAAGAAAGGTAGATCATTAGATGGTATGCAGTTACATAATGAAATCATCCTTCCAATGGGCCTGAAAATTCTTGTTAAACCCAAACACCTGTACCTCGATTTGGCCCAGCATGGACCACTGCAAGAGCCAGCTGGCGGTCTCCTGGGTGCTCAGAAACTAGAAGGCTTTCTGAGGCAGAAATCTGAAGTAGTCACTGCCCAAATCCCGCAGCTCCCCAGCCACCATCGTGGTCTCAGCTCAAATCCATGTTTTTTAAAAAAGGAGTGACGGCAAAAGACACCATAAATAAAATTCAAAGATAACAGATCTTAAAAGTTCTTATTACAAGAAAAATAAGTCTTAATAAGTATGTAAGTGACAGATGTTAACTAAACTTATTGTAGTGATTGTGTGGCAATGTATACAAATATCAAATCATTATGCTATACACGAAAAACTAATATAATGTTTAATGTTTCATGTCAATTATACTTCAATAAAAACAACTAAATAAAGACAAATGAGATGAGTGAAAAATAGCAAATATAAGATAATGGGTTAATTTCCATATATAAGCTCAAATAATTCAGTAAGAAAAGTAGGCAAAATATGTAATTAATCCACATTAAAAAAAAATCAAAGTTAATACTTATAAAAATATGATCAATCTCATTGATAATAAGGAAAATAAGAATTTTTAATTACATAGTATTTTTTCACCTTTCAGATTGGTAAAAATGTTTAAACTATCTGGTGCTGGCGAGGAAGGCAGATAAATGGAAAAGCCTGGGAGTACAGGCTGGTGCCACCTTTTTGGATAAGAATTTAATAATGAATAATTTAACCTATAAACATTTAAAAGACACAAACTCTTGGAGCAGTAGATCTACTATTAAGAATCTTTCATACATGCCAAATGTGTGGAAGGCTTCATAACCAATGATGTTTGCCACAGTATTATCTATAACAGTGAAAAAGCAGAAACAACCTCCATGTCTACCAAATGGGAATGACACAGCCACATACTAGGAAATGCCCTACAATTAGAAAAATTTAGGTAGATCCACAGAAACCCATGGGAATGTCTCCACTGCTGAGTAAAAAAAGCAAGTGAAGGACAATATTATTTATATTAACTTTAAAAAATCCTGTGTCCATTTTTTTAACAAATGACTTATTTGTGCCAATGGCACCATTAGTAAAAGGGATCAGATAACAGTACTGTACCTATCTCACAGGACTGCTATGAGGTTAAGGGAGTTAATCCATGAAGAGTAATTAGCATAGAGCTGGCTACACAGTAAATGCTGAGTTAATGTTCACTATCAGGCATTGTTGACAGAATCAAGTTCCTGTGGCACTTAGTACATCATCTCCATACAAAGTCTTGACATTTCATCATGGGTTTAATGTAACAAAGCTAGTGCTAAATAAACATCTGTAGGTTCACTAGGTTTTAAAGATATCATCTACTGCTTATATTCATAAACTCTTGGAGGATGCCCATGAATTTTGTGCAGAGAGCCACATAGTATAAAATAACAACAACAAAATTAAGCTTCAAAGCCAAAAAGACATGAATTGGGAGAAATGTTAAGTGTTATGTAGCCGAAAGCTAACACTTAATTTTTTTCAATCTTACATTACTTAGATTTCAATATTTTTTTCAATCTTACATTACTTAGATTTTAACCAATGAACAATCAGCTCACCATTGTAACAGGATCATGAGAAACTGATGAAGCCTGTGGCTGTGGAACATCTGTTAGAACTTTCTCTTTATCACTAGTCTACTGTTTGTTTGTTTGTTTGTTTGTTTGTTTTTATGCAGTAGGGAGAAAAATCAGTAAAATATCCAGGAGCTTAGGATATGGAAATTTAATTCACTTTTCATTTATTTCCTTTTATTTCATTTATTTTCTATTTATATTAAATTGTTTTACTGTATTTATTTAATGGTTAATTTTGGTATAAACACCTCTTGTGCTGACCAGACTACATCAAGAGTTGTTTATTTAAATAAGTTTTCATAAACTAACTGATCTGGATCTGGTTCGTTTTATTTAGAATTATTTCAGTAAACTAAACAGATGCTTAGACATTTATAGGGGGTTCTAATAAAATATACTGAAGCCACTATGAGCCACACTAAAATGTCAAATACTTCTAAGAAATATAAATAAAAGTTTAAAAATCAAAGGCAAATGTACAAAACGAGTTTTGATGTCAAACACACACACACACACACACACACACACACACACACACTGAAAATGAAGCCCAGGTGGAATAAAATTAAATTCACTATTTCATTTTTAGTGATACATCAATGTAAAATAAAACCACCATGGAACCTTTTAACAGATCTTATATCGATATGGTCCACCACCGGACTGCCAAGCAATTTTGGGGTGACCACCTGAATAATGAAATAAATAGCTAGTGGACCGAAACAACTGGAGAAAATGAGAAGTAGTCCTTACCCTGGAAAAGTATGCCCAGACCTTTTTTAAAACATCTAAAAGTCGAGGGGCAAGATCGCAACTGGAGAGGAGGTCCCTTAAGCCTATCCCAGAAAATACAACTGAACGGCCGCCCAGGAGCCAAGAAAGAGGACCTTGAGTGACAAAAGGGCCGTTGAGAAATCCACAAATCGCAAGTAAACACCTGAAGGTTGGAGAGAAGGCGGCAAGTGGGAGAGAGGGGAGGGAGCAGAGACAGACTGCAACAGGACGCTATCGCTGCTGACTATCTGGGAGCAGCATGGTGCACGGGAGGGGGAAGGCCAGCAAAGTGGCAGAACTCTGGGAGACCACAGGGGAGCTGGGCTTTGGAGTCACATGTTGGGGACGGAGCTTGGGAGCCAGTCACTGGAACTCCTGAGTGGTAGCGGGGCTGAGCGAGGACAATGAACTGCAAAGACGACACCTCAGTTCCAGGCCCCCTGGAGACCCATAGCGCAGGAGCACACGGCTCCTACAAAGGGCTGCAGTTCCTGTTCCTGGCCCACTGCAAAGGCAACCTGGCTGTCTCAGGTCAGGCCCACAGCTTTGGACTTATGGTGCGTGCACTTGCTCATGCGCCCCGGGTTCTAAAAGCAGTGTGAGCCCGCAGATGGCTAGATGCTGAATCAGGGCCGGGAAGAAAGGCGGATTTGATAGCATTCGCCCAAGCCAGCAGAAATGGCCTCAGCCTGCATCACCGAGCTTCCCTAGCATAGGGCCGAAGGCGGAGCTGCCCTCGGAGCGCCTTTTATTGGCCTCTCCCCTGGATAGATGCACATAGCCTCCAAACACAGCAGGAGATCAGAAATAAGAAACAAACAACTCCCCTCGCTCCTAAAACTTGACCCCCAGTGCCACCTAGTGTCTGCCCTACAGCAAGACACCACAAAAGTAATAATCTGGGTACTGAACATAAAACCCTCATGTCAAAGAGGAAGAACCCAGCAAACAGGATGAATTCCTTAAAAACTAAAATTCCTCAGAAAGAACATGACATTTATCCAGATGACAGCTTCTTAGACCTAGAAGTTTCTGAACTAAGTGACAGAGAATTTAAAGTAGCCACTCTAAAGGCTCTGAGAGAAATGAAATCATACTGGCAGAGCACCATGGCTGAGATGAATGACATAAAAAAGGAACTCTGTGAACAAAAGGAACAATTTAACAAAGAAATTCAAAACATAAGGAAGATCAAGATGGAAATGCGAGAAGTAAATAATACAATAAAAGAAGTGAGAAATGAAATAACTTCCATAGGAAACAGGGCCAACCAGATGGAGGAAAGAATTAGTGATATCGAAGATCAGAACATGGAAACAACTCAGAAAGAGGAAGAAAGGGAATATAGAGCCAAAAGGATTGAAAGAACTCTGCAAGAACTATCTGACTCCATGAGACAAAACAACATCAGGATAATAGGAATAGAAGGGGCACAGCATTCTACAGAGAGCATACTCAAACAAATAGCAGATGAGAACTTTCCAAACCTATGGAAAAATCTGGAACCCCAAGTTCAAGAAGAAAACATGTCCTCTAGATACCTGGACCCTAACAGATCTTCTCCAAGACACATGGTACTAAAGATGTACAAAACTAAAGACAAAGAGACAATTCTCAAGGCAGCCAGGGAAAAAAGAACTATAACCTTTAGAGGAAAACCCATCAGGCTGGCATCAGATTTCTCAGCAGAAACTCTGCAAGCCAGAAAGGAGTGGAATTCAATATTCAAAAATTTAAAAGAGAGGAACTTACAGCCAAGAATAAATTATCCAGCAAAATTATCTTTCAGATATGAAGGTGGAATAAAGATGTTCTCAGACACACAGAAGCTGAGAATTTGCCAGCACAAGGCCAGCACTCCAAGAAATACTGAAGGAGGCTCTTCACCCTGAAACAAAACATCAGGAAAAATGGAACAGAGTTGGGGCAACAAGAAACAAACAAAAATAAAACAAAAACAAACAAAGAAATAAGTAATGGCCACAGGAAATCTTCACATATCATCACTCTAAATGTTAATGGACTAAACTCACCAATAAAAAGACACAGAGTAGCAGACTGGATTAAAAAACAGAACTCATCCATACGCTGTCTCCAAGAAACACACCTCAGCCATAAGGACAAACACAGACTCAGAGTGAAAGGATGGGAAACAATACTCCAAGCAAATGGTAACCAGAGAAAAAAGCAGGAGTTGCCATACTGATATCTAATGAAATAAACTTCAGGTTAAAAAAGATAGTAAAAGACAAAGATGGACATTACATAATGACAAAAGGCACAATACAACAACAAGATTTGACACTAATTAATATATATGCTCCCAAACAGGATGCACCAAAATATACAAAGAAACTACTAACAGATTTGAAAGGAGAAACTGATGAATACACAATCATTGTGGGAGACTTAAACACCCCGCTAACAGCCATGGACAGATCATCCAAACAAAAAATAAATAAGGAAATATCAGCTCTAAATTACACATTACAGCAATTGGACATAATTGACATTTATAGGACACTTCATCCAGCAAAAAGAAACTATACCTTCTTTTCTAGTGCACATGGAACATTCTCAAGAATAGACCACATGCTGGGACACAAAAGTAGCCTCAGCAAATTCAAGAAGATCGAAATCATACCAAGTGTATTCTCAGACCACAAAGCATTGAAATTGGAGATCAACTGTAAAAGGAAAGCAGGAAAAACCACATATACATGGAGACTAAACAACAGTTTATTTAAAAAAGGACTGGATAGAAGAACAAATAAAAGATGAGATTAAAAAATATATAGAAACTAATGACAATGAAAATAACAACGTATCAGAATGATTGGGACACAGCGAAAGCGGTAGTAAGAGGGAAATTTGTATCACTACAGGCCTATTTTAAGAAACAAGAAAAATCACAAGCAAACATCTTAGCATCCCATCTTAAAGAACTAGAAAAAGAAGAGCAGGCAAAACCCAAAGTCAGCAGAAGGAAAGAAATAATAAAAATTAAAGCAGAGCTAAACCAATTAGAGAACAGAAGGACAATAGAAAAATTAATATTACGAAGAGCTGGATCTTTGAGAAAGTCAACAAAACTGACAAACCCCTGGCTAGACTAATCAAAGGACAAAAGGAAAGGACACAAATATACAAAATTAGAAATGAAAGGGGAGAAATTACCACTGATACCACAGAAATACAAAGGATTATAAGAAAATATATGAAGGACTTTAACAACCTAGAAGAAATGGACAAGTTTCTAGAAACTTAAAGCCCACCTAGACTGAACCAAGAAGAACTGGATAATCTAAATAGCCCAATTAATAGCAAAGAGATTGAAATGACTATCCATAATCTGCCTAAAGGCAAAAGTCCTGGACCAGATGGTTTCACCAACGAGTTCTACCAAGCATTCAAAGAAGAATTAACACCTATCCTCCTCAGTCTCTTCCAAAAAATTGAAGAGGAAGCAATACTTCCTAACTTATTCTATGAGGCCAACATTACCCTAATACCAAAGCCTGGCAAAGACAACACAAAAAAGAAAACTATAGACCAATATCTCTGATGAACACAGATGCAAAAATCCTAAACAAAGTATTAGCAAATAGAATACAACAATGCATCAAAAAGATCATATATCATGATCAAGTGGGATTCATCCCGGGAGCACAAGGATCGTTCAACATACGAAAATCAATCAATGTGTTACACCACATAAACAAAATCAAAGATAAAGACCATAGGTCATTTCAATTGATGCAGAAAAAGCTTTCAACAAGGTACAACATCCATTTATGATCAAAACACTAAATAAAATAGGTATAGAAGGAAAGTATCTCAGCATAATAAAGGCCATATATGACAAAACCTCGGCTAACATCACACTGAATGGGGAAAAGCTGAAGCCTATTCCCCTAAAATCAGGAACAAGACAGGGATGCCCCCTGTCACCACTGCTCTTTAATATAGTACTGGAAGTTCTAGCCACAGCAATCAGGCAAGAGAAAGGAATAAAAGGTATCCAAATTGGGAAGGAAGAGGTCAAATTGTCACTATTTGCAGATGACATGATCCTTTTTATAAAAAATTCCAAAGATTCCACCAGGAAATTATTAGAAACAATAAACGAATAAAGTAAAGTCGCAGGATACAAAATCAATGTACAAAAATCAACAGCATTGCTATATACAAACAATGAATCCTCAGAAAATGAAATGAGGGAGTCAATTCCCTTTGCTATCACAACAAAAAGAACAATGCACTGTAGAATTGTATGCCTGAAACCTATGTAATCCTTGCTAACAGATGTCACCTCAATAAGTCTAACAATAAAAATGAATTAAAATAAAAATAAATAAATAAATAATTTAAAAATTAAGGGAAAAAAAAAAGAAATACCTGGGAATTAACAAAGAACGTGACAGACTTATACACGGAAAACTATAAGACACTTTTGAAAGAAATTGGAACAGACTTTAAGAGGTGGAAAAATATCCCCTGTTCATGGATAAGAAGACTTAACATAGTTAAAATGGCCATTCTGCCCAAAGCAATCTACAGATTTAATGCAATACCCATTAAAATCCCACAATCATACTTTTGTGAAATAGATAAAAGAATTAGTATATTTATATGGAACCATAAAAGACCTCGAATTGCCAAAGCAATACCACATAAAAAGAATAAGGCTGGTGGCATTACATTCCCTGACTTCAATTTGTATTACAAAGCATCAATAGTCAAAACAGCTTGGTACTGGCAGAAAAACAGAAATATAGACCAGTGGAACAAAACTGAAAACCCAGAAAGAAACCCACAAATTTATGGACAAATAATTTTCGATAAAGGAGCAAAAAACATACAATGGGGAAAAGACAGCCTCTTCAGTAGCTGGTGCTGGGAAAACTGGAAAAACATATGCAAAAAATGAACCTGAGCTTTGAACTCTCTCCATATACAAAAATTAACTCCAAATGGATTAAAGACCTTAATAGCAGACCTGCAACAATAAACTGTATAGAAGAAAATACTGGTACTAAGATTATAGAGCTAAGACTCAAGGAAGACTTCATGAACCTGACCTCAAAGGCAAGGGAAATAAAAGCAAAAATAAATGAATGGGACTATATCAAACTAAAAAGCTCCTGCACAGCAAAAGAAACCATCAACAAGGCAGAGACAGCCAACTGAATGGGAGAAAATATTCACAAATAACACATCAGATAAGGGTCTAATATCTAAAATATATAAAGAACTAATAAGACTTAAAAACAAAAAAACAAACAACCCAATTAAAAAGTGGGCAGAAGAACTAAACAGACACTTCTCCCACGAAGAAATACAAATGGCCAGCAGACATATGAAAAATGCTCATCCTCATTAGCTATCAGGGAAATGCAAATCAAAACCACAATGAGATACCACCTCACACCTGTGAGAATGGCTATTATCAACAAGACAAGGAATAACAAGTGCTGGAGAGGATGTAGAGAGAAAGGAACTCTGGTACACTGCTGGTGGGAGTGCAAACTGGTACAGCCACTGTGGAAGGCAGTGTGGAGGTTCCTCAGAAAGTTGGGAATGGAGCTACCATTTGACCCAGCAATCCCCCTTCTGGGGATCTACCCAAAAAACCAGAAAACCTTAGTCTGCAAAGACTTATGTACCCCAATGTTCATTGCAGCGCTGTTCACAGTGGCCAAAACATGGAAACAACCAAAGTGCCCTGTGACAGATGACTGGATAAAGAAGCTGTGGTACATATACACAATGGAATATTACTCAGCTTTAAGAAAAGATGAAATATTGCCATTTGCAACAAAATGGATGGACCTGGAGATCATCATGCTTAGTGAAATAAGCCAGACAGAAAAAAGAGAGACATGTATGACTTCACTCATATGCGGAATATAAAACTGAAAGCAAAGAAAAAAGAAATGAACAAACAAATAACCCATGAACACAATCAATAGTTTAATGTTTATTTGGGGATGAGTGTGTTAGGGAGGGAAGAAATGGGAGAGGGTGGGAGAGGAGGGGGGGGGAGCTAAATATAAGGTGATGGAAAGAGAAGTCACATTAGGTGGTGAACTTATTACACAACAAGCTGACAATGCACTGTAGAATTATATGCCTGAAACCTATGTAATCCTTGCTAACAGATGTCACCCCAAAAAGTCTAACAATAAAAAATGAATTAAAAAAAAAAAAGATCTAGAAGTCATCTGAATATCAGACAGCAACATGATGCCTTCCCCTCCCATCTTGTCTTTAGTTTACACAGGCAGTCCACACTCAAAGCCTATACTACTTGGCTTCATATTAATGTACTTGGTTTCCAAGGCTAAAATGAAACAGAGTAAGAGTATTGATTACATGGAAAAGTTACAAGGATGCAAGAGAGGTCTCTGTAGGATGGATCCTCAGCCACTGATTTTTAACATTTGTGACATGACTTACAAGGCACTTTAGGAAGGATAGGAACTCAGTGTAGTTCTAAAGAAATATGTATCCAGTATGTATAGTGCTCGCAACAAAACACTTAAATTCAATAAATAGTTGCTTGTCAAGTTAAAAGGAAAATTGTCACTGAAATGTTTGAATTTGCACTCCTATTCCTCAACTCAACAGATGGAAATCCAATAATAATTTCAAGTATGCTGTTAAATATGGTAAATGCAAACAATTCAGTAAATCAGATGCTTCATTTTTTTCTGTAAATTAACCCTGACATTCACAGTAAATGCTAGATGTAGAGTCACTATATTTTTTGTTCCCAACAGGTAAAGATTTCTGTTGGCCTTTCACTCTCATCAAGTCACTGACTCCCTGACCTTCTACATGTCCTATTTGACAGGCTATCTAAATTAAACATTGTGCTTCTATCATGTCAATGTTACATGTCAATGAAACTCGATCATTAGGGGTAAAAATCAATTGTTTCACTAAGTTGTTTGTTGCTATTGTTTTCAACCTAATACTACATGCCTAAATAGGGAGACCAAAAATATATTAAGTCTGAAAAAGCCAATTTTAGCCACTAAGATTGAGAAATCTTAGCCATTCATATCATCTAAATTAAGTCTGACCCTTGATCCTATTTAACATTTTCATGATTATGTAAACCCAACACAGGGCAACTCTACCTCAGCTGGACAAATCAGTACTAATGAATTTATAAAACAAAGTTTTAAATATCACCCAGAACCCAAGAATACCCTAAAGTTTTAAAAAGGTGCTCAACATCACTAATCATCAGAGAAATGCAAATCAAAACCACAATGAACTATCACTTCACACCTGTTAGAATGGCTATTACCAGAAAGACACTAACAAGTGTTGGCAAAGCTGTGGAAAAAAGGGAACCCCTGTGCACTGCTGAAGTGAAATAAGTCAGAGAAAGATAAATGCCACATGAGCTCACTTATATGTGGAATCTAAGCAACAACAACAAAAAACCAAAACCAACAATATCCCAAACTCATAGATACAGAAAACAAATTGGTGGTTGCCAGAGGTGAGGGTAAGGGGTGAACAAATGGGTGAAGGTGGTCAGAAGGTTCAAGCCCTAGGGATGTATGTAACACACAGCATGTGAGTATAGTTAACAGTACTGTATTGCATACTTGAAAGTCACTGGGAATAAATCTTAAAGGTTCTCAATACAAAAAAAAATGTATCTGTAACTATGTGGTGATGGATGTTAACTTATTATGGTAATCATTTTGCAATACAAACATATATCAAATCATTTTGTAGCACAACTTGGACTAATACGTGTTGTATGTCAATTATATCTCAATTTTTAAAAAGCCAAATTATGAGGCAATATTTTAAAAGGGTTATTTTGAACTAACAATGAGAAATTTTAAGTAAAATGTGGCACAAGCATACAATGTAAACATTACATGACCATTAAAAATTGAGAAATATTTTTCCTCCCAATCAAAATCCCAACAGGGTATTTTATTCACCATGATGAGCCAATTTTAAAATGCATCTAAAACAGAAAATGTACAAACCAGCTACATTTTTGTAAAAAATGGTATGAGGCTAGTTCCTCCTATTAAAACATTAAAATAGTGTTGTATTAATACAAGAAAAGACAAACACATAGAAAAAATAGAAATGATGTTGAGAAATAGATCCATTTATATGAAGGTCTAGCTTATGATAAAATGGCATCCTCTATCAATTGCAAAAGCATGAACAAATAATGTGTAAGAACTGGCTATCAATTCTGGGAGGGAAAAGTTTAAGATTCTTACTTCATGCTGCCATATAAATGAATTCCAGGTGAATTAAAAGAGAAAAACATGAAAAACAGGACTCCGAACAAAATAAAACATGAGAATACAGATACAACCATAACCTTGGGATAGCACAGACTTCCTTAAGCAAGTAAGCCATAAAATAGATACACTTAACATTTCTGACTACAAAAGGATGCCATAAACAACTTTAAGGGCCAAAGCTATAGTCTGGGAAAAAATGATATTTACAACATATGTAATAGACAAAGGATTAATAGCCATAATCACAGAAAGCAACCACAAATAAAAAAAAAAAAAAAACCCAAAGCTAATAGGGAAAAAAAGGTGGGAACAGGAATTTTATTGAAGAAATCCAAATGCCAATAAGCATACGAGGTCTGACAATTAAGTTTGTGAACTTGCACCATGCACTTTCATTGGCAGCACTGTACAAACAACTCTGTAAGGTGTCATAACCCTGGTATATCTGTGTCTCACAGCTGTGTTCGTGTCAACATGTGCCGGTGTCTTGCTGAGTGGCATTCGTTATGTTGTGTGTTTTTGTGTGCCATCAAGAGAATGTCAGACCTTGAATTAGAGCAACAAACATTAAATTTCTTGTTAAACTTAGCAAGAGTGGAAGTGAAATCAGGGACCTATTAGTCCAAGTGCATGGGGATAATGCCATGAAGAAAACGGCAGTGTACAAATGGATTCAACGTTTTTGTGAGAGGAGAGAAAGCATCACTGAGGAAGAGAAGTCAGGGTGGCCAGTAACAAGCAGAGCTGACAAAAACACTGCAAAAATTCTTCAAACTGTGCGTCAAAATCGTGGGCTGACTATGAGAAACATAGCAGACCAAGTAAACATCGATAGAGAAACAGGAGAATCTTAACTGAAAATCTTGGCATGAGAAAGGTGTGTGCAAAAATGGTCCTGAAGGACCTCGCCGAAGAACAAAAGCAAAGGAGAGCTGAAGTTTGCCAAGACCTTTGGGAGAGCCAAGATGATGTTTTGGGCCATATTATCACTGGTGATGAAACATGGGTGTACCAACACGACCCTGAAACAAAGTGTCAAAGTGCACAATGGAAGTCAGTCAATTCTTGATGACCAAAAAAGTTCTGTCAGTCCAAATTAAGAGTCAAAATGATGTTGCTAACCTTTTTTGATATCAGAGGGATTGTTCATTATCAATTGGTACCAACTGGGAAATGAGTTAACCAAGTTGACTGTCACATTGGCTTGCCACACTCCAAGTCCCCTTTGTGAGCATCCCACACCCACAGCCCTTAACATTGTGTACCGCATAGAAATCTCTATGTGCATTCAAAGACTATTTGAATGACCAAAATACAATGTAATTGCAATGCTTTATGGGTTCGTGCAATTATATAGTTTTTCGTAGATTGACCAGCACGGTTTCCACCAATGAGATTGCTTCATTCGATGTGGACAAGACAGTGTGTTGACATCTAAGGTCCATAACAGATGGCGCCTGAAAAACGAGAAAACTCGTGAGCGGTACGAAAAGTGTTAAGAAACTATGGTAATTACCTGGTGACCCTACTCCTCTGGAGGTGACAAAACATAAAGGCAATCCTGGTGGGAATGTAAAATGGTACAATTACTTTAGGAAACAATTTGGCAGTTCTTCAAAAAGTGAAACATAGTTACCATATGACCCAGCAATTCCACTCCTTGGAATATACCCCAGAGAAATGTAAACATGTCCACCAAAAACCAGTACATGAATGTTCACAACAGCACTATTCATAAAAGCCAAAAGATAGAAACATTCTAAATGTCCATCAACTGATTAACAGATAAATAAACTGTGGTACATCTAATACATGGAATATTACTCTGTGATAAAAAGAAACAAAGTACTGATACATGCTACAACTTAAGAAAACCTTGAGGGAGTTCCCTGATGGTGTAGTGACTTAAGCTTTCGCGCTGGCAGTGTCAGCGCTGCGGCCTGGGTTCGATTCCCAGTCAGGGAGCTATCCACATACCAAAAAGCAAAAGAAAACCTTGAAAATATAATTCCAAGTGAAAGAAGTCAAACACTAAAAGCCCACATATTTTATGCTCCCATTTATATGGAATGTCCAGAATAGGCACATTTATACAGACAGAGGGTAGATTAGTGTGGCTGCCAGTGGCTAGTAGGGAGAGGGTAATGGGGAGTGACTACTAAAGTACTATAGGGTTTCTTTTGGGGGTGCTGAAACATTCTAAAATTAGATTGTCATGTTAACTGCATAATTCTGAATGAAAACCACTGAACTGTATACTTGAAATAGATGAGTTTTATGGTATGTGAAATACCTTGATAAAGCTGCAATAAAGGAAATTATATTAAGGACACACCTGTGCTTTTAAAATAACATTATTCCCATTTTCAAATACAGAAGCCAAAGATAAAACAAAAGAGAAGAAACCTGGGTTCCCATTAGGATATGCAACAGAACAAAAAAAGAAATAATTTAGCTGCTATTGCTTAAGGTAATGAATGCTATGCTTTAGCAGATAAATTCCAAATTTCAGTTGTTTAATCCAGCATACATAATCATATGACTCGAATTTGGGTATCTGGGTATCTGGTTCGGGTAGCATAAAACTCCCACTTGATCAAATTTACCTCAAGCAACAAGGGAATCTGGTAATGGGACAGATTAATACTTAAAAGGGATCATAGCAAAACCAGAGATTCTTAATACAGTTTAACTGTAAGAGCTCAGCTAGACAGAATAGAAACCTGAGAAAAAGGCCTCCAAGTGTTTTTGAGGTTTTTAGCTCAAAGTTAAGGAACTGACCAAAACCCAGAAAGACCCAGAAGTTCAAATCAGGCCTAAAAAGTTACTTCACTGTCTTCACCTCCCAAATAGCTACCTATGTGCGTAACTCATCATAGGCAGTCCCCCTCCCTCAAAGGAAGACCACTAGAAGGGGAAGTAGGAAGGTGTTGTATATTGGTTTAATATTATTTCAAATCTACTTGTTTATGACTTGAGTTGTTTTAATCCTATTGTTTATGACCAAAAAAAAGAAAAGTTATTTTTTAGAAGTCAAGTTGTTTTGATATAAGAAAGAAGTAAGTTGTATCAGGATGTCATCCTCTCATCTGCTGTCACTGACAAGCAGTCAGCAGCCCAGTTGGTGGGGGTTTATTAGTAAGAACATATGAAGAAAAAACTATGGCAAGAAGACATTTATGCTATAAATACAAGAGTTTGTGAGGACTACTCGGGAATTCCAGCCTGGGCAAGGCGATACTTTGCTGACCTAAACAGCTTTTGGAAAGATCTCCTATTGCAGCCAAGGCACCTCTTTGGTTGGTAGTGGTGTTAACCTGTGCAGTGTTCCCTGGAGTGATAACCCTTGGAGCAGCCTAGCCAGTCCACCAACACTGGCATCTTTCAAGGGACTTTCATTTTGCACCAGTAGCTGAACTTCAGCTCTTGGTTGGTCAAGCCATCTCTCCTGACTGCCTACTCACATAAAAAGGTATACCTCATATTAGTTTGAACTTTATTCCCTTTGTGTCCCCTTGCCTGGAACAACAGTGTGATTAATCGGTCATTTGTTTGGAGTATGTTCTCTCTTTATTGGCTTATTAAGAGGCATTATCCTGTATGCTACTGGCTTGTGAAATTATTATAATTCCCACAGCAAACCTGTGCTAAATAAATTGCCAGCAAAGACTGAATCAGTCTCTGAGCATAACTTTGCCACTTCCTCCAAAACAAAACAAAACAAAACAAAACAGGTGTGAAAACTTCCTGACAACTACATTAGAAATCGGAAAGGCAGGTCAATTAAAGAAGATACCAAGATACACATGCCAGGAAAAAAAGCATCAGACAGGACAAAAACAAACCTCCATTTAACAGTCCACATTTTTTTCTCCCTCTTAATTCTTAGTTATCTTCGATGTGATACTATATTTGCAAATTCTCTGGTACATGAACTGTTGGAAGTAACATAAGAGCCAATTATAAAAACAGACTTCTCTTGAAGAGAATGAAAATCAACTGGTTGAATGACTAAAGGAGAGGTGCCTAGAAGTTCTAGAACTCAAATATTTGACTTTGTGCCTTTGTCATCATCAGGTAGGCAAATGTTTCTCCAAATAGTGAAAAACAATAAAACTCACATGGTGAATAAGAGCAAATAGTGAGATAATTGACTAAACAAACCAAAGTAAGATCCAGCTTAAATTCCTCAGGCTACCACTTGCTAAATCAGTTTTCTCATCTGTTGAATGGGGACGATATGTTAAAGGGCTATTGTGAATATTAAATAATTCACAGAAAATACAGCACCATACAAATAGCAGGAAGAAAATTAGAAATATGTCTCCACCTTCATGTCCCCATACAACCATGTCTTCCCAGCTAAGGAAGTCAGAGGTTAGAAATTTTAGAGGCTACTAAACCTACACTACAACTTTCAAAAGTACAGG
The DNA here is from genome assembly GCA_004026885.1 of Lyroderma lyra. Classification (NCBI taxonomy): domain Eukaryota; kingdom Metazoa; phylum Chordata; class Mammalia; order Chiroptera; family Megadermatidae; genus Lyroderma; species Lyroderma lyra. Next base: position 383,665 of record PVJL010000247.1, on the reverse strand, counting down.
AAGTTCAATAAAAAATTTAAGTGGTTAACTTAGACCTCCAAAAAGGAGAAAAACAAGGTGTATAAATGATCAATACCATATCAAAAGTGATGGGTGTCCTCAGAAGCCAAACTGGATAGATCTGAGTCCCAGGTACAGACTAGCCTACTTGGTGTGTGGCCTTGGGCAAGTTACAGAACCAACTTACACCTGAGTGTCCTCATCTATAAAATTATTCAATCAATTAATGCATGTAAAAGTTTACAGCACAGTAAGCCCTCAAAGAATATTCACGATTATTACTTAAACAAGCTTCTTACTAGAATAGAAACTTACTGTTTCAAAGATGATTTCTAGCCTATAAGCAGTTGAAATCCTCTTTATTTTTCTTATCAAATATCCTTCTAACCCTTCCTAGTAAAGTTATACAGCACACATTCTTTTTTTCCCACATTCTTTTTAAGTACATTTCTTTATTAATTCTTCGATGAAATGGAATGACATTTAAGTTTAGAGAACACTCAAAAAGCTAAAAAAAAAAAAAAATCAGTGTGATAAGCCGCCATCATCAAAAAGCACAGAATCAGGAGCAAAAAAGCACATAAACAAAGCCATTGCTTCACGCGAGTAAGAGGCTTCTGCCTCACCTTGGCCACCGAGAAGAGACGAGACACCGGAGGGCAGGCTGTAGTGACTAATGTGTCCAGATCCCAGGAGGCTGCCTCTTGTCCAATCATTCACAAAACTTTTAACTCCCACTCTTTCTCCTCAAAGCTTTCAACAAAGGGGGTGATTTTAAGGCAGGATGCTTTAGGATTTTGCTGCTTTGTTTTGTTACATTAAGTATGCTGGTAGTTTTAAAAGCTTTTGGTCAGACTTTAAAGACTCCTGGACTATAATCACATGTGCTGAACGATTAATTCACTGGATATTTTTTTTTTTTCAATCTAAGGCCCTAAAAGAAGATTATCAGCTGTAAATGCCATGGACCTTGGATAGGCTATTACCTCCTTAGAACCACTATATGCACCTATTCAGCACGCTCAAATAAAAACCAGTCCCTCAGGGCCGCCTCCCAACTCCAGGGCAATGCTGTTCCCCGGGGCACCCCTGGGGAAGCAGCGTAATGGCAACCAGCTGCTGCAAAACACTGGGCCATCGCATCCTGTCCACAACCTTTACGAACATTAAATAACAATGATATAAGGAACAAATATAAGTTATTTTTAAAAACACATACACACCTCTTCAGTAGCTTTTAAAAATAAGTGCTTCCAGAATAGAAGTAAACCTCTGGTTACTTCTAAGGATATGCTGCAATACATGCTAAATCTGAAAACAATTCAATGCAAAAAGTTAATATGTATTTTAAAAAGCCTAAATTATGTTAACTAATTAGGAATCTAATTAAACTCATATACAAGATGTAAAACCAAAACCATAACCAGCAGAACAAGTCTACTTAATCTTGTATTCTAGAGCTCAGCAGGATGCCTGGCAGCCTTTCACTTGTTCAGTATTAGAACTTGATTGCTGCTTGCTATTTGCTTTTATAGATTTCAATACCCACATATATTGATAACATCCTGTGGAAACTAAAAGTGCTTACATTAAATATATAGAAATTTGTGGTTAAATCTCTGTACCTGTTAAACAAGAAACAAAAACGTCAATGCCTCCTCCTCTTTTCTATTCTTTCCCTAAAACCTGTTTTTTCGTACCATTAATCACATAAGTAAAAAATACACCACTACCGAAGTTGCTATTGTGTGAGATTAGCACTGATCAATTCCACTTTCCAGTGTGTAGTACAAAATTATCTACATAATTTTCAATCCTTAATAACACCATGCTGAGTTTTCATGTTTTATTTTTTAAAAATCATGTTTACAAAATATAAAACTTCTTTCAGTCTTGAACAAAACTATAATTGAAATAGAGGTACCTTAAGTCATCAAAAGTTGACAAGAATTCAGTTTTGTTATTGCAAATTAACAAAAGGTAAGTGTGAAGCAAATAACTAGCTATTAATGTCTCAGAAGGAAAAAATTTCCAACACCATCTATGAAAACTGGTCTGACTTACATTCCAAAGGCTAGCTGTTTTTGAGGATGAGGGTGGGTGGGTAGAGAAAATAAGGTTGTTATTTTAATTGTATTTAAGCTGTTCAGAAAATAAATGAGCTAGTTGGTCAAAACAGCCATTCACCCAGGATAATAACTCAAAGCACACATAGCATGTTTTCCCTCAGTATTTTCTCACAGGATGTGAGACTATAAATACAGAAGTATTCTCTATTAAAGTACAAAAATAGAACTCTATTCGGTTGTTTAAATTCATTCAATTCCTCCAAAATGATCATTTAAAGACGATCATAAGCTTAACCACATCAAATTTAGAATTTTGTGGCCTACAGTCAGATGACAGACAGACAGGACATTCAGCCAGTCCTTGCTGACTTGGAAAACAGAACCCAATGCTTGAAGATGCTTAATGTCAAATCTATCAACAACTCATAAGCTTACTTCACATTCCTCTCAAAACAACCTTTTAAGAAAAAAAATCAATAAGCCATTCAAACACTAGAATATTACTCTTGTGTGAATTTTTAACAAAATGTCAAATTCAGATTGCCAAGTAGACTTCAAAGAAAAGTCTTGTCAAGAACGGAAGGAAAGTTTTTCAGAGTTTAACAAATACCATCAGGAGAACTAAATATCATGAATTCGGACATTAGCACACTTTGTAGAACAAGTGAATAAACCTAATAAACAACCATTACTACTGCGGGTTTGCCATTGCAATTTCAGAAGGGTGCCGAACACTGGTGTTCAGGTGCTAAAGGCACAGACTTAATCATTACGATTGAGGAAAAATGGCAAGGATCCAGTTATTGGAAACCTATTACCAAGGTTAAAAAGACCCAATTACAAGCCTGACCTGAACTTGAGGTTGCACTGCTGAGTTACTGCCACATTTAAGCACTTCAGCCATTGTCAATATAAAACAAGAATGGTTTGTGGCTGCATACTTTCCCGACAACCCTCATATATCATATGGGGTAAAGGTTAGTCTGAATTTGGGTAGAAGCTGGCTCTCTTGGCAGGATTTCAGTAAGCATTTGGAGGTTGTAACTGTAGAAGTGGGGAGCTGAATAGAAATGACAAAAGGCCAGGAAAGGAAAGGAGCCTATTTCTCAAGTGATCGAAGTTGGTTGCAGTTTGGGTTGTGATTTCTACATTTACAGATTTCCAAGTGTGAACTCTATCTTCTAAAAAAATTAAAAATAAAAATTAATAAAAATTAAAAAAAAAACACAATCATTTTGTAACAGCAGAGCACCTTTTGGAAGAAAAAACTAAAGGAAACCATAGGTACATGAGCACACCCTACAACATGATGGGAAAAATAACTAAACACACCTTCCCAAGCAGAATTAAATCATTCCTCTTCAAAATTACCACAGCATTTTGTGGGACCTTCTAGAAGGACACTTTGGCCTGGCCCTGTCTTAGTCTTTCTCTATGATTTGGCACCGAGCCTGACAGCAGTAAACATGCAACTTAAATCTGCTGAATGAAATTAATTGGAGGTAGTTCTGTCATGTATTTGGATAGAATTTGAGACTCAATTTTCAATATTTCTCATAATCATCCTTTAATTTAAAAAAGTAACGAAACTAAAATAATTATTGAAAAGTATCCCAACTCTGAAAATACGATGCCTTACCAGTTAAAAAAAATAAAGAATTTTAAAAATATCACAAAAGGAAAATAAAATAGACAAAAAAATATATTTCTAAATAAAAACCTTAAAACATTTATAAACTCCAATTGTGGCTTTTGCACTTCAATCCATATGCTCATAGACATGTTTAATTATAGGTTTCTTGGGAAGTATTTTTATTTGTAGCATAGCTATTGCATCTACTACATTATATTACACATAAAAGTCCATTTAAATTACTTTAAAATCTGACCTATTGTACACCTGGCACAGACCAGCTATTATGCTGCACTGTTTAGATACCTACTACATTCACAGTGGTTACTTACAGAACACATGATCTTTATGTGCTGGCAATAAATTTCTATACCTTCAGGGGCTAATTCTAAGCTGATCAATTAGTATACAAACCTTATCCACCACTGGCCCCATCCACTCACTAGCTCTGACCACTCTAAGTATCTGCTATATATAGCTTCTATTAGGGGTACATCTACTTACAACAAAACACTACAAGTTATTGTGACATTAGATTGGTGTTTAAAATAGATGCCCTGTCAGCCACAAAAAGAAAAAAAAAAAACATCATCGTATTTGGGAATAATTCTGAAAAGAGCTAACAAGTAAGATACAAAAAAAAAAAAAAATAGTAAAAGCTCCTTATTTATGTTTAAGATCAAGAGAAGAACAGAAAACCTATTCACAACACAAAAAAGCAGCATACGAGACAGTAGCAAAATAAGGCTGAAAAAAAAAAGATAAGCAATTACTATATACTCTTTACAAAATAACTATGCTATGAAAAAAGACTGAGATGCAATTTGCTCTTAAAATAGTCCCCTTTCATGTGGATGCCTGAAACCAGATAGTACCAAACCCTAAATACAGTGTTTTGTCCTCTACATATATATCTATGATGAAGTTTAATTTATAAATTAGGCACAATAAGTAACTATAAAATAAGTAATAATAAAATAGAACAAGTATAATACACTATAATAAAAGTAATGTGAATATGGTATCTGTTTCTTTCTCAAAATACATATACTGTGCTCACCTTTACACTTAAAGGAAGCACGTTACAGCTTCTCTTTGACATACCCAAACTACCAGCATTACTACGCTTGCACTATGGGGCCATTATTAAGTAAAATAAAGGTTACTTGAACACAAGCACTGTAATAACACAACAGTTGATCTGATAGCCCAGGCTGCTACTATATGAGTAACGGGAAGGAGGGAACATGGCTTATCCATGAACAGTATATATCTGTTTTTTAATTGTCTTTAAGGTCAGGGAGGAAGAGAGCTGACACTGGAATGCTCGTTATGCGATATGCTACATCATCCATTCCAGCATCCTATGAAATATTCCCATTTTAAAGGTCAGGAAATGAGGGTTAAAGAAGTTAACTTGTCCAAGGTCACACAACTAGTAAATGGCAGCCAAATCTAAAATATAAGTTCCATTACACCACTCCGTAATTCACAAACAAAATCTTCACACAAACTTTTCCAAAATGAATTTCCTTGTCTATCATTTTCTCTTAGACATTTCACTGTACATTTTAAAGCTTCAATTTAGATTATGATGGTAGCCTAACTGTGTAAATATCCTAAAAATCACTGAATTGTACACTTTAAGTAGGTGAGCTTTATGATATGCAAATCATCTCAATAAAGCTCTTTGAGAAATATGAGAAAAATTAAGCCTACAATTGTTTGTTTTTCAATTTTCTACCTCAAATGGCAAGGTATGCACTGGGGAAGACTTCTTTCATCAAAAATAATTTAATTGTTTTTCTTTTATTTAGACTGCTGTCTTTTTAGCACCCTCCTTTTAGCTGTAAAAGGAAAGAAAATATGAACTGACAATGTCCAACTTTCCCAAAAGGGTTGCACCATCCACCCCCCACCTGCAGCGAACAGCGTTCCCACGCCCTATGTACTCACTTCCTACGGTGAGATGTTCTCATGTTTGCAATCTAGTGAGTGTGCAATGGTACTCACTGTGTTCTAATTTGTACTTCCCCAATTGAAGTGAAGTTGAACACCTTTTATGTTTACTGACCAGTGGATTTCCTCTTTTGGGAAGTACCTGCTCCAGTCATTTTTACTAATTGATTTGAAAGAGGTCTTTATATATTCTGACAGTTACATGTGATTAAAATTTATTCTACTCTGTGACTCATTTTGTGACCATTCTCTTGATGGTGTCTGTAGATAATGGTTTTAATTTTAACGTAGTCGTATTTATCAATATTTTTCTTTTGGTTGGTGTTTTTTGCACCTTGTTTTTAAGAAATTCTTCCTCACCCTGAGGCCACAAAGATCTCTTCTACTATCACCTAGAAGTGTTCTGATTAAATGCCTTTTACATTCAGTTCTTTAATCCATCTGATATAAGGGAAAGCTCCAATTTCATTTTTTTTCCCCACATGGAAAACTAATTATTAGAGACTAGATCTGACTCCAAACACTAAACAAAATAGGAAACTAATGAGATTCTCCTTTACTTGAAGACCTACTATACCAGATAGTATCTTGAGTATTTTATATACATGCAAATATACAATAACTTAGTAAAGGACATTATTACTATTCCCTTATTAGAGATAAAGAAATTGAAGCTAAGAAACATGTCCAAGGTGTTAAAAAATAAAGATGGGATCCATAGCTGTCTAATATAATGCCCATGCTCTATTACACCACACTGTTTTATATAAGAATTCGATCTCTAGCTAAAAGAGGAAATGTTTTCACTTTGAGTATACTGGAGTCACTTTACTCTCAAGTCCCACTAACATACTGACGCTCACTCACATAACAGAAACGTATTGGGTGACTATTACTTGCCAAGGATTGTCCCATGCTCTGGGGGTCACGTGGTGTCCCTATGCTGTTGGGGGCTTTCAGTCTCACACACCTAATAAAGAAAATCTTCCTCATGGCAACGTGCGTTGAAGAAACTTAGAGAAACAGCAAGTTGGAAAAATTCCAGCGTTCATACTGAGAGAATCTCATGAAATAAAGAATAGCTATGTCTCTTACTTTGTTCTACAGCTTAAATGTTTCACTTTACCAATATTTCAAAAGTAACTACCTTAACAAAAATGTTACTTCTTATAAGCATCTATGTACATCTTGTGCTCTTTCTAATCCCTTTCCTTCTCTCCTTTAAGAAGATGCATTTCAATGTACAATAAGTAGTAGTAAACTTCTGCTGTAACTACACCAATCTTATGAGGCTTATTCCCTGAGCTCTAGACACATATGTCCAACTATTCATTTGGAATCTCCATTTTAATGTTGTTCAGGCAACCAAAACTGAACTCTAATTTGTTTCCAAACCCAACTGTCCCCAGGCTTCCCCACCTCAGTACTGTATAACCAACCAAGCCAAAAACTTAGAAACCATTGTTGATGGCTCTCTCTCCCTCACCCCATCCATAAGCAAATTCTGCTGAGTCTACTGTCACCATATATCTTGAAATCAATCACATCTGTGCCTTTTCACTGTCATCACCCTAATCCAAACTACCCAGACTACAATGCAGTCACCTCCAAACTGCCTCCTCTTTCACACTTGGAATTCCATTCTCCATCAAGCAGCTAGATAGCTTTTTAAAAGGCAAAGCAGATCCTGTCACATCCTATGCACAGCCTTCCACTAGCTTCCTAAATAATAAACTCTGAACTCCTTACCAGGATCTACAAGGTGTATAAGACCTGGTCCCTACTTACCATTCCATCTTCCTTCCATTCACACTCCTTCTATTGGTTCCTAAATCACCACAAAGTCTCTCCTACTTCAGGGCCTTTGCAAGTGCTATCCCCTTGCCCAACGTGCTCTTCAGACTGCTGCGTCTCATCCTTCATGTCTTCTTAGTCTGAAAGTCAGCAGCACATAAAGATTTTTTTCTGATCACCCTATTGAGCATATCTCCATCTTATTCTTTAACATACCAACTCAGTCTACCTGTCAAGTACTTCGCACAAATACTAGATTCTCTTTATTTCCTTATTGATTTATCTTCATATTTTACCACAATATAAGCTTCTATCTTGTTTATGTTGTATATGCAGTGCTAATAAGTATTTGCTGAATGAGCGGCAGAAAAAAAGAAACACAAATGGAGGATGGAGAAAGAGGAGAGAAAGAGAAGGAAATAAAACATTTCCAATTTATATCTACGTTTTCACTAGAGTTTTATAATACAAATTTTTCCATACTGTAAGTGAAAGTAGAGGTTCCTCATGGGCTAAGTTAAGCCTAACAGTTATATTCTACATATAACCTAACCTATTCGTTAAGTACAGCTCTAGCAACACTCGGTGCCTATTGAAAGGTCAAATTCAGTTATTGCTTCTCTACACTAGTCTCAGCAGTTACCATGTACACCTACATTTGCCAGTGTAAATTAGGAGAAAAATCTGTTTAAGACATTATGCCAATAGGAGGAAAAGAAATGTAAAAATGGAGTGTTTTATACTTAAAGTCATTAGAAAATGCCTCTAAAATAGCAAAATGTTAATGCAGAGTGATCAGTAAATGGGGGTACATTATATTAACTCTTCATTTATGTATATTTAAATTTTCCCATAATAAAAAGTTAAATAAACACAAATGCCTCTAAAGTCAAAAGCAAATAAATACCTTTAAGTCATAGAAATCTGCCTGGCTCAAGTGTACTCCATTGCCACTTGCAGATTTAATTTAAATAAACTGGTAATTTGTAAAGGTGCTTTCATAAGACATGAGCTTCTTGGGAGCATCTGAGGACACAGGAAAGCAGCAGGACTATCCTCCCAGCGACTCTGTGTCACTGCCTTCCCAGCACAATGACCCCAGCACCTTTCTATGATGGTCTCCAACAGCCACAGCTCAAAAACAAAGCAACTCAAGGGAGGAATAAAATCACAGAAAAGGGGAAAGTGGTGGAAGCAGGCAGAAGGAAAAAATACATGTTTTTTTTGCTTAAATTCAAATAGAGTATTTTTCTCCTAGTCTTCTGATGAGGTAATAGTTCTCTTCAAAATGGTACTTCAAATTCAGAAAGGGACAGAAAATGGAATGCAAATATACCAGAGGCCAGCATTCCTGCCCAGCACAGTGCCTCCTCTTAAGGATTCCAGCTCTACAGCATCAAATAGAATATTAGGGCTGTCAGTGGTAAAAATGCAAATATTAAGCCCTCAATTATTAGGTGACACAAAGAACAAAAGAATCTAAGTTGTTCTGGCAATTGTTAATTTTTTTGCTACAGAAATACTGTGATCTATGGGAAAACATAAATAGTTTATTTTTAGTTTGTTTGGGTTGAAAAAAGTAATTTTTAAAATTCTATTAGGAAATTAAGGGACTGCAGCTAGGTATGATTTTAAAAAACCAATTATATCGCTACAAGTAAATTTATAAACATGAGATGTATCCAAACCAGCACATGAAAGATCCATTTATTTATGTTTACAAGTAGCACAGAATCATCCCTAAATAAAAATAATTAGCATTACAGAAATTCAAAACAACTTGAGGAGTGAAATAAGCTAGAACTCGAACATAAATTTCTTTAATTCATCAAAAACATGGTAAGTTACTCTCTGAAGATTTTTAACATTAAAAAACCCTAGAATTTAAATGTTTGAGAGAAAAGGGAAGGATATGAATTTCTTAAAAAATAAATTACGGTAGAATTCGAAATTTGTAAATGTAATCATTGCAGAGAACTTAATCTGTCTTTCTTTTGGGTGGGGTGGAGGGTGGATGAAGGAGATAGCTTCTTGGTGATCAGTGACAGAATACCCATCCCAGAAACACGCAGCCCAAATCCCTGGGCCAATCTTAACTGGGGCCTAGGGAAGTGGGGAAAGGGGGAAGGGGTACAGAGGTCCTACCAATTCCTACCATTTTCACTATTTCCTCTGGCCACATCTTAAGAGATTAAAAATGTTGCCATCCCTCATCAAAAGTAAGCTTATTAGTGATAGATTCATATCACAAGTATTGACGAGCACTGAACATAAATACACTTAGCAAGAAAGTATAGACTTTAGTGAGAAGAGAAAGAAAGGAGAGGAGCAACAAGACCCTGTCAGTGCACCTTGTGGGAGTGGGGAACGAGGCATGACTTGAGTGGCAAAGGGAGGAGAACTTAATCAGAAGTGCCACAAACACAAGCCTGTCACATCTTAGACCTGCAGATGACAGCAGGGATCTGAGTAATGAATGTGTAATCAGATTAGGGAAGGCCAGTAGGATCCTTTAGGTGACAGAGATCTAATCTGGGACATAATTGGGCCTACACACAGATTTACTGAAGTCACGGAAATGAGCACTTAATCACACTAAGATATCATGGCCACAGTGAAGATATGTTTCCTGTCATGTTCCATTTCTAGAGCTGAGTTCAGTGTTGTGGTTCAACACATGGATGTGACTAGGTTAACTTGGGATTTAATTCTTAGCTTTCTCATGTTTCACTCACAATCTAAGATCTTACCCTGTGCTACAAATTTGGCATCACAGCCCATTTAGTTTGTCCTACATCTAAGTGTATCTCTACACATGAACTGAATTTATCTCCACACATGGACTGAATAAATACCACCTGTGCTTGATAGTTTATGATGGTGCTTTGCCCCACACCTACCCTCCTAGACTCTCCCTGAATTATCAGGCCTGAAATCTACATTCCCAAGCCCGCTTGTCAGCTGTGTTCCCATTAGGCTCTGGCAGCAGCGCTGGCTGGAGTACCAGTTCCTGCTTGGTGGCAGTGAACTCCAACAGCAAGGGTGGGAAATGGCGGGGAGGGTGGTGGTGGTGTAAGCTTTGGATAATGGTTTTAATTTTGTTTCTCCAGCTTTCACTTTTGTATACAATTTCTAGAATTATATTCCTTTTTGAATGAAGCACCTAGGGTGGTCTCCTGACTTGACATTGACTGACAGCCCACCAAATTTAGAATTTATATAATTCACAGACCAAGATGAGGAGCTGTGCCATGAAACAGTCATTCATCCAGTCATTCAACATTTTTTTTACTGAGCACCTACTATAAGCCAGACCCTGTTCTAGGTGATTTAGTAGTAAACAATACAGACAAAAAAATCCTATCCTCAAAGACTTTATATTCTAGTGGAGGAGAGATACAATATACAGGACAGGTAAGTAAAATACATAATGTGAGATAATAAATGCTAAGGAGGAAAAAAAATTAAGCAGGGGCAGGGATACGAAATGTTGGAGGAGGGTTGAAATTGTAAATACACAAAACACTGAGGTGATTTCTGGAAAAAGACCCCAAGGAAGTGAAGAAGCTAGTCATGCACATATCTACAAGAAGAGCATCCCAGGCTAAGGAAACAGTATGTGCACAACAGGCCTAACGAGGGTGCCCCTTTGCTGTGATGCTAAGTGGGAAGAAGTCTGAGAGGTGAGGAGGCTAGGCCATGGGAGCTCTGGGGGAGACAGTAAAGGCTTTAGCTACAGCAGTAGATTCTGAGCAAAGGAGTGACATCATCTAACTTTTACCGCCTGGGTCAAGGGTAGACTGGCCAGGGCCAGGACAGCAGAAGGAAAATCAGGAGGCTACTGCAACTACCTAAAATGACAGCTTGGTCACAGTGAGGAAGCTGAGCAAACTGAATATTTATTTTGAATTCCTGAAGGATCCTTAAAAAATCAGGGGCTGGTCTCTGAATCTTGCTGGAATTCGTATTAATAGAAATTTCTATAGAACTCCTACCAGGTAAGAATATAATGGCTTCAGCCAAAGAAAATTTAATAATTGCAAATTAACATGTTGCAATACTCAATACAGGGGAAAACTAATATATAACAAGCCAGAGTTATAAAAATTTTAATACTTTTACAGAAATATTAAAGAAATAATATGGAAATATAGAAGTATCTATAAATTGTTTTTAACTCATCAAATCAGGGACAGAGTACTACCTTATTAACTCTATTTCTAAGAAGAAAATCATATGTAAATTTTCTGGAGAGTAATGAGAAATTTTAGAACTAAAAAGAATCAGTAAGTCCCATTCCCTTCATTTTTGGATGAAGGTAATAAAGCCCAGATATAAATGAAGCTTGTCCCTTCTTCAAGCATCAAAATTTTTTAAGAGTTGATGGAAATGTTTCTAAAACTTATTTACTTCCTTATCTTAACACTGAGTCTTGAATACACTAACTTTTCCTCTCGAAAGAACCCTTCCGTTTAGCCCAGATGTAACGGTGGGCTTTGCTAACTGCTGCTGCTGCTATGCAGCCCCAACAATCTCTACTGATCTCTTCCAGCTCATGGTGCCTGATCAATAGAAGGTTGGAAAATACCGTAGTTAAGAACCATACATAAACAAAAGTGAGTCTGGGTAAGGATCAAAAAAGAAAAAAGATCACCTGTGGTACAGGAGCTCTACAAAAACTACTCCCAGCACTTGGAAACCTTGCTTGTTCATGGGGTCGGGCTGTGTTCTGATGGCTACAAAGGTGATGTATGTACAGTCCTTTAGAAAAAATTCTACCCCCAAATGCAATTCATTCGCTTTGAGAAAGCATGAAGTTTAAAATTACTTAAAAGATAATTAACTTTCTGACCCTTAACACTATATACAAGAGCTGTCTGGAAAAAATCCATCCAGAAATGCTTCTGTTTCATATTACATAGCTGGATACTTTCCGGACAGCCCTTGTACATTACTATATAAAAAGCAGATGGCTAAGGGTAATGTTTACATCACAAACAACTTATAAGTATAAATAGGAAAGTAACAAGCTATAATAACAGGGTACTTCATTTCTTCTAAAACTTCCTATCCCACCAAAATTCTCCAGTAGGCTAACATGAACTCAATTTTCTGGTCCCTTTCCTACCATGCTACTAAAACTAGCTTTTAATTTTAATAAATAAGTTTAAGGTTAATCTGTATTGGAAAGAGAAGATTCACAAAAACACAGAATCATAAATCAAAACAGCAAATAACTCACAAACTAAACACTCAGCATAATAACCTCCCTCAGCAATTAAAGAGCAAATAGGGAAATTGAACAGATAAAAATGAAGTAAACAGTTGAAACCCATTTAAGATACACTAGTAATTCTTACCAAGCTGCATGCTCCTGCCACAAGTTAATAGTTTCCCTTCCCTCCCCTGTGTCGTGATTGCCGCTCACTCCAATTCCAGGACAGTCCATGTGAGCCTGTCTACAGTTTCAAACATAGTAGACTCCCTGTTAACTGGAACTCAGTGGCAGTTGCTTGAGTCCCTCTTAAAGGAGAGTCCATGGCATAAGAGCCTAGTTCTCTGCTTCCTCTATTACTCTCTCAAAGCGGAAGAGTTGACAGTTCAGAATTTCACCAAAGTTAAGTTAACTTCAGGAGGAAGCAGCACTAAAGATAAAGGCTTGGAAAGGGATTTGAAAAGTATTAATAAAAGTTCAGAGTCATTTTATTTTACACTGGACCTTTTCTCGATTAAAAACACATATTTTAGCTTATTGGAAATTCCTACACTAGCAATACACTATATGAGAAGTATTCATGGATCACATACTCCCTGACATATACTCCCTGACATTTACTCCCACAAAAATTATTCCACAAAAATTATTTCTCAAAATAGTACCTTACAAAAGATGTTAGCCCCTTCCCACATCAGTATCAAACTGTCTCCCATAGTAGGTACTTTGTACCTTTATTATAGCTATTCTGTATCACACCTTATCTCAGTACTATTATGCAAGCTTCTCCAGGACAGGGAATTTATTCAACTTTGCATTCCCTAAACCCCTGGCACCACTGCTCCACTTCACACCTATTAAGCATTTGCTAAGTGAATTTCTATGTATCAGATTATGGTACTTCCAATTCACTAATGAGAAAAAAAATTACAATATTCTAACACAGCAATTACATTCCTGTCTCCAGGGAGGGGTACTGTCATTTTCACATGAGAATGAAATTTAGTGCCTGCCATCTGTCTTGAGGCTAGTACTTGTGACTATTCTAGTGTGCACACTAGCCAATGAGGATGCCTTTTTGCAATCAGAATGCATAGAAGAATCTGAGAGATCAGGAAAGCAGAGCCCCTATGCAAATTTATTAGGCACAATCCATTGGCAGTTTGCTTGCTCTTTAGTCCTCCTCAAATCTTCTGGTTAAAACATGCCTTTAAATCACTGTTCCTTCCACCTGTTCTTTAAACACTGAATGGTCCAACTTGCCAGGTTTTCCTGTTATTTACAAAGCCTTTCACAATACAAAGAACTTGACTTATCCTAATTGCCTGCTGATTTCTCTACAGTAGAAGCTATGCACAAGAGATACATTCCAAGATGCCAGGTGAATGCCTGAAATCACGGATAGTACCAAACCCTAATATACACTATGTTTTTACTTACACATCATATAAAGCTTTTCATTTAAAGTAGGGTGTCCAAACTTTTGGCTTCCCTGGGCCACAGTGGAAGACGAATTGTCTTGGGCCCCACATAAAATACACTAAGACAGCTGATGAACTAAAAAGAAAAAAGGTCCATGCGTAATTTTCATACAGTTTTTAATAAAGTTTACAAATTTGTGTTGGAGTGCATTCAAAGCTTTCCTGGGCCACATGTGGCCCATAGACCATGGGTTGGACTGGACAAACTTGATTTAAAGGAAGCACTTTATAGCTTCTCTCTGGCATTCTCCAAATTCCCAGCATCACTACTCTTGCACTTTGGGGCCGTTATTAAAGAGTTATTAGAACATTACCAAGGGTTACTTTTGGAGTCAAAATAAGGGTTATGTGAACACTAACACTAATATACCATGACAGCTGATCTGATAACCAAGATAACTAATAAGTGACTATGGCGGGGGCGGCGGGGGGGGGCACAGCATATACAACATAGATACCCTGGACAAAGGAATGAATCACTTCCCAGGGAGGGCGGAGTGAGACAGCATGAAATCTCATCCCGCAACTCAGAACAGCACACAATTTAAAACTTATAAATTATTTCTGGAAATTTCCATTTAATATTTTCAGACCCCAGTTAACCACAGGTTAACTGAAACCACAGAAAATGAAACTGAAGATAAGGAGGGGCTATGTACTTCTTTCTCTCAGATCATTTCTTGAAGGAAATCACATTACCAATCCATAAATCTTCCTTTTTGACATAAAATGTGATACTGTTTCTTTGCCACAAGTCCAACTTTATTAAGTCATAACCTTTTGTCTGCTTTCATGGGTCAAAACTACTCACTAGGAATATAGGAATATACCTATACACATACACATACACACACAGAATACACTACCATAAATTGTTACACATTTTTTGAGGAAAGCATTTTACAGGCAATGGCAGTACAGAAAAGAGACACTGATGGATATATGACTATATGCTCTGAGGAGTGTTTTCAAGTTCTTCCAATAAAGAGCAATAACTAGAAACTTGGACTACAGAGACAAATAACACTGTAGGGTTCAACTATAGAATGCCTCAAGATTCCAAATCTGGCTTTAGAAATTACTGCACTAAAACCAGAGTATCATGTTAAAAATTCCTTACCAAGGTAGCTCAGATAAAAATCAACTTTTTAAAACTTCGTTGAATTTCTGCCAACAAAAGTATACAGAAATTTTTTCAGAAATTGTTACAATTTGTTAGCCAATCAATGCTGCTGCAAGTTCCTCAAAAGCAAAATAACAACAAAAAATTGTCTAAATTTATAATAAGCAGCATGCATGCACTCAAGCCTTAGGCTTTAAAGGTGTGATCAGATGCTTTAGTCTCCCACAACTCAGAGAGGGACTCTGCCTCGGTCACCTCTCCTGCAACATGCGGTAGGCAAGAGTGGCCAGGGAGGGTGGAAGGCCTCTGCATGACTTCACCTCTAACCACTTCTCTGCTGCACCCAGTTCCCTTCTCTGCATCTGAGGGAGCAGGGAGTGGCTGGAGAACGATCTACCTTTACAAATACATTAACTCCAAAACAAACTACTCTAAGTATTAGAAAGCTTGTCTTGATTTTCCAGTCAAGAGGGTAGAGTAGCTAAATGCTATGCTCACCTCCTCTCAGGACCACGTCAATTACAACTAAACTACAAAACAACCATCACTGAGAATCACCTAAAGTCTAGCTGAACCAAAGCCCTACAACTACAAACATACAGAAGAAGCCACCTCAAGACCGGTAGGAAGGGCAGAGGTGCAGACCGGGCTGGTCTCACACCCATGTGTGAGAATGAAAAATTGGGAGCGATGTCTTAGCTGCAGAGGTCGCCCACCTCCTGGAAAGGAGCGAGGGGCCCCAGCCCCACACCAGGCTCCTCAGCCCAGGGTTCCAGTGCCAGGGAGAAAAGTTCCCACAGCTTCTGACTGTGAAAACTGGCAGAGATTGGACATTTAGAACTAAACTACGACACTGTACAAAAATCTCTGGAGTTGGAAAAAAAAATTTCTTAGATCATTTGTAAGTTGGTTGTTTATTTGTACCTCCATTTAAGATATAAGTATTTGCCATTTACTATTCTCAGCATCAGTGATGCCATGCTGATTTAAAGACAGACCCAGTTCCTGTATTCATGAAGTTTATAGTAGTAAATACAAGGAACAATGCATTAGTGCATTGCCTAGTTCTCCCACAAGGAACAATAAGGAAAAACATCCTTGGAGTAGGTTTTAATATTCTCTACAATGTGACTTCAAAGTATTTTATAATAAGTTAAAATTTGAAAATTAAAATAAACTAAAAGTAAGATAATTTCATATAGTGATAGTGTCATGAAGAAAACTAAACAGTAATGAGACAGGAGTCCTGGGGAGTACAAGATGTGTAGGGAAGGCTTCATCATTGAGCTGAACTCTCTATGATAAAAAGGAACTAGGTATAACAAAATTTAGTGTACTTGGCGGGACAGAGAAAACATATGGCTGGATTGCGGAAGAGCAGGCAGAAAAGTGAGGTGGGCAGGGAATAAATCACAAAGGGCATTACAGGCCACAAAGAAGTCTGGATTTTATTCTAATTACTATGGAAAGCCACTGGCAGGCTCTAAGCCTGGGAGTGACAAGAAGGGATCTGATTAAACACAATAGTTTCTCATTTAGAACACAATTTATTTTCAAGTAGAAATAATGTTACGAATGGAGATGCTACAGTATTGCTTCTGTGCCTTCATTCAGCTACTATTTATCTACTGTCTATTTCTGAGAGGTTGTGTGCAAAGTTCTGATGAGGAATAAAACAAGGTCTCTCACCTTGAGTTCACATTCTGGTAGAGATGAGAAACACTGAACAAATAATTACAATTGCAATATTTGTAAGAGTGGAATACTAGAATGCTATGAGTGCCCAGGCCTGGGGGAGTCCAGAAAGGGAGACTTCACAGAAGACATGAGTTTTACAGGACAGGCAGGGATCTACTGCATTCCCCTAAGCACAACACACAAACCACCAGTGGGACACGAGAAAATTCAAGGGCTACCAAAAATGCTTTTAAAGTATTTATGTAGGTTATTAAGGTAGAATGGGGAGCGGGGGAAGAGTTAACATATAAAACTTGCAACTGCAATTTCACAGGTATTGTTGAAATAGACTTATTAAGAACTTCAATTATTTGGTTTTCCTACAACACAAACACAGCAGTCTAAATGTCACTAACAAGTGGGTCTGTAACACTGTTCGTGTGTGTGTGTGTGTGTGTGTGTGTGTGTGTGCATTAGCCATTGTGAACTGGAGTTAAAACTGCAAACATACGTATCAAAACTTCAAAATATATCAAATTATCAAAACTTCAAAATAGAGATTTTGAAAAAATTCCAAACACTCTCCACTAGATTTAAAAATTACTAAAATTTTTCTTATTTGCTTTATCTTTCTATGTATGTGCAAATATATGCGTATCTTAAGAGCCATCATGATACCTCACCTCGAAACTCTTCAACGTCTATCTCCCAAGAAGGTATTCTCCTATATAATCACAATGCCATTATCACACCTAAAAAAACAAACAAAAAACCCAATTCTTTAATATCACCTATTATCAAGTACATTTTTTTAAAATTTTTAGTACAAAGGACTTCGTTGACATTACAGAAGAAACATATTTTAATGAGCTGATTAGATTTATCTATGAGCTTTTTTGTTGTTGTTGTTGTTTCAAGATTCTGCACGTAAGTGAGATCATACAGTATTCGTCTTTGTCCACCTGATTTCCTTCATTTACCACAACGCCCTCAAGGTCCAGCCATGTTGTTACAAACAGCAAGATCTCCTTCTTTTCTACAGCCAATAATATGCCACCGTAGATATACACCATAAGTTCTTTATCCATTCATCCACCGAGGAACACTTAGCTTGTTTCCATATTTCGGCTACTGAAAATAATGCTTCAATGAACATGGGGGTACAGACATCTTTTCAAGTTAGTGTTTTCATTTCCTTCAGATCAATACCCAGAAGTAGAATTATATGGCAGGTCTATTTTTAATTCCTTGAAGAACTTCCATATCAATGTGCATAGTGGCTGCACCAATTGACATTCCCACCAACAGTGCACGAGGGTTCCCTTTTCTCCACAACCTCACCACACTTATTCCTTGTCTTTTTGGTAACAGCCATTCTAACAAGTGTGAGGTGACATCTCATTGTGGTTTTGAGTTGTACTTCTCTGATGATTAGTGATCTTGAACATCTTTTCATGTGCCTGTTGGCCATCTGTATGTTTTCTTTAGAAAACTGTCTCTTCAGATCATCTGATCATTTTTAAATTGGATTTTTTTTTTTTGCAATTGAGTTGTATGTGTTCTTTATATATTTTGGATATTAGCCTCATATAGATACATGATTTGTAGATATTTTCTTCCATTTAGTAGGTTGTCTTTTCATTCTATTAATGGTTTCCTTTGCTATGCAAAAGCTTTTTAGTTTAATATAGTCCCACTTGTTTACTTTTGCTTTTGTTGCTTTTGCTTTGGGTGTCAGTCAAAAAAAAAAAAATCATTGCCTAAAGTGAGTAGATTTATTATTACTTGTATTTCATTATTTGTATTCCTAAAGTGTAATAATACTTTATAAAATTTAAGTTAAAAGTTAAAAGTCAGATTTTAAAAATATAATAATTGGAATCAAATATGGCTAAAGTATGAAAGTGGTATATGGCACACTGGCATTTTAAGAGCACTGTGCTAGTGAAAGGACACCCCAGGCAGAGGGACATCTGTAAGAAAGGGGTACAGGAGAGTGTGGTCTCAGTGGCTGGAATGAGGGTACATGTGAGAGAGAGGGAGATGAGCTAAACAAGTGACTGGGGAGGAGCTCTTCAAGGATTCTGTACACCTTCCTGAGGAGCTGGGATTTTACCCTGTTGGTAGTGGGATTTTTTAATGTAATAAAATCAAGTTTGTTTAAAAAATCTATTTGGTCACAGTGTGTTGGGTGGACTAAAGAGGAGAAATGGGGAACCACTAGAGGCAATAATACAAGGTTTATATTTTTCATTGCAAATATATATTTTAGTTATATTATGGGTTGAATAAACCTCCTGTACTGGTAAATGAACAAAAAAAAAAATGAAGTTTATCCTGAATGTTCATGTTGTGGATGGAAATGCAGCATTAGAGAGAGAAAGAGTCAGTGGAGACACATAAATTTTGAAAGGAACTCTTGAGCACTTTTGAAGCATTTAATAGGTCTGGATCTTTTTAATAACTAGTTTCACTTTTCAAAGTGGCTTTCCTTTTCCTTGGCAAGATTCATCACTGATACTAATATTATGTTTATCAGTTACAATAAAAATAAATACTTCCAAAGAAAACCAGTGGGGAAGAGGTGGGGTGCAAACAGGGTACTACTGACAGCACCTTAAGAAGGCTCCATTTAGAGTTCAAGGAGAAGGTTGTAAGCAGCTTTAGATGGCCTCTGTGGCAGGACTGGACGCAGGCCTCTCACTCCTCTTCTACCAGGAGAACTATAGTTTTACTTATTTTACATATGGGCTTCTTAGAAAGATTTCATTTGAAGAAAGAATTCCATAGCTTTAAAAATATTTGAAAGCCAAGAAGTCAGAACTGCATGTTCTTAAGTCAGAGGTTGGTAATTCAATATGATTCCAAGTTCCATAAGAAAGCTGCCAGGGCACAAAACAAACACTAGTGAGGAGGAATGTAAAGAAAGAGGTCCAGGGAGATAGACCTACTAGAGGAATGGCAGCTGTAGGGCAGAATGAGGGATTCTATTTGAGACCTGAGGATTTTGAGGGGCCAGTGAGCTAGAAAAGTTCAGACGGCAGAGAACAATCACATCTGAAGTTCAGCAGAAAGGTGTAGGAGGACTGGAGCTAGGTGAAGTCTAAATGTGGATGAATCTATAGAGAAAGAGAAACAAGGAGGGGTTTGGAAGATCACAGAAAAAAAAAAAAAAAGAAAGGGTCTGCTTCAAGACAGGACTGTATGGAGCCACTGAGGGCCACTTCAGAAGGAGACCCTGAATTTGGGGAACTTATGTGTCCAGGAGCACAGAGGGCATGGGACTGGTTGGGGGTGGTAGTCTACAGAGCAGAGGCCAAGAAGGGCAGAGGGCCAGAGTAAAGGGTAATGGCCAGGAAGCAAACGAAAGATTAGACAATGAAGAGGTCCAGGCCTGAAGGGGCTGGAACTCTTGAGAGGAAAAGGAGGTAGGTCACAAGGAGGTAAAAAATGAGACAGGGAAAAGTAGGGAAACCTCTCTAGGAGGCTACAGAAAAATACAGCACCAGAACCTAAGATTTCACTAGTAGAGATGTTCTGGAAAGAGCTCATTTCAGATAAAGTTAATAGGAAGCCAAAATCAGGGTAAAGGTCGATGGCTGGGGGAAGGGAGACGGGGGTGACAGTGTCTTCAGAACCCCGTTGTGCATTCAGACCCTGAGTCTAGCTTCTCTCCATTTATTCAGGACTCCTATGAGCCCTTAGGAAAAATCAGGTGCAGTTAATGCCTATGGCAGATCTAAGTGTATTTCCCAATTTGTGGAGTGTTGCTTGTATTAAAAATAATAAAAACGTCATATATTTTAAATGCAAATATAACTCATGATTGAGGACTGGAAAACCAAATCTAAAAGGGAAACAAGACAAAAATAATAAGTATTAATTACATTCGGAGTTCAGATAGCATAAATGGCCATAACAATAAAACACTTAGTTTTCCAAATTTCCAAGCTTTAGCTACTATACCACCTACTTCCACTCATTTTGCTCAATAATAAAAATGAAAACCAACCAAAAAAAAAAACAAAAACAAAAACCACATTCCTGGAAAGAAACTGTACCTATTAATTAAAAAAAAAACAAAAAACAAAAAACAAAAAACAGAGAAAAAGGATGTGTCTTTTAACACTTTATTTATAAACTCCAATTCATATTTTAATATTAACACACTGCCTCTGGTATATAAACTGGACTTTGCAAAATATTTAACTGTCAATTCAGAAGTATAATGATACATAATAAGGATACAATGGTGTAAAAAAGGTGCTCACTAGTGCCATAGGGACAATATATTGCCTAGGAAACATAATACTTTCAGAAAAGCCTTACTAACTCTAGGGAACAACTAACCACTCTAATTTTCTTAAGAACTAAGCAGTAATTTAAGGCACACGCACAAATCACACTTCATGACATTGCAACTTCTTGAAGAGTTCCATGATAGTCAAAAGCACCCTTGTCAAGAAGGAAGTAGGGGTGCGATTAAGAGGTACTCTAAGGTGTCTGTCCTGCCCCTGATAACAAACAGTATTCAGGAAACTGACCTCATGTTTACTATACTAATAAAGATATTAGAAATAACAGCAAAAGAAAACAAAAACCCAGAGATAAGAAAGGGCCCTAGTGTGGGTAGCAAATTAATGGGAAAAGAAATGAAAAACTGTGGTAACACAGAAGCAGTTATATGGTAACTCAACACATACTATAATACCTAGCAGTCATATCAAACAAGTTTCCTAAAACTATTCGGAGTAAAACTAATAATAATAATAATTTGGAATTCTAATCAAAGTACTTGTTAACTAACATTTTAAAGTGAATTACAGCAAAAACTCTTGAGGTGTTTTAATAACTGCTAAATTTCTCAGCTCATCTCATGCTGTCATTCCAAATACACGACTGTCTTGCACTTACAAGTGGCAACAAACTACCTTCCATCTCTCATCTAGCTTCTCTCCATTTATTCAGGAGAATAAATGCCACCTCAAACCAGAACCAACTTTCCTAGACCAAACAGGTACTCTCAACTACCCTATCTGCTCCAAATCAATCTAGTAATTAACCTTTCTCTACATTACACAAAAACATCCAAAGGAACCTGCATGCAGCACAGCACAGCAAGTAAGAAATGCCACCTTAGAGCCTCCTCAGCACAGCCAAGTGCTTGGCTCTGAAGTTACTCAACGATCAAACCACCAAGTTTAAAGGGATTTAGTATCATTTAGCACAATATACAGACTACATTTTTTTTGTTTTTTAATTATGTCCTTGAGTGTTCATCTAAAGATAAAGAGAGCTGAATAATGTTATAAACATATTCTTGAATAAAAGAAACTAGAAAAGAATTGGATACTAATCTTCAGGTGCCTCTGAGTTATAGGCAAAGGTTTACAATCAAACTTGTTAAAACTTCCACAGTGAAGTCATTAATTTTTCTCCCACTTTCATAAAGTTTAAAAATGAACTTGCAATAACCTAACCACATCCTTTCTATTTTAAATCCTTTTCCAGTGGGGCTAGTACCACTTAAAGAAACATTACAAGATCAGACAATTAATTCCATGAACTCATTTTAGGAAAAGTGCTACATACCTCATGGCTGAATATCACTACGGTCATCTCAGAAGTTTTCCCCTTGGGAAGCTGTGCACCAATGCCAGCGCCTAGTCCACCTTTCAAAGGAAATTTGGAACTCTTTCTCTGGAATGGCCATCAGAGCTGTCGTCATACCTTGCCAACGTTATGACACCTTACTGAGTTGTTGGCACAGTGCTGCCAACATAAGCACGTGGTGGCCAAGTTCAGGAACTTAACTGTCAGATTTTGGGTGCAACAACAGCTCTCATGGCCATTCCAGAAAAAAAGTTCCAAAATTGTTTCGAAGGGTGAACTAGGCACTGGCATTGGTGCTTCCCAAGGGGAGGGAGCACTTTGAAGGGGAGCATAGTGATACTCAGCAGTGAGGTATATAGCACTTTTTCTAGGATGGATTTGCAAAATTAATTGTCTGCCCTCGTACAGTCATATCGAAATCCCACTCCCTGTAGTCTAACGGCTGAAAATCTCCCAGGTTACCAAAATCCCCAGAGACTCATCCAATTTAACAACTATATATAAGAAAAAATGTTTTTTTCAATTACAAAGCATCACAATTGCTAACAAATGCTACTTACTGAAAGAAAAATATCCTGCCATAACAAAAAAGTATCATTTACTGATTACACATTATTTTATTTTCACTTAAATTATTCTGAAATATTGGCTACCTGCCAATCAATTCCAGAAAATAAAGTTTCAGGAAATTATAAAAGAATTATAATATTAATATAAAAACACTTCACATTCAAATTACCTGCCTACATAACAGTCTTCTGCTTTCTAGATTATATCCATTTAATGTGAACATAACATGACATCATCATTAAAAAGCCAATGAAGTTTGGACAGCTCACTCTACAGACTTTAGAGTCAAACAATATCTGCTTTTACACCGTCATTCTATAGCCAAGCCCAGTCTCCTTACCACTGTGAAAACAAAAGTATCCTACCGAAGCAGCAAGATTGTGGATAGGCAAAGTATTATTAAAAAGAAAAATCAGAGTTTACAAGGAAACAAATATCAAAAGAGGAAATTCTCTTTTATGTGTATTTCCTGTTTCTCATTGTACATCTCCTTAGTTGCATTCTTAAAATTTTAATTTGTTTTAAATTAAGTATCTGATAATGCAAAAAGAAATCCGAAAAAAGCCACTCACAAAAAAAAAAAAAAAAAAAAAAAAAGGTGGATCAATAAACTGAATCATCAATTACTCTCTTGGCTAATGATGCTATGAATATTGGAACAAAGTGACCAAATCCAGCTTAGTTGTTGGCTAACTTAGTCACAGAAAAACAATTATTTCACAAAAGAACATCTTTGAACTCTGTGGACTATGCCCCATACAGGTCTTACACTGTTCCCCACTTTCAAATACATAGATGTCCTCACAGTAAAAAACTTAGAACCTCCAACTCCTCTCCTATAGCAGTAGAAACAAGAAAAGGTACAAGAATATATTAAAAGAGAAGGATAAGCAAATTGTTGAAGTATCTGCTAGAGTACTTCCTAGAGGTCTAACACAAAAAGACATCTTTATCGTGTTGAAATTTTTTTTAAAAAATCACATCTGACATAATTTTTAGTTACATTTTGTTTTTGCTTTCATTGCTAGAGTTTTAATAATTTGATAATCCAGGTGAATATCCTGTATATATAAATCAAGTTAATTGTTGTCATTTAAAAGGTTGTTAAAAGCTTTATACCCACATTCTTTAAATCATTTAACTTTTTAAAAATTCTATTTTCATTCAATTTTCTCAGTAAATATCTGGCTTTAAGGAACTGATTGATCTACTGACACCTAAACTCTGACTTGCTGGGAAAGTTCACATCTGCAAATGTACCTGTATTCCAAAAATGGAAGGTAATAGATTAACATTGGGCCTGTAATGACAGATTCAAATCTGCAAAATATTGCTTCAGCTAAAAAGTGACCTTCTGACTAGACATCTCCAGAGTCAGAATTTTTAGTTATTCTAGATAGTAAAAACTGTAAGAATTATTATAAAAGTATTTGGGATCACAGCACAATGACCATAAGTCCAGGTTTATACACCTGTTGTCCTTCAACTTAATTGTTAATATCACCCAAGTCAGAATAGCGGTCACCTTGAGGAGGCAGGGAGGGTTTACTTAACGACAAAAGTGTGAAGGGAGCCCTTTGAGAAGTTGAAAATGTTCTCTACCTTCATCTGCATGTGGTTATCAGGGAGCACATATAAGTAAAAAGTTGTTGAACTGTGTACTCTTAAAGATCTTATCACAAATTAGACCTCAATAAAAAAATTAAGATAATTTTTAAAACACATTGAAATCACTTTTTAAATGTCTTACTCAGATGACAAATGACATAAAATATAAAAGCATCCTAGCTACCAAGATGCTTTTAATAAAGATGTATATTGTGAGCACTTTTATTTTGAACTTTTCAAAATACACTGTATTTTTTAAAATCTTTCATTTTAAAAAGTCTCCAAGATTTAGAACTGAAAGCACACATGAGGATGATCTATTCACCCCGTAGTTATGAGAATACGGAAAACCAAACCCATAGAGGGTAAGAGACTACCCATGATAAGGCGGCGAGTCAATGGCAACGGGAGTAACAGAACTGTTTCCTGATCTTAGGCCACTCCCGTTTCCACCAGGCCGTTACTTTTCTGACATTGTAAACAAATGTGAACTCTGAATCTACCTGTGGCCTAGAATGATTCAACACACAGCCCTCAAGACGCTGGGCCAAGGGGCCCCAAAGTGCACACACATCAAGACATACACTCATCTTTCTCAAGACAGCTGGCAAATGAACAATTACATTGTCAGGCATTTTACTTCCAATGCAATAAAGTATGACACTTCACGAATGCAGTTTAAAGAGAAGTCAATGCAGGGATTGCCAAAATCCATCTCATTTCCTTTCAAATCTCTGATGGTTACTTGGTCACGAAACAGGGCTTGGGGCCGGTCAGCAGCACTGCTTTCAGTGGCCCGCCGGGAACAATCCCCACTAAATAAAAACCCCGTCTGACAGGCGGGGCCTCCCCCCAAC
Organism: Lyroderma lyra; assembly: GCA_004026885.1. Lineage (NCBI taxonomy): Eukaryota > Metazoa > Chordata > Mammalia > Chiroptera > Megadermatidae > Lyroderma > Lyroderma lyra. The sequence continues at coordinate 358,066 of PVJL010000247.1, read as the reverse complement.
TCCCAGCACCTTCCAATTCCTGTAGGTGACTCGTGCTTTACGGCTTAGTTTCAGACCGCAGCTAACAGTTGACATCTTGTGAAAAACTTAACACACAACCTTTCCGCGGGAATTTCTGTTCTCACAAGGCGTTTCTGCTCCCCACAGAGCAGGCCTTGCTTCTCAGGACACTCTGTTGGCCTCCGCACAGCCTCCTCTCCAGTGTCCAAAACCAGACTTCAGGAATAGAAATCGAAACGGTCGCGGACTCCCGAGTGGCAGACCGGGGCCCGGCGAGCCCCGGCCCGACCGCGCGCGGCCCGGGGAGGCCCGGCGTACTCCACCACGCTGGCCCGAAGCAACCGGTTGCGGCAGCCGCTAGACGCTCCGCCACCGCGCAGCGGCCACCTCGGCCCTCCGAAGTTGGGACCAGCGCGCCCCCGGCCCCTGCTGCGGGTTCGCGCCCCTGCCCCAGAGCGAGCCTGGGGGGCGGGTCCGCGGGGGCTCGGCGGGCGGGAGCGCGGGACGCGCAGGGAGGGGCGCGCAGCGGCCCAGCGCTCCGGGAACTTGGGCGCCCGCCGCTGCCGCCGCCCGGCCACTTTCCTTTCACGCCCGCCCGCGGGATGGTCGCGCGCCGCGCTGCCCGCCCAGGGTGGCTGGCTGCCGCAGCCGCTCGCCGCCGCGGCGAGGCGCCCAGGCGCGCTCCCGCAGCCCGGCCGGCCGGCGCGCGGGGCCGCGCGAGGCCGCGCTACCCCCGCCCGCCCCCGCCCCCAACGTGCCACCGCCGCCCGTTGGCGCCTCAGCCCGCGCGCCCGCCGCCCTTCGGCTCCCGGCGGTTTTTCGGTGGCAAAGTTGTGCGGCCGCGTCGAGGGGGGCGCCGCGCCGTCCCCCGCCCCAGCGCCGCCGCCGCCCCTTCAGGCCGCGGCGCGGGAAGGCCCAGCCGGCAGCCCCGCTTTTTTACCTGCCGGGAGTTTTCGCGCGCGCGCTCCTCAATCGCTGGCTTTTCCCTCTCGCGCGCTCGTTTTCTTTCTTTCTTTCCTTCTTTTCGCTCCCTCGCCCGGGCGCTTTTTTCGCTCGCGCCGCCCGCGCTCGCCCGCTCGCGCTCTCCTTCCTGCTGGGCTCGGCAGAGCGGGGCGGCAGGCAGCTCTCCCCGCCCCCCTCCACCCGCGCTCCGGCGGAGGCGGCGGCGGCGGCGGCGGCGGCGGCGCTCCGCGCTCCGTCTCATTCCAATATGGCACGGGCGCAGAGCGCATGCGCCCGCGCCCCCCCCCCCCCATCCGCGCTCCTCCCGGCAGCCCGCGCCCCTCGCGCCGCGCGCGTGGCGCCCCCCGGCCAGGCCTCCCCGAACCCGCCCTCGAGTCGTCCCGCCCAGCTGGGGCAGCGCTGGATGCGAGGCGGCCGCTGACTGAGGTGCTGGGGATCCAGCGCCGCCAGCCATCCTCGCCCCTCGTGCCACTAGCCCACAACTTGCCGCGGACACCCCCCAGGGCTGTGGCGCAGGGCACGCGGCGGCGCCTCCCGCCCCAGACGGCGCTGCGGCTCCGCGCTGACGGGCCCCGACTAGGAGACGCGCCCCCATAGACCCCGCATCCTGTCCCTACTCCGACCGGAGAAGGAAGGGCCCCCGCCCCTCACTTCGGGTTGTGGACGGAGCCCAGGGGACCCAGTGGCCTCCCCGGGCCGGTCCTGGCGTCTGGGCCGGGGCGAAGCTCGCCGCTGTAGTCCGTACGTGACCGCCTCCGGCAAGATGGCATTAGCAGTGGAACGGACGGAGCGGCGGCCGGATCCCAGCTGGGCGCGTGTCGCCGCTGGAGAGAGCTGCGCCCGCCCGCTTGGCCCATGTCAGGGGTCTGGCGCGTCCTGTAAGACCTGAATTGGCACCCGGATACCCGCTGTCTGCGAAGTCAGACCCCGGACCACCATCCCCTCAGCGGGGCACCAGATGTCCCCAGGTTTCCTCAGTAGGCGTCCTGTACATCCGAGTTTTCCTGTCGTTTCGGGGCCCCTGCGAGGGGGCACAAGACAGCTGCCGAATTCGTGCAGGAGAGCCGGGGCCGGAGGTCGGGACAGAAGCTCCAAGGTGGCTGCAAACCGGCCCCGAAACCGGAGGTGCCTACGGGCGGTTGTGTTCCCCGAGCTCGCCCTTCACCCAGCGAGCGCAGGTGCCGGTGGAACACCTTGTTCCCCACCTGCTCTGGAAAGTTTCTTCCAGCGAGGAGCCCCCGCGTCGCCGGGCCGGGAAGAAGTTCTTAGGGTGCTTGCTGATGGCTCCTGATTTTCAGGAAGGAGGAGGCGCCCCCACCGCAACGAGGTCTGGGGTGCCAGATGCGGGCTCAGGCCACCTCCCAGACCTCCCTGCTGCTCTGGGAAATACTACCCCACTTTCCAAACTTGCTCAAAGTCACGCTGCTGGCTAGATTTGAATCCGATGTTTTAAAAATGTTACCACCACTGAAAAGCCAATGTGACAACCAGAGAGAAAGAAAAATGTGAAAAGAACAAAGTATCCATAATACTACTACGGAATGCAACTTTTCACACAACCTCCCCACCGTACTCGTACTCGCAGACGTGTCTTTACATAGTTGCAACCACACGCTCTCACTCGTGTTTGCTACTTTCACATTTTTCTTTTGTTCACATGATTCATTTTTAAGGTGTGCAACTATGCTTATCCATTCACTCAATTTCCTAATACAGTATGTGTGGGTTCTTTACAATTGTTTGCTAACACATCCTTTAATTTTCCGCCTGGGACAAATTCCTGGCAGTCACACATACCCAGGTGGAAGGCTAAGGAAGGGCGGAAGGACTTTTCCCCAAGAGCTAGCCCACTCATTCTGCCACCTCCCAGGAACGAGTGTAAGGAGCTTAATATACATTTGTAAGCACTGGTTACCATCCCTTTTTTCCTTCTAATTTAGTAGTGTCTATTGGTAGTTCAAGGCTACTTTGGCATTTCTTAGATTACTTTAAAAATCAATGTTTCCCCAGGCATTCACTATTTGTAGTTCCCTTTCTGTGAATGATCTGTTCCTATTCATCTGTTGGGGACTTGAACCTCTTCTGACTTTGACTAAGCATTATTTATATTATAGATATTATTCTTGCATCATCAATAATGCAAATATTTCCCAATGTGTTGTTCTTTTTTGTTTTAATGTTCAATCTGTCATTCTAGTCCTTTGTGATTTTTTTTTATTGCTTCAGCGCTGACAAAGTGAGCTTTCTTCTACCCATCTGATATTTTCCTGCTAGTTTTCTACAATTTCATTTTATATTTAATTCTTTTTTAAAATTTATTGTTATTGTTAGACTTATTGGGATGACATCTGTTAGCAAGGATTACATAGGTTTCAGGTATACAATTCTACAGTGCATTGTCATCTTGTATAACATATTTAATTCTTTGATGAATAGCTATCCTAGGTGTATTTACTGCGTGGAGTAAAATATGGGTTTAACTCACCACCAGCATCACCAGTTTTTATTGCTTATGCAGTCATCATTTATCAAATAATTCTTTCCTTATCCTTTGTTTAGTAAAATCTACTTTTATGCTAAGCTTTTGATGTTGGTTAATCTAGTGTTTTTGTTTGTTTGTTTTACATTCAATACTATATTATTCCAGGAGTACAGCATAGTGGTCAGACATTAATATAATTTACAAAGTGATGCCCCGATGAGTCTAGTACCCAGCTGGCACTATATGTAGTTACTACAATATTATTGACTATATTCCCTATGCTGTACTTGACCCATCTGTGACTATTTTATAGTTATCAATGTGTACTTCTTAATACCATCACCTTTTTCACCAATCTCCCTCCCACCTGGCAACCATCAGTTAGTTCTCTGTATCTCTGAGTCTGTTTTTGTTTTGTCTGTTTATTTTGTTCTTTAGATTCTATACATGTGTGAAATCATATGGTATTTGTTTTTCTCTGACTTATTTCACTTAGCATAATACTCTCTAGGTCCATCCATGTTGTTGCAAATGGCAAGATTTCTGTTCTTTTTACTGGCCAGGTAATATTCCATTGCATATATGTACCACATCTTTTTTATCCAATCATCTATTAATGGGCATTTAGGTTGCTTCCATATCCCACATCTTGAGGTGATCTATTTCTGAAGTCTCCATTTCCCTTCATAAGCCTCAATTAAACAGATACCACATGGATCTAAATATTGGTTCTTTAAAATAGGATCTAACAGGCCTAGATGCCCCTCACGGAGTCTTCTTTTGTTTTGAATACTACTTGATGTCCACACTGGTTTATGTGTCTATACACATTCTCAGTGATTAACAGTGGTGGCTTTGGAGCTGGGACATCCAGGTTCAACACTTACCAGCCCTATGACCTTAGCAAGTTACTTATCTCCTCTAGGCCTTTGGGTCCTGCTCTATAAAATGGAGATAAGAGGAAGGTCTGCCTTACAAGCTCAGTGCCTGACACATAATAAATAGTAAATGTCAGCTGTCATTACTGATGTTTTTGGTTCCAAAAATTTGAGATTTTACATGGAGTTGCATTGAACTTATTAGTTAATTTAAACAGATCAAATATTCTATAATACTTCATTTTCCCAACCAGGACATGTACTATCTTTCAGTTTATCCAAATATTTTAAAATTCAAACTGAGGCCAATTCTCTTGTCTGCACCCCACTCATCTTCATGACCCCTGAGGAAGAGGAAGAGCGGAGAGCCACAGAGCAGCTGAAAACTGCCATTTGAGTCTTCGTTGTGACGGACCCCCGGTGGGTGTGAGTGCGTGTGCACATGTCCAAAATCTTTCACCCTTGCAACATCCCTCAGGGTAATTATGCCATTCCCCGTGAACCAAGGGCAAGCTGGGAGCTACCAAGTCACCCTTGGTGAGAGGCAGAGTTAGGCCCCAACCCAGGCATGCCAGCACCTTAACTGCTCTGTTGCTTGGAAATTCAGGGTGGGAGTTAATTCACGGAAGAGGTGACCCCCAGAGGAGCATGGAGAAAACTCACTTCCGGTCATGGCAAACCCTACGTAAAAGCCTGCCAAGGCTTCCTGCTGCATTTTGAATTAACCCAGGCAACAGTGGTCCATCAGACCGACCCTGCTCACTCTCCAAACTCAGCTCTTACCACTCACCTGCCTTGTTTCAGCTGCACCTGTCGCCATCCCAGCCCACAAGTACGCCAAGGCCCTGCATCCCACACCGCATCCCCCCTCCCAGCCCACCTTCATGTAGTTTGTAGCCTGTCATTGTTCCAGTATGTGTTTGACAGGGCAGGGTCCTCAGAGAACTTTCCCTGCCCATCCCATCTACACCAGTGCTCCCTCCTTCTGTCGTTTCCTTCACGGTTATTTGTACCATTTATATCTGTATTTGTTTGTTATTTGTTTGGGTTCTGTCACCCCATCGAACCCCACAGACAGATATCAGCCCCCCTGAGGGCCAAAGTGTGCCTGTCTCATTCACCATGAGGCTGGCCCTTTCCCTGACAGGCAGTGGGTAAATCAGAGGGTGGCTATTGGGTCAGCTGGCAGCATCTAAGACCAGAGGTTGGCAGACCCATGAGACCCCTGGCCATTCCCGTCTCTGCCTCCACTTCCTACTGGCTCTTTGCGGTAAGGGTAACAACCCCCTGTCCTCACTGACCAAGGCGTGAGTGTTTAACTAACTAACTATCCCTTACGAACCCCCTATGCCCTTAAACCAAGCTCGTCCAGCCTGCAACCAGTGGGCCTCATGCGGCCCAGGACGGCTCTGAATGCGGCTAAACACAAATTCATAAACTTCCTTAAAATTTGTGCACGGGCCTTTCTTTAGCTCACCAGCTGTCATTAGTGTGAGTGTATTCTATGTGTGGCCTGGGGAAGCCAAAGGGTGGGACACCCTGCCTTAAACCTTGCCTGCTATTTTCACGGAGGCCCCAGGCCCGGCCCCTGGGGGCTGGCAGAGCCCTCAGCCGGGCCTGGGGCTGTTCTCGGCCTAAGGTGATTGAAGCTCTGCCGCCTGTGGGGCCCTGCTGGAAGCAGTCGGCAGCCCTTCTTGTCACTGGCCAGCCCGTTCCCTTCAATCAGCCCAAATGGGCATGCCATATAATGACGCCCCACGGCGAATTATCCAAGTAGTCAAGTGACCGCCACCAAAGAGTCACCGCTCTCGTGCTACTCTCCAATTAGGCCCAGTCCACTCTGCTGGCCCTTCTGCCCTCGGGCACAGGCCACGGCCACCCGTTTCCCAAAGGCCTGCCCTGCTCCACCGCCATAGCTTGGTTCCTGCGCGTCTTCCCACCAGGCGCCCCTCTCTCCCATGCTGTGTTGTAAGGGAATGTGGGGGCAGACGGCTTGGGGTCAAGTCCAGATCTAGTCATAGCTTCTTTACGAGACCTTTCTAGGACCCTTCCCCTCTCTGAGCCTCAGTTTGCTCATCCCTGTAAAATGGAGATGAAGCCACCTGTCTTGCCAGGTCCTGAAAGTCCAAGGACGTGACGTTTGTAAACACTCCTTGCAAACTGTGAAGCACGACAGGATTGTGAGAAACAATTGGCCAGTCCCAGAGCCACCTCCTCCAGGAGGCCTCCCAAGACCGCCCCCGTCACTTACCTTGGGGAAGGCACGTGCTCCCCAAACCCTCCCCCCATCCCCTCCCAGGGAGCCCTCTCTGCTTCCACTATTCATTGAGGGGAAAGTGGATCGATGGGCAGAATGTTCTCAATGTTATATCTCTGGGCCGTGCATTCTTCTTAAACTTGTTTGCCCTTTCAACTTTTTATCTGCTAACATGAGCTCACAGGCACCAAACAGGTGACCAAGGACACTCAACTCAGCAATTCAGGGGACACAGGACTGGAGATTTCCCTTTGGGGTGGCAAAAGGTCCTAAAATTAGATATGGTGATGGTGGCACAACTTCATAATAAACTAAATACCACAGAATTGTACACTTTAAAGATGAATTTCATGGTATGTGAATAATATCTCAATTTAAAAATTGTGTGAGAAAAGAAACATCCCCAGTGCCTGGTACAAGAACAGGCTGGTAGCCGTTGGCCCAAGTGGCCCATGTGGTACTCTGACCATCACAGTGAGGGGTACCACAATACTTTTCTTTAGGTATAATTTGCATATAATAAAATGCACCCATTTTATAAATGTACAGTTCCCTGAGTGCTGACAGAGGTAACCACCACCACAATTAAGATACAAAGTATTCCATCACCCCAGAAGGTTCCTTCCATCCCCTTCCAGACACTCCCCTGCCCACAGGCAACCTCTGATCGGATTTTTATCTCTGTAGATGAGCTTTGTCTGTTTTTTAAAAATGCATAGAGTAACACTACCTTCTTATGTCTGTTTTTGAAATCTACCCACAGTGTCAGATGCATCGGAAGACTATTGCTTTTTTTCTTTATTGTTCAACCACTCCTTTATTTCAGATTAAATAATATTATTTCAATCATGCAGAATGCTCAAGGGATGGAAATCAGCAGCAGTTCTCTGTTTGACTGGTCTTCGGAATATTGTACCCATATCAGGAAAGTTTTGAGCATATACCCTCCAGTATGTTTGTTTATGTCTAAATCATATTATTTTATACACATAGATTATCACAGTAAAAAATTACATGCATTATGAAGCACACACAAAATATAGACTTTTTAAAAGGAAGTCGTAAAAGGAGATAAATTTGTGTGTGTGTGTGTGGTGGGTAGTTCCCTGGCTGGGAATCGAACCCAGGCCGCAATGTTGAAAGCGCTGAAGCCTAGCCACTGCACCACCAGGGAACCCCAGATAAACTATTTTAAAATAAGTTTTATTTATTGAAGGAGTATGATCATTTCACCTTTGACAAAATATTATGTTAAATGATTATTGTTAAATAACATTAAATTACAATATTAAAAATTTTAATTATTGTTAAAGAATATGATTGAAAATGCTTCCTTTTTTATATTACTGAAATAGAATTGAAATACAATAAATTATACTGGTTAAACTATACAATTGGGTTTGTTTTGACACACGAATATACCCTGGAAATCAAGAGTACAATAAAGAAAAATATTTTTATCATCCCAAAAAGTTTCTTCATGTTTCTTTGCAGTCCATCCCTCCCTCTGCCACCACCCCAAGCGGCCACTGATCCGCTTTTCATCACTACAAGTTAGTTTGCTTTTTCTAGAACTTTCTATAAATGGATTTATATAGTATGTTCTCTTTTTTGGCTCTCTGTGCTCACGCAGCATAATGATTTTGAGATTCTTTCACTTTCTACATGTAGCAGCAGCTCGCTTCCTTCTTTTTCTTGCTGAGTGGTGTTCCATTGTATGGACGTACCACAATTGCTTATCCACTCCTTTGTTGATGGGCATTTGGATTATTGTTTCCGCTTTGGGAGTATTATGAACAATGCTGCTATGATCATTCATATACAAACTTCCTGTGAACATATATTTTCATTTCTCTTAGTTAATAGCATATATAACATGTTAAATATTAAACATAACACATAACAATATACATAATTATTAATAAATAATATAACATGGTGTATGAAAATGTAATATATAATAAAATGTAATATGTAAATAAAATATGAAATATATGTAATATGAAATTTTAAATGTATAAATGAAAATATAAAATGTAATATGACATATCAAAATATGCATTAATACACATAATAGATCCCTCATCAATAGTCAGACACACTAAAAAGTATATATACACTCACACACTTACATACATGAATGCACACACACTTGTATTTAATGTGTATGTCTTTGGTAGGGCATTGAGTCCCTGTTCTCTGTGGGCCTCTACCCACCTGCTCTGGACACCACATAGTAAAGAAGCAGTCACCCAGGTGTCACCCCCAGAGAAGCCAATTCAAAGACCTGGGGGAGGTTTAGAAACCTCCAAGGTTGGTTGGGATTGAGGGGCTGGCACTTGGAGCCAGGACACCAAGGCTCACTATGCTGGCCAAGGACTTGTGTCTCTGGCTGCTTGCAGCCCAGGAGCCAAGAAGGAGGAAGGAACAGGGTCAGCTCAGGCATAGGACAGTTTTCAAGCCCATCATGGCCCTCCCGGAGGGTCAGGAGTGGGAAGTTCATGAAGAGGACTGAGCATCAGCCCCTTGGAAGGGAGTTGGCAGGGCCAGCCCATCAAGGGTAAAGGGAGCGATGACCCTGCACCCTCCCAGTTCCTCCCCCAAGCCTCCTGCTGGGCTTGGGCAAGCATGGCCAGCATCTCCTCTCTCCACCTCCTGCCTGCTGGCTGTGACGGGAGACCAGTCCCTGCCTGTCCCATGCCCTCCATCCCACTCCCTGCCTCTCCCTTTGCTGCCATGTCTTTTTTATCAAGGTGTAGCTTACATGCAATAACTGTCACGATATTCATGTGAATCTATACAACTTTAACAAAGACACTTAATATCTTTGCTTGATCCTTGTTATAGCAAGAGGGCAGCTTAATCTCCCTGATAAACAAGATCCTCACAGATACCTGGGTGGGCTTACCGGCCAAAAGCATGATGCCACCTCTGGGCCCCCCTGTCATCACTGGGTGAGTTTGGGAGAAAAGAAATTTCTGCAAGAGTACAGCCAAAATCGGGGCAAATTTCCGTGGATCTTGCTTTCTGCAGCGGCTTCGTACAAAATGAAGTGTGGTCAATTGAATCCTAATTGTTTCATTACTTACTTTATCATTCCTGAGATGTGTGATCTTCATTCCTACTGGGTCTGGCTCCTAAGGCCTCTGGTTTCCACTCTCCACTGCCTTTATCCAGTCATGCTGTCAGATCTGGAGTACAAATCTTGAGGCAGCCACTTACTTTCCTGATATCAATTGCTTTATCCTCCAAATTTTGCTAGTGACATGTGAGCTGTGGAAAGCAGAGCACCGCGCTCAAACATGTCTAGAAGTTCTTTCTATTCTGAGATTTGGGATTGAGCTATGAACACACTTGCGAATATTTCAGAGAAGGAGTCTTCTAGCATTTTTCCAAACAGCAGAGCCAGACTCAATTATTCATCCACCTTCCTCTCCTGATGCTGGCTGTGTGCCTGCAGCGGGGAATCACAGGCAGGACTGTGTCATGTCCCACCCAGAGGTGCTCCCAGCTGCGTGAAGCCTAGGTTTGGTTTGATGGAAGGGGGGCATAGAAAGGACCTCTCTCCAAGCGAGGAGGCCCGATTACCTCTCCTGAGCTGGGAGCAGGGGACCTGAGTCAGCTCAGTGGTGCTTACTACTGTGAGGTGGAGTCCTTCTCTCTCAGGGCCTTGCTCTTCCCCTCTGTGCAGTGGGGACTTTGCGAGAGGCTTTACAGACCTTCCCAGAGCCTTTGGGCTGGGTCATGTGATAGATTCAGTGTGGTGGCCAGGGAGCAGCTGCTAGGGACAAACAGCCTTGACAGGTGGAGGCAGGGCTCTCTGCAGACAGCAAATGTCTTGTCTGCCATTCATGGGAGGACCCTGGCACCCAGAGGATTAAATAAAGGCATTTGCTTATATGTAAGACCTGAGTAGGAGTTGGCGCTCACCACATGAGTCCCCCTCTCCCCTACTGCTCCCTGAGGGTGTAACCCACGTAAGCCAGACCCCTCCCTGCAGCAGGACTTGGGGTTCCTGGAGGATGCCGGCCACCTGAGCAGCCAGGCCCACCTTTAGATGGAGCAATGAGTGGGCTCTTCAGGGGAGCCCAGGGTCTGGAGCAGAGTGACCTCCAGGGACAAGGAACAACTGAAATTCACATACATTGCTATTGGCGGTTTCTTATCAAGTTCAACACACACTTACTGCGTGATCCACTCCTCCACCCTTAGGGTTCACCTGGGAGAAACAAACACATGTCCCCACACACAGACTGCACAGGAGTATTCATAGTGTCTTTATTCAAAATAGCCCCACCATAGAAACAACCGAAACACCCATTAAATAGACAAAGAGTAGTGTACTCATACAAGGGGATACTACTCAGGGATAAAGAGGAAGGAACAAATGTTGCACACAACAGGGACGAGCTGAAAACACACTATGTTAATCCAAAGAAGACAGACACAAAAGAGAGCACACTGTCTGACTACATTTACATGACGTTCTGGGACAGCAAAACTCACCTCTGATGATAGAGGTCAAAACCATGGTTCCTTTTTCAATTCCCAGCCAGGGAAGTACCCCACCCCACCCCACACCCCCCAAATCATGGTTACTTCTGAGGTAGGAGATTTTGAATGGGAAGGGACACAGGCAATTTTCTGGGGTGACAAACCTTGCTTAGGGTCATGGTTATACAAATGACCATTTGCATGAAAGTTAGCGAGTTGTACAGTCGTGACCAGTGCACGTCACTGGATGTAAGCTATTCCTCCACGGAAAAAATAAGGCTCCAGGGTGAGCTCCGAAATGAGGAGTCCCCAGCGCAGGGGCAGCTGCAGGGGCCTGTGTCTGCACACTCGTGCTCCTTCACCCAGCCCACCCTGCAGGACCCTTGGGTAGTGGCTCTCCTGGTTCTCATATCGGTGACAACCGGATGTGTAGTCCACTGGCTGTTGAAGGAGGTCACAGACATGTAAGTAACAGCTTATAGCTGGTGACTTTGGAGGCTTCACCACCAGTGTGCAGCAGATTACAGCCTGACAGGCCACATCACACCCTCGAGCGAGCTGGACCTCCTGTCACCACTGAACCCGAGGCTGTTCTGAGGCCCCAGGAGGGTCAGCTGTAGCCAGCCTCACTGGGGGAGGGGCTCCGCCCAGCCCTTCCCTGAGGGACAGCCCCGGTGCAGGAAGCCACAGGGCTTGACCTTAATAGACCTTAGCAATGGCACCCAGTATAGACTAACCTCGTCTGTGTCTTGCTGCCCTATCTTCTCCCCTGAGCACTGGTTCTGCAGGAGAAATGACCCCAGGGGACCCACATCCACACCTGTGCCAAGATATGACTATCCACATGTGACAACACGGCGTACACGCACGCACTCCTCCCGCAGCCACAGGCCTGAACTTGGAAATGTGCGATTTCTGAGTAGTGGTCGCCTAGGTCATGGATTCGCAGTATTCTGATGATGAACCAGAAGCTCAGAGAAAAGTCACCTGCCAGTGATCTGTCCACCCAGATGTTTTCCAACATAAGGCCCAGAGTGCTGCGACCAGGCAGAAAGCCCCCTGCACTCCCTCCCTCCGCACCCTCTCCCACGTGGGGACATCTTTGGTCAAAGAGAAGGGAGCCCAGGGCCCCCCAAAGTGGGCTTTATTGAAAGCCCATTTCCATTATCAGCTGGGTTTGCCCTCTATTTCCTTGGAACCCTTGGTGCCTACTGGCCAGAAAGTTCTCCGTGGGAGGGCTGGGAAGGGGGACAGTGAGCTCAGGGAGGTCCAGGAGAAACATGGGAGACAGGCCCACGATAGCCTCAAAACTTGACCCTTCAGTTTCTCCCAAAACTCTGCCTGGTGGGTTCTGGAATCCATACTGAGCTCCCGGACCTGGACCCAACTTTCCAGCTGCCCAAAGCACCTGCCTGCCCAACACCTCTTGACCTCCTGCCCCAGATCCCCCTACACCTATTTTCTGGAGTCAGAAAGTGACGTCAGAGAGAGATTGGGATTTGCTAGAGGTCCAGGAAAACCCAGCCTTTCCCACGCGGGTGGCTTCGGGGAAGTTCCCTCCTAATTAGATTTAGCCTGAGCAGGACCGGGGACAGCCACACCTTCAACCAGCCCTGCTGTCAGGTGCCAGGGAGCGACCTGGGCCCAGCGTGTCATCCAGGTCCATCCCGGAGGAGAGGCCCCAGGAGGCAACTGACCTCAATCTCCAGGGTCTCCCAGGCTGGGGGAAGGAGCCGGGGTCAGGAGCTGGTGGGTTCTGCTTCAGAAGGGGCCTCACCAGACAACTCTAGCCTCCAGACCAGGTCCTTCCCACCTCTGTAATCTGGTCTCCCAGCTCTGCCCCTGTCCCTTCATGTGACCTCAGTGTGGGAGGTGTCTCCTTGGCTCCTTAATTCAAACAAGGGAGCAGATATGAACCCCAGGCCACAGTGAGAGCCTCAGGAAGGGCTGGGGGGGGGGGTGTATTAAAGATGAACAAGGCCCAGCCTCCCTCCCTGAGGAGAGCACTGCCGGTGGGCAGACCAGGCAGGCCCCAGCTCCCGGTGGTTCAGGGGCAAGATTGGGGTGAGCCTCAGAAGAGGGAGAGAAAAAGGAGGGATCCCAGAGTGGGGTGGGGTGAAAAGCACCAGGTCTCAGCCCGTGGGAGGGATGGAAATTTGGTGGGGGTAGACTGGAGAATCTTAAAGGGCTTGGGGAGGGAGGCAAACAGAGAGGAAGGAAGGGACATGTAGGAGGAGGGAACTGAGTGTGCAACGGAGGTGGGGATATGGGCAAACGTGGGGGACAATGAGCAGTTCCTTCGGGCTGGAAAGGGTTTGGGCTTCGGTCACAAAGGGCCTTGATGCCAGGAATGGTGATAACACCGACACTGATGGGACCAGGGACTCACTCCTGCTGGCATAGCTCCATCCATACGGCATGACGTGGGGACTATCAGCCCACATGCAGCAATGGTCGCTGAGACTCTGAGAAGCCATGCAATATTTTGCCATGTCTAATACGCACTCACGATTTTGGCCCAAACTTTCAGGGGAAAAAATCTTTTGCTTTAATATTGTTTTATTATTAATGGAATGAGAACTGACTCTGGGTGGTGAACACATTATGCAACACATAGATGATTATTGTAGGATTGTACACCCGGATCTTATGTAATCTTTACTAGCCAATGTCACCCCAATAAGTTTAACAATAAAAAACCCCAATAATCATATTCGAGGGTATTGTTCTGCATATGGATATCATTATTGATTTCTAGAGTTATACTTTTAACTCATAAGCATAAATAAAAGAATTAAAAGCATTCATATACATATGGGATCAGTACTACCCGTGGACAGGGTCTGCCAGAACTAACGCTGGACCCTGCACGTGAATGTCTCGCACGAGACGAACAGCAACTTGAACATTTCACTTAAAATGTGACCTAACGTGTGCTTGAGTGTGATATTGTTATGTTACAGAATTACATGCTTATAATTTTGTAATACAAGATTTGGTATAGATTAACAGCTCAGAAAAAGGGAACATTATTTGTGCCAGACCTGGTGTAATGTGCATTCTTATTTTTCCCTCACAAATTGGGGATAAAAAAGTGCACGTGATACATGGCAAAATACAGTGAGTGGTGGAGCCCTGTGCCTTTAGTCCTTGCACTCCCCTGACAGGCGACAGGCCTGGCTTGAAATCTGTAGATAGAGCAAGGCATTTTAGTGAGGAAATGACAAGCCCAGGCTTGCATTTCAGAAAGAACGTATATGCCGATGTGAAAAGTAACACCATAAATAAAGTGAAAATGTAAGTGAAAGACCATAAAAAATATTTGCCACACAAACAACCAAGGATTAAAATCCATAATAAGAAAGTGCTACAAACCAGTACGACATAAAAGAAAAGCAGTGGGAAAGGCGACAAAGGATATAAACAGACTCTTCACGGCAGAGAAAATAAAAACGATCACTAAGTAATAAAAGATGAATCAACGAAATGCAAAAGCAACCTATGGAATAGAAGGAAATATTTGCCAACCGGATGCCTGATAAGGGGTTAATACCCAAAATATTTAAGGAACTCATGGAACTCAATAGTCAAAAGCAGACAATTTAAAAATTGGGCAGAAGACTTGAATAGACGTTGCTCCAAAGAAGACCTACGAGTGGCCAGCAAGTACCCGGAAAGATGCTCAACATCATCCCCGGGAAATGCAGATCAGAACCACAAGGAGAAGGCACCTCGGCCGCCCTCCCTGCTCCCCAGCTCACGTGCTCACCCCGTCCCGGGAGGAAACACACGGGAGGGCTCTGCCCTCTGGCGGCCACCGGCGGCGGGGCCTCCTTTCTCGGCTCCTGGACCTCGGGGGTGTCCGTGGCCCCCTCTCCCTTCTCTGGTGCCTGCAGCGCAGGAGCAAGTCCATTTCACGGGGGCTGGCACTGAGGCTGGTCCCAGGAATGGCACCCAGGAATCTTAATTTCTGAGCATTTTTGAGCCCTGAGGGCCCTGCTTCCAGATGTGAGCCCCCCCAAACTGAGGGTCTGGGCGGTCCTAGGGTCACAGGGTCTGAGTCCATTAAGAGGGAGGCCTGCTGTGCCCATGATGAGAACACTTAAGGACGATGGCAACGCAAGCGCGACAGGGGCAGAGGAGCCTTAGCTGCGGAGTGGGTTGTGCTTCTGCCCAGGCCGGAGCGGGGCCCTTCCCCACTTGCCCACGCCCTGTGCTTCCCCCTTTACAGCCTCTGCCATCAGGCTATGACCGGTTCCCGTGGGTCAGGGCGGCACCACGGGAGTAGAGAACCTGGTCTAGGGCTTGTTACAAAAGCTGCTTTGCCTCCGGACACCCCCATCTGTGTCTCAAGTGAAAGGAGGAGGGGGAAGGCACGTCCGTGTACCCAGTCAGACAAAGCCCACCTTCCCTTGCCTTCACTGAGCCGTGGGCTGAGGCTAGGACTGAGGGTCAGCGCGGGGCTCGGAGCCGCCAGCCACTCCGTGCCTCTCCTGCCAGGCCCCGAGCCCTTCGTCCTCCCATTCCTAGAGTCTGGAGCTGTGACAAGCCGTGGCTTTGTGCCAGGCCTGAGGATTCAGCATGAACAAGGGGGGTCTGCTTGGTCCTGGGGGCAGCTGGAGGGGAGGAGGAGGCCAGTGACAGCACAAGACCTCTGAAGGATTTAGTGCACCCAATGCTCAGGGGAGACCCATGCAGCCCCACCCAGGCCCCCCAGGAGACCCTGGGGCTCTGGAGAAGGGCCTTTCTTAGGATGCCTCTGGGTCCTAATAAGGACCTCGGAGTTCCAGGCCCACTCCCACGCATGCACACACTTCCTGCTCCCAATTAGCACTAATTGGACCACTGGGAGAACCTACGGACTGAGTAGCACAAGCCTCAGGTCTGAAGGGTCCCAGGGAGGCAGCCCCATTAGTGGCCAGGTGAGCCAGGCTCTGGAGGATGGGCCCTGGGGTCCCTATCTCTTTGGGGGGTGGATCAAGTGACAGGGCCACATCTGCCAGGGACTCCAATGGTCCCTCTGGAAGACGAGAACTGCCCCAGGGCCATGGGGATCCTGACAAACACCCGCCTCTCGGCCTGGCATTTGAGGCCTTTGCACCAGCTCCTCACCCCAACCTGGCCTCTCTCTCTTCCTCTGCTCCCAATCCTCACTCTCCATGTCACCCACCTATTCATTCACTTATTCACTCATTCATTCACGCGTTAGGTATCTGTGGAATCCCTCCATGGCCAGGCCCTGGGATCACAGAGATGGACGTGCAGCTGCTCAGCAGGGCCCTGGAGGTGTGCTGAGGAGCCAGGACCTCATCCTCGGGGCGCTGCATGGTCAAGGGCAGACCAGTGACAAGGTGGGTCTGAGGGTAGGAGAGGTCCCTGGTGCTCACCTCCTCCATTGAGCAGCCCTCTCCTCTACAACCCACCCCCACCCAGGGTGGCACAAACCTCGGGGACAACGCACTGGGCTGGCTCCACTTCATTCTAGGTCGGGAGGAGGAGGCCAGGTGGGGTGGGGATCAGCCCCACACCCGCCTCCGTGCGGCTTTGGTTGATACTCTGGGTCCCGTGATCCTTCAGACTGGACTCGGAGGATGTGCCAGGCTGTGCTTATGTCCATGACCAGGCTTGGGGGCATAAGCACTGCCAGGAAGGCCTGGACTGGGGGCAGGGAGCAGGGGGCTCCAAGTCTGAGCTCCTCTGGGGTGGTGCTGGCGATGGGGGAATGGGGCAACTGGCCCTCAGCCAGGGGCTGACTCTGGAACATGGATGCCTGAACATCCTGGGCCCTAGGCCCCCGAGGGAGAGCCCTGAGCCAGCCAGCCCTCTTTGCACAGCTCAGGCCCTTGGCCCTGAGGCAGGGTGGCAGGAAGAAGGCACGTGTACCCAGCCTGCCCCCCATGCTCCAGAACAACCCCACCAGGGAGACAAGGCTTGGCTCTGCTCCCCTCCCTTCCCTACTTTAGAGACCGAAGCGGTCCTGGGCAATTTGGTGTTGCCATGACAACCACACACTTTCTTCTTCCCTATGTAGCAGCTTGACTCTGAGTTGCAGATTAAATCCTAGTGAGTTGTCTGTATAGGAAGCACGAGGCCGCTGCGAGAGATCTATATGCATCTCCCATTTCCCAAGAGCCTCTGACGCCCACCCCTTGTTTCTTGATGGCTGAGGAGGGGGAGATGTGCCCTGCCCCACTTCCTGTGCCCCTGCGGGTGGGGGTCCTGGCCAGTGACAGAGCTCCCTTGGGGTCTGGCCTCCCACTTGCAAGAATGCATGCAGGAGGGCACCCCAGTGTGCAGACTCTAAGTGAGCTGGATGGTGGTCTTCGGAGGCCCCCCCAAAATGCACAGCCCTCTTCCGTGTGAGGCACGGGGGTTTCAGGCAGGAGCTCTGGACTCGGAAGTCTGTCCCTGCCTTTTCAGAAGTGTGCACTGCCCTTAGGGAGTTGCCTATGTGTGCAAGAGTGGGTGACTGGGCCTTCAGACCCCGGGACCCCTAGAACTGCATTAACCTCCACGCTTTCCCCAGAACTGACCTTCGCCAACTGTGACCAGCAAGAAGCGTTGCCTCTAGCGCAGAGCTCACTAAGAGCGGGGTCAGAGCTCGGCCCCACAGAGTGGCCCTGTCGGGGGTGGGGGGTGGAGTGCTGGTGGCTCTGGGAGGCACCCGTCAGCCTGGCAGTTGGCTGGGGGCTGGTTTGGCTACAGGAGGTAGCCGTGGGCTGGTCAGAGGAAAGTATGGACCTAGCCGTTGGGCAGATGTGTGGCCCAGCCTGTTCTCAGGTCTGCCCAGGCAGGGATTGAAATGGGTATAGAGGGACTCGCCAGCAGGGCCCCCCAGGATGGGCACGGAGGCCTGCGTCCGCCCTCCTGCAGTCGGGGCCAGAGGCCTCGCACCGTGAGCTCTCCACCGCAGCTGTTAAAGCCCCGCGTGGCCCTGTCCCCGTGGCCGCTGCCTGCTACCTGCTGGGCTCAGCGTCCTCGGGCTGGGGGCTGGTCCTTGGCCATAACAGCATCTCCTGGGCGAGGCCCCCCATCTCCACTCCGATCTGACCGCCTTGACTACGCTGGGGAAAGTTCCCTAACCACTCTGGGCCTCGGGATCTTTGCTCTGGGAAGGGCGGGTGCCAGGGGGTGGGACACACAGAGTGGGGCAGGAGGGCGGGGGGGCCCTGGGAGCAATGTCACCCACAAAACCCAGAATCCACGATGCCTGCTGGGGCAGCCACATGGAGAGCCACACGCTGTGTGGCCAGAGCTTTACGATTTTGTAGGGGAGACCATAATGTGCCCCTTCCCCCCCCAAAAGCAAAGGAAACAGTGTGGGACGGCCACTTGAGGAAGAACTTGGGGCTGTTGCCGAAGGGAAGTGGCTGCCACCGGCCTCGCAGACACTGCCCGAAACCAGACACCGGAAGGAGGAGGGAGAGTGCGTGAAGAGCTGACTGTCAGAACTCACTTTTTTCATACGTGGAGGTGAATATTTTCAAGGGCGAAAATCACAAACTAGCAATGTAAACAAATTACTTAGAAATACGATAAGAAGTGGCTAAAAGCACCGACAGCCGTGGGCCAAGGCGGGGTGGGGAGCAGAACCTGCCGTTTTTAGGTTATCAGCCTTGTAGTGTCATTCAACTTCCAAATCTATGTGCATGGATTATTTTGATCCAAATAAAAACTGAAAATAAAAACAGGAGGGCTTGACCGGGAGAGCAGGCTGAGGCTTGAGAGGTGGAGGCGCTTGTCCCGGGTCTCAGGCAGGACGCACGCTTGGGTCTGCTGCCCACAGCCGCTGGAGTCTGGCGTGACCTCGTCAAGACCAGACTCCATCCGTGGCCTGGGTGGCTCACCAAGTGCCCATGAAGGTGACAAAAATGGGCCTTGAGCTTAAGGGGCCACACCCCATTCCGCCGGGCAGGGAAACAAGGCCCTCAAGAAACAAAACCAGAAGCCAGCTGCCCACAGAGGCCATGTGAACCTGAGGGAGGGGCGGCCGCAGCGGGCAGGGGCTCCTGCCTGGGTCGTGCCACTTCCTTTCTGTTTACCGGTAGCTTTTATTCCTCAGCTCCCCATCCAGCCCAGCTGGTTAAGGAGATTCTCCAAGGGGAGGGCTGGAGCATCAGTGACTTCGCCGATGCTTCTCGGGAAGCAGTTCTTTGTGACAGCCACCCTCTCTTCAGGCTGACCCTGCTGCACCCTTCTATCTGGGGCTGAGGAGGCGGTGCAATCTGCAGCGTCAGGTCCTTGTTGCTGACTTGTTCTCACCAGGGACATCAAGGGCCACTGCTCCCCCAGGGTCCTGGCCTCTGCAATGGGAAAGGCTGCCCGTTGAATGTGACTGCTTGCCATGATACCACAGTTAGTGCTGACTATTGCCTGGGTGCCTTTTCAGATGAGGAGCCCAAGCAAAAGGAAGGGTCAAGCCACTGGCTGGCAGGTCCTGAATCCTGGCTGGCTGGTCATTAAAAACAGTGTGACCAAGGCAGGCTTCTTTCCATCCTGGCTGGGGCTGGGAGGCAGTAACCTGCTCTGATACAGCAGAGGTGTTCTCAGGGTTCATCAGCAGACAAAATGCAGAAGCAGACCCCATACTTAGCGGTCTCTGGGTCAGGATATTCGCTACCACGTACGTAGCAAAGCACTGGAGCAATCTTCAGTGGTACACCGTGCAGCAAAAAAGAACATAGTAGAGGGCAGTAGGCCATGGGCAGGGTGTGAGGTTCCAGTAACTGCTGTGGGATAACTTATCATTTACAATTTAATATTAAAATGTACGTAAAATACATAATAATATCCGGAGATAAGATCCTTTGTTATCAGGAAGAATGACACATGGAGATATTTTAGACTCCATAATAACTTCTGCTCTGGGCTAGTTCACCTGCCTGAACACAAGGCCCAGGCTCGGAGCACACAGGCCCACTGGCTCTCCAATTCTCCACTCCAGCCCCCGATAACTGCTACACGGTGACTTACCCTTGGTCCCCATGATGGCCCTGGAGCAACGGTGGGCAGGGATTTGAACCTTTTGCAGGTGGAGGAAAGAGAAAGCCACCCCCAGGATCTCACGAATGGACAAAGGCAGGGCTGGAGTTAGAACCCTCTCCAGCTCTGGCGATTATCTAGACAAATAGCTGGTCCCTGGGCCAAAGCCGTGTCTCCCCAGCTAGGATGGCAACCAGAGCCTTCATAGCTCTGAGGTGGGGGGAGTGGCCCGCAGAGGCTGATGAGAGTAGGAGAGGCCTGGAGCAGCAGGCTGTGTGCATCAGAACCAGGCACACCCAGGTCATAGCTCTCTAGGAGCAGGAAGAGGAGGAAGAGGAAGGCCTGATGGATGGACTCCCACCACTCAGATATGACCTGGACACCAAATGTCAACAGCTGACTCCTTCCCCAAGGACTGGAGTCAGGCCCAGACATGAAGGGTGTCTCCTTACCATCCGTGAATCCTAACCATGGGCAGAGCACACCTCCCTTCTTAGCAAAACTCCACCCTGAACACTGCACCCTCTGGGCACCCTAAGGTCTGACCCTTGTCTTCCCCCCAGCTTCTTCTTAGAGGAGAAAGCTGTTGATCTGAACCTGGCCTCCTTCATCCCAGTCCAGTGAAGGAGAAACAAACCAAAACAGTTTGCAGGAGTCTGAGAAGGTGACGGCATGGACAATGGTTGGTTGTCGTCTTTTTAAGGTGAGGAAGAACTCCAGATCCTTGGTGATGAGAGGATACAGGGCAAGGACACCGGCAAATTGGTGAGGGAGGCCGTGTGGGGACAGGGGAGTGCCCTCATGGACCGCCAGGGCCCAGGCCTGAAGCCGAGGCAGGGCCCATGCCACTCAGGCAGATGGCAGGACCAAGGCCGGCAGGCCCTCCGTTTTCTCCACAAGCTGCCTCCGCAGCTGGCCCTCCTGGACAAAGCTGCATTCTCTTCTAGCATCAGGGGCCTTTTTGTCTTTCTGCTTTAATCTAAGGCTGCAGGGAAACCTAAACAGTCAGCTGAGGCCATTTCTGAAATCACTGAAAATCAAGCTTCTGACGCATCCCCTCTCGTTCGGGGGAGCCTGGAGGAGGGCATCGGCCAGGAGCTGCGGCCCAGGAGCAGCAGGAGGCCTCGATGGCTCTGCAGCCGCCCTGACCATGCCCTCACCCCCCTGAGCTCCTCTGGGCAGTGGGCCGAGAAGGTGCTTTCGTTTCCTCTACGCCTGCAGCTCTGCCTTCCAGGAACAGCAAAGAGATTTCTGCAGAAGAGATGAAAAGGCCCAAGGATGCGTGCGCATCTGATGACTCGGGTTAGGTGGGCGCGGGGAGCAGGTCGGGGTGACACAAAGATTCCTCTAACTCTGGCAGATTGGTAAGGCCACTCCAGAGCCAACACTGGGCTGGCACCAGGCACCCCTTGCTCCGGGCTTGACCTACACCCCCTCATTTGTTCCTTGCCGCACCCTGTGAGGCAAATGCTCTTACGCCCAACTTTAGATGAGTACACTGGGGCTCAAAGGGGTAACTACCTTGCTCAAGGTCACTCAACGAGGACTGGGGCTGGGTCTGAGTTCTGCCTCCAAGCTCTCCTATGGAACCACCACAACCTGCCTTCCTAATTCTGGGGCTCCAGCAGCCTGGGAGGTCAAGAACACAGACGACCGAGAGTGACAGGTGAGGTGTGGGAGTTGCAGGCCAGAGAGCAGGTGGTGCTGGGGTGAGGGCGCCCTTGGAGCCCCCCAGGCGGAAGCCCAGGAAGAGGATGAGGAGCCGTGTTTACCAGTGCCATGTGTTTGGGTTAAGTGCCCTCTGCGGGTGACAGGGCTAAAGGAGGAGTGGTCAGATCACGAGTGTTCGTAGCATGCCTCTTCTCTCCTTGGCGCGCTCAGCCACAAACAGGCCTTTGAGTTGGGCCCAGAGCAGGCTGCCGTTGGGAACGGGACGCCGCTGTTGTGTCTGTCCCGTTGAAAATGGTTCGTCTGCTCAGCCCACACGGGGCGAGGGTGCAGAGAACAGAGGCTGGGCTGGGGCTGGGGTGGGGTGGGCAGTCAGTTTCAGTCAGGAGAGGACTGGCTGAGGCAGGGGGAGCAGAAGAGAGAGCAGGCAGGGAGGCGGGATGCAGGTGCTTAGGAAGCCTTGCCATGGGCTGTGTTTTCCAAGGCTCTCAGAGCCCAGTTTGCTTGTCCCTCCTCTGTTCTTTCGCCCTCCCTGGACCATGCAAGGTGGGCTAGAGACATATAAGGAAACTGAGGCACAGAGAGACGAGATCTCCTGCCTCTGGTTACACAGTGAGGAAGTGGCCTAAGAGGTCCAAAGTTAGCCACCTTCCGCCTCGTCGGTGATACCATCGCCTGGGGCCAAGGACACCAACAGTCAGGAGCACAAAGAACTTCTTTGTGATGCAACAGAATTTTTTGACCAGGTTTATTTCTCCCAAATACTTCTTAGTCCTGCTAATGGTAACGCCTTGTACAAAGCCATTACCTTAAATTTTTAAAGATGGGATGAAGATTGAGAAAGGGGAGAAACTGTGGGAGAAAATGAGTCATGGAAAGTCAAGGAGGAGATTTAAAATACTCAAATCCTGTGGATTGCAAACTTTTTTTTTTTAAAGAAAAAGAACCCTTCTTTTTTTTTTTTTTTTTTTTCTTTTCGGTATGTGGGTAGCTCCCTGACTGGGAATCGAACCCAGGCCGCAGCGCTGACAGCGCCAGCGCCGAAGCCTTAAGCCACTACACCATCAGGGAACCCCAAGAACCCTTCTTTCAACCAAACTCTTAAACTAACCTCTAAATTTCAAAACAGATAAAATTGGTAGTTACAATTGGAGCAGGAGCAGGAGCAGGTGGCCCTTCCGTCCTCTCCCGGTCACAGTGTTCATTTAACACCACAGATCAAATCCAGGCCCTTGTTGAGCCAAGGAGGAAGGAGCCTGGAGTAAAGGGTGGGGGTGACCCCAGTTCTGCCGCTTGCTTCCCAGCTGGGTGGCCCAGAGTAAATCAAGTCATTTATCTGTGCCTCCGTTTCACATGCACACAACAGGATGGGGCTGCTGTGATGTCTTCAGAGCTAACGCATGTCAAGTGTGTCATCACGCAGGACCTGGCACGTGCTTGGGGCTCCATAATCGTCGTAGAGTGAGAGAGACTTGTTTAAGGTCATCCAGTGAGTTAGACAAGGGCAGCCAGGCTGGGGTATAATCAATGGCATGTTTGCGACACCATGTGCCATTTAGAAAACTTGTGTACTTCAGAAGGCGGACGTGGACGCGAGAGGATTTCCCACTGATGCTGCAGACGGAAGGAACACCGCAGGCAGGACACCTCTGGGGTCCCTTCACCCAGAGCCTGGCTCTTGGCCCCGCGCTTGCAGGTTTGCTGCAGGAGCGCTGAGAGGAGTGTGGCTGGGCATCGTGCCATCAGCCCCGCTGGGGAGCCAGAGCTCCACATGATGTCACTTATAGAAGAGGAAAGGACACATAGCTCTGTCCTTTCTCTTGCCCCTCCTCCCAGCCTGACACCTGCGCGAACATTCTCCTCATTGGAGAGATGCCACAAGCCACCGTGAGGCAGAAAGGAATCTTCAGCTCCAGTTCAGGGACATAGAATGCACCATGCTAATCTGGTTAGTTCATGAAATGGTTGTGTTAACGCCCCAGGGGAAACAAAAGGGAAACCATTTTAGCAATGCTCCCTAGTTTGCTTGGGATTGTGTGGAGGACACCGTTTCCTTTTCTCTCCTGGTCTTTCTGGTCCTCCCCGCAGGGCCTGCGGGTGACACATGCACTCCGAGAGTGGAGAGGCTGCGGGGACCAACGCTGGCGTTCTCAGCACACACCCATTCAAAGCACCGCGGCTGCTGCACCACCCAGCTCCCTCGTGGAGCTCTCATAATTCTCCTGGAAAGCGGTGGAAACCACAGGCCTTCTGAAAGGGGCCTTCTTGTACCCCTTATGCCTTCTGCTGGTGTCACTCTTGGTGATTTTGCAGAGAAGGAAGTGAGGAGTAGGTGAGCTGGGAACACAACCCGTGCGACCACAGTGACCCGTGCTTTCATTTCAGACTTCCCCTTCTCCCCCACCTGACATGGCTGTGTGGAAGCCACACACTATTAGTTCCACATAATTGAGAAGTATGTCAGGATCACCCAGAAATGAACCAGAAACATGTTGCTCAGTTGTCACTTCCAACGTGACTAATGTAATCGTGTCTTAATTAGTCACCGTCATTGCACTGACAGAATCAGAGCCCCATTCCAAGACCCCAATTTGTGGCAGGGTAATGCAGCTGAGATTAAAGGACCTAGGATCGCCCATTTTGGGGGGTCCCTTTCCACTGAGCACTGTGAACCCAAGTGCCTCTGCCAATTGCATTTGTCAGGACAGGGCAACACTGTGATAGTAGAGTCAACAGGGTCAAAACTTTGGGACATATTTATTGGAGAGGAAATGAGACAAATAAATGGTGGTCTAGAAGATTCCTTCACAAATCAGCAGTTATGTCACGGGCCGTCATGCAGCTTCTCTAAGGTTAAAGGGCCAACCCTGCTCAGCCCCTACCCAGAGAGAGGGGAATAAACCAGGAAGCTCTTCTGACCCAAAGGCTGACCATCCGCTGGCTCACTTGTGACCCACGACCCACAGGAGCTGCCCTATAAAGACGTCCAGGGCCAGTTCCGTTTCCCCCTCAGAGGCTTTACACTCAGAGCAGAGCTTAAAGCTAAGAGGAGAGACTGGGGGCTGAAGATAAAAGGTGGTACAAAAGAATGTCTCATCAGTGGAAAATCTGGTTCTGGGAGCATCTCCTCTCACTGTCCACCAGCCCGACGACCAGCTATCTGGGCCCCAGGACAGGTGAGAACCACCCCAGCGGAAAGCCAGGAGGAGGAGGAAGGTCCAGGGGCTGCCCGGGTGCCCAGGCACCAGCCAGCCTCCCAGCGAGGCAGCCCCCCAGCAAGGCAGCCCCCCAGCGAGGCAGCCCCCACTCCAGCGAGGCAGCCCCCCAGGCCCTCTGTTCACTCGGCCTCACGGGGGCAGTGTGCAGGGCCCTTCAATGCTCCGGGAATCTACAATGACTGAGATGGAAACAAAACTTACTGGCTCCAAAATACAAACAAAGCTTCAAAACTGGTGTTTAAATGTCTGTAGCACGTGACACCATGCAATGAGCAGCCACGCTTGTACAGGGACAGGCGAGGTACGTTCAGCGTGGTGCGTGCTGGGCTGCACCAGGGTTGACAAGCCGTGGGGAATGGTCCCCTCCGGGGCGTGCCGGAGCCTGCGGAAGCTGAGGCAGGGCTCTGTGTGCACTTTCCATGTAAGCCATGCTGCCCCAGGAGGATGGAGAGGTTGCACTTTGGGACAGGGCCCCCAGCAATTCCTGCTAATTGATCTGGAGGGTAATTAGTAAGTTTTACAAGACTTCCTTCTTAGGCTCTTTTTTTTTTTTTTTTTTTATTGGTTCTCTGAGCAGGGATCGAACCCAGGCTGCAGTGGTAAAGCCTAGCCACTATACCACCAGGGAACCCCCTCATTAGGCATTTAACAGGGGTGAACTACATACATTAGGAGCCCATTTTTCCAATTTTACTTGGATATACCTAGCAGTTCTGGTTAAAAATGAATGACACTAAATAATGAGACTGATTATGCCACAGTAATTGGGGTCAGATTGATGATGCAAATCAATATGAGTCTTCTCCCCAAATTATTCAAATAAAATGTCTTTTGTGCTACCCTTAAAAGTTAATTAGCAAATGAAATATTTATAACATTAAGGGCTAACTCACCCAGGTACAATAATTAATAGTAAAATAAATCATTTTCCATCCCTATCTGATTGGCTCAGAAGTCCCAATTTCAATTTAAATACCCAAATCTCAGTCCTTTCCTGGAAACTCATGGAACAGTCAGCAAATAAAGTGATATTTCACAGTAGAATTCTTGTTCACTTGCTCTGTCCAGTTCTCTATCTTCAAGAAATTTCTACAGGATCCCTGACAATTAGGCCTTAGCTCATCTTCTTTCCAAATCTGGTCATTTCTGACAGGTTCCACTGGCCTCCTGGCTTCTGGCTTACCCTCCAAAAGTCTTCCCGAGGATCAAAGAGAAACTTGGGCAACCTGAGCCTGTGAGTCAGTTCTCAAAGGTTCTCTAGACCAAGCTCCTGGTGGGAGTTCTCCTCACTTTGCCATCATTGCAGAGGCTCACCCCCTCTGCCTCTGGCCTGGCTTCCCCTGGGAAGAGGGGTTGGTTGGTATGTGAAAAGGTTCCCCAGCTTCTGTCCCTTCTCTAGACCCCAAACAGGCCCATCCTATTTTCAACCACAGCTTGTTTGAGACTGGGCCAGGGGTCACCTTCTCCCTGGTCCCCCCCCACCCCCAATTCTATCCCCCAGAGGCCACACAACGGCACTCAGAGCAAGTACCTCCTGGGGCCTGCACAGCCTCTCACCCGAGCCCCTTCCTTAGCTCCTGTCTCCTCAACATCAAAAGCTTCTCAGGAAAGGAAGATTTTACATCTTAGTGTGAATGGGTCATTGTCTGGAGGAATGGAAATTCAAGCACTGATTAAAAAAGATATAAGGGTGAATGGATGCCCTAAAAATCACACTGCCTAAAGTCACACATTTGCCCTTCCTGCCCAGTATCAGTCCTGATCCGTCAAAAAGCTGCTTAGTTTAAAAACATGAACAAGACAAGGGCCAGACCAGACAGAAGACCGGAGAGAGAGAAGTGCACTGAACAGGGAAATGCTGCTTCGGGACAGAGAGAAAGGCGGTGCGGACACGGGCAGGCCTTTCCGCCCCAGACCCAGCAGGCTCCGCGCAGAGGCCAGGAAAGCGTCCCTTCCTTCAGTGAGCAGTCGCAGTCCGGCCACGTCACCGTAAGGAGAAACGTTCTGACGAGGAACAAGGACGGCTCACGGACTCAGAGCTACTTGCCCACCTTCTTTTTGAAATTTAAGAATATCCACCCCAACCCCTTTTTGGAAAGAGGAAGCGTATGAAAGAAAGATCTGAAGAAAATAATTTATTCATTTTAAAGTCAGGGAACTGGCATGCAATTAGCAACATGAACACAGGATTAAAGGAAAAAGACCGGAGGAAGCACCCTGCCAGAACGAGGCCGTAAGTGACAGGGAAGGGGACAGAGACCCAGCACCTCCAGAGCCAGGAGTCCAGGGAGCACAGCAGCATCTCCTCACTGAGCACACCGACAGGCCAAATGTGAAGTCAAACACACACACGCGTGGCCAGGGCAGCACAGAAAGAAGACATACTGTTATTCTCACCACCAAAGGCTTCTTCGTTTCATGAAAGGATGTGCTTTAGAGACTTGTTTCCATGGAGAAGAAACCTCACTATATTTTAAGTGGAACTTAAAGGCAAAAGTGTGATTCCCTCCAAAAATCCTTTCAGGGTAACGGCGGGCTACACGGGGACGAGAGACGAGAGAACAAGCCTTTGCCGTCATGCTGGAGGGCAGAGCAGAAACCTCGGTGGTCCTGCTCCCCCAGATCTGGGAGGCCAGCAGTGCTGGCCAGGCAACAGCAGCCCTCTCCCTGGAGCAGAGAACGGACACTGTGAACATGTGCATGACTGGTCCTGGGCCCTGACGCCGATAAGGATGTGTATGCCAACACTGGTTTGCCAAAAAAGCTGATCCCAGAGACAGATTCCAAAGTGCTGGAGTGGGTCCTGGGAACCTATATGTATACTGCAATCCAGGGGATTCCGAGGCTGGCAGTTCAAGGACTGTATTTTGAGTCTGGGGTCAAATGGGCATGGGTTGGGTGACATATTCCTAGGGCATGGAGGAGTGGTCAGTGGCAGCAGAGAACGAACTTATGAGGGCTAAAGGCCCATTTCCGCATAGTCAAGACGAACACATGTATGCGGGAAGGAGGGTTGCCTTCCTGTATGCCACTTACCCTGCCCCATTGGACAGCCAGCTCTTACATAACCACAGCCATGTTTTTGGAGGGCCTCTGATTGCTCAGTGACACCCTGTATCTAGCTACATACCCCAATTAGTGCAAAGCATTCTCTCTTTGAACAGATAAAAAGGTGTGCGGTGATAGGCCCTAGTCTCGGTGTGTTGCTGGGTCTGGGTTCTTGGACCCATGGCTCTGCTCTGGGCCAGCGGACCTAAATGCATGCCTTTTAGCCAAACCACTTTCTGACACAAGTTGCCCTCATTGGCTCAGGTGAACAATCTGCTCTCTGAATATAAACATAGGAAGTCTGGGGACACTGGGGCCAGATGGTATCTACCACCATTCAGGATACATTTGTGCAAGTGCCTCCAAAGGTCAATCGTATGCAAATGAAATTAATACATTAATGAAAGAAGAAAAACACTTTGCTGCCTAGGAACAAGGCTCAGGGATCTCATCTGCTGGGTGCAGGTGCAGGGCGATGGGCCTTGGCCTGGGCTCCCATTGTAGCCTGGAGGACCCCTAGGCCTGCCACTCCTGTCCTGGGGCTGGGATTCAGGCGTACAGACCAGTGCTGGAAGTAACAGGTCAGTGGGAGGGTCCTGATTCAGTGACACTTGCCATATGGAATTGACCCTATTGTATTCTGAGGAAAAAGATGCATCTACAACTTCAGTTGTCATCTCTGCAGTCTCCACAGGAGAGGTTACAGTTGCAAAGCAGCGTTGCCTTCAGCAGACAAGGTGGCTCACACTGGGTCCCAGTGTCCTTGAAAAGCCCCCGCTTCAGGTGGCCAGGCGTGGGGTCTTGTGCCAGCTTGCTCCTACTCTGGGGAGGCACGTGCTGGCCCAGGTGACAAAGCAGTTAACTCTGGGAAAGGTGATCTCGAAGACTTCATGTTTTCATTTCTTGGATTCCTTAGGGAGTAACAAGTTTCCTTCTCTGAAAACCCAGACCGCAGTGTTGACGTGGGAAAAGCCACAAGTCCAGGGCCACCCTGTTATTGTCTGCTGCCGAGCCCCAGGTCCCTCCCTTCTTTCATAGAATAAGTGAAATATTGCTGTGAAGGGTACGGTGGCTACATCTCTTTTTCTGGGCTGGATGATTATCAACTATTAACACTCAAGATACAGTTTGTTGGAGCATGTAGCTCCTAAGGTCAATCACATCCAAAAGGAACTAATACGTTCATCAAAGGGAAAAAGGCTGATTAGAACAAAATGGTGAAAAAATAATTGTATCTATTTTAAAAGAGCATTTTGGTCTTCCCTGAAAAATGGAACACGTCCTTCCTGGTTGAGGTGGTAAGTGTTTACTCTGGTGGTTTTCTCCATTATTGCACCCGCTGGCTGGGTCTCACTCTACTGCAGACTCCTCTGCAGGGCTCTTCTGCACAAAAAGTGCGTTCCGCCCACAAAACTGCCACAGCTGGTCCAGGGACACAGGTGTCAGTGAGTTCCTAAGGTCACGTCGTTTTGTCAGCAAGTCTGGACACACCTAACTGAGTCCTAAGAAAGTGGATCAGCTTGGTCTCTGTGAGGAACGCTGTCCCGAGAGTCGCTCCCAAACAGAAGGCCCCCACAGCAACGTGTGCCAGCCTGGCCGGCCAGCCCTGCTCACAGCAGAGGAACATCTGTGGAAAGAAGCCACTGTCACTGCCCTGGCCCCCGCCTCCTTCCTCTGGGTTAGGCCAGGGAAAGCAGAGGCCCTACCATTCCAGCTTTGAGTCATGACAACTCTGTACTGAGCGTCCACCCTGTCCCCATTGGTAACATGGGGGGCTGGTTACATCTATCAAAAGATGTTGTCCTAGAGGCTTAGGGGAAGGGATAAGAGGAGACAAATACTTGTCCAGCTGCTTCAGGCAGAGTGGGAAGGGGAAGCCTAGAGTGAGGGGCAGTGGGCAGCCCGCCAGAGTCTCACCTCTGAAATGCCAGTAATCCCACCACTGAGGGCGAATGCTCCAAGGAGGGCCGGCGACAGGTGCAGGCCGGCCAGGGGCCTGTGGGGGCTCTTCTGGTAGTACCGGTGGATGAAGCAAAGGCTCTGTGTGATGCGAATGCCCATGTTAAAGCAGTTGGCCAGGATGAAGCCCACACTGCCGCACCAACGGGTCAGGACATAGGATAACACCAGGAATGAAGACGACAGGGCCAGCATTGTGAAATTGTACCTGGGGAGAGAGAAACAAGCACAGCAGGGTGGTGGGCACCTTGTCCTTGGATAAGACTGCTGCAAACACAAAAGCACCTCCAAGTTCCCATAAGATTAGCTGCTGGGCCCAGGCCTCCGTGGGGAGACCTGTGCAGGGGAGAGCCCGGGGAAGGCATGGCACTGGTGGTCCAGGTGCCACTTTTGAAACAGCCTCTGTAAATGCATGTCCAGAATGAAAACAAAGAAGACTGGCAAGTTACCTCATTAGGCTAAACGCCATGATGGTCTTTAAAGTCACCCACCTGTCAACCTGCTCTTTGCTCATGGCAGCAAATGTGAAGCATTCAGTGACTCCATTGATGGCAAGCAGGAGGACATAGAGACAACAGGAACGCAGTAACAGAGGACCTACAGGGAAGCAACCCAATCAGACACCAGAGCCCACACAGGAGGCCCACACCCACCCAGCCAGCCTGAAGGAACGCCCGAGAACACCAGAACTGGGTCACGAGCCCTGCTGGTATCATCAGTGAGCAGAACCATGCTCAAGCCTGTGGTCTTAATTACTTGGAAGGACTCCCAGCATTCCCATAGCACTGACTAAAATAGACAGCTAAAACCAAAAGGACAATTATGAATAAATGTACAGATCTCTTGCATGTTAAAGAGGACCTCAGTTAAAAAGGCCCTGAAGAAACGATCTTGGGGAGAAGCCCAAGCTCAGGAGCAGCACAAAGTTACAGAGACAGAACACCCACAAATCTGCAAGGAGAATCAGAGCCCACAGTGTAATTTTCTTCTATGACAGAACAATGTGGTTTTACAGCTAACTGACAAGTTCTGGAAAAATCTTACAAGAGATTGAAAGTCTTAAAAATGGGATTGATCCCCTCTTTCAAGAGGACAGTTATCAAGAGGCACCAAGCGGTTGCTAATAAAATAAACATATACCCAACCTATGGCCCAGAAATTCTACTTCTAGGTATACCTCCAACAGAAGTAAAAGCACAGGTTCACAAAAACACTTGTACATAAATGTCCATAACACTCATAATAGCCCAAACTGACACCAATAGGAGAAAGGATAGACAAACTGCAGGCCATCCATACAAAGAAATACTCAGCAATCAAAGAGAAGAAACTGCTGATTCATGTAAAAACAAAGATGAGTCTCAAAAACTTTATATGGAGGGGTAGAAGTCAAACCCAAACACACACACACACACACACACACACACACCCAACACAAAAGTGTCCATGTTGTCATTTCATATGTGAAATTCTTTCTAAAAGCAATACTAACCTATGGTGACAGAAATCAAAACAGCGGTTACCTGTGAGGTGAAGGGAGACAGGGCTCTAAGAGAACTTTCTGGGGTAACTGAAATGTTCTACACGTTAATCTGAATGATGGTTACATAGGTGTTATTTGTCAAAATTCATCACAGTGAGCTCTTAAGAGTATAGCATTTTACTTTATGTAAATTAGATCTCAATAGAGAAGGATGTTAACCACTAACAGGTGGGGGCCGGGGCAGCGACCGAAGTCCCAGGGTCTCAGAATCTGGAACTTACTCATAGTGTACAAAAGCTGCTTAACATGAAAGATCCCAGTGCCAGGGGGACCCTACACCATCTTATGGCAGTCGAAGATCAGAAAGGGATTATAGGGCAGGCCTGATGCCCCCAAAAAACTATGCTCCGTGGCCCTCTCATGGGTTCCACATTTTATCGTGTCCTGTTGCATTTCATTCCCCGAGCTGCTGCAGAAAGTAGCCTGGCCTCCGAGCAGCTGAGGGATAACTCCAACAGAGGAGGCCAGGGCCTGGCTCTGCCCCAGGGTGGCTCCAGTCCATGCTCGATGTGCTTCCTGCTTCTGTCCACCCTCTTCTCTCTGGCTCTTCTCAAAGCATGCAGCTCTCACTTGGTAACTGAAAGCTAATGGCATCTGCAGGTCTATCTGCAGGTAGGAAGTAAACTGCTTTGCATCACGGAGAACACAAACTCTTGCATGAAACGGTGATTCAAGTAGAAAGGCTTTGAATCAATTTTTGGGAAAGAGGTTGAATGGGAATTCATGAATGGCATTATTGATTGAATTGAGGGGTGTTACAGGTTGAATTATATCCCCCTAAAAAGTTGAAGTCCTATCCCCTGTACCTTGGAAGATGATCTCATTTGGAAATAGAATCTTTGGAGAGATAATTAAGTTAAAATGAGGTCACCAGGGAGGCCCCTAATCCACTACGACTGGCGTGCTTATAAAAAGGGAAAAGTGGAACACAGAGAGAGGCCCGCACAGAGGGAAGATGGTGCAGGGAGAAGGCAGCCACGTGACTGGGGTAATGCATCTACCAGTCAGTGACTGCTGACAAACACTAGAAGCTAGGAGATGCCGGGGAGGACCCCTCCTCTAGAGAGAAAGCAGGCCCTGCTGACACCTTGATCTTGGACTTCTGACCTCCAAAACTGTGACCCAAAAAACTTCTGTTGCGTTAAGCCGTCCAGTTTGTGGTAGATTGTTACTGCAGCCCTCGGCAATTATTACAGGGGACAAAGAAGAAAAAAAAAACAGATTTTAAGAAGAAAAGGCAAAAGAGAAGCACCTATGAGATAAATGTGAAAAATCTCAGGGAAGTTCAGCAAATGTTTGTGTTTTGCTTGGATGGACAAGTTAGGCGTGAGAAAGATTTCTGAGAAGTCTTTAGAGCACTTACAAAGTCCCCGCGTATATGTAGTGCTCACCCCAAATACCGCAAAGCGATGCCACAGTGCCCTGCACAAAAGCCCGTCTATGCTGTCCCCAAGTCCCACATTTGGAGATGGCAGCACAGAGGATGGAGGGCGTAAGAGGCCAGTTCAGGTCACAGGTAAGTCCACTTTACAGGTGCGGAGAAAGGTCAGTACACAACCGGGGCAACTGAGGACAGCCACATTGCAAGTTCCACCTTCAAAACTATGGTGGTTGGGCTGAGCCACGGAAAGTTGCCATTCTTTTCTGATTAATTCAGGGCGGCTTTCTGGAAAAAGTCAAGTTTTGTGAGGGATTTTAGTGAGCAAAAAAGACCATGTGTGAAAAAAAAAAAAAAAAAGACCATGTGGCAGGGAGAGTGGCAGTGTTAGTATTTTCTGGCACAGAAAAGGCATTCAGACACACAGCACTGGCCCCAAGGGTCAGGAGTAGGTCAAGGTGACGGTGGGGGTCGGGGCACAGAGATGGGGCAAGGAAAGCAGCAGGAACCCCCAGGAGACCGCTGACTCCACCGGCACTGGAAGCCCGACGGCCTCACAGAGAGCTGGGAGTTGGTCAAAATGAGAGGCAGCTACGAAGAGGAGACAGATGCTAGAAGACCCTGCTGGGGCAGTGACACTGATGCCGCCCAGGGCCAGGCAAGACCCTCAGTGGCACACTGAACCACGTGTTCTCTTCACAGACTAAGAAACTAGACCATTTCCATGACTACTCTCTCTAAAGATGATACAGAGAGAATGTCTTTTTGAGTCTAAAGTTATCAATGACTGACATAAACCAGAAAGAGACAGAATTTATTACTTTAGAAATCTGCTAACACTGATCCTTTTAATTCATCAATCTGTTATCCGTGCTCAGACCTGGCACCAGCCTCGCGCTGGAGTAAAGGGACTACGCAGTTACAGTCGTGTGTTCCTGTGGCTCTTCCACGATTCATCACTGCACCAGGTGGAGGTCACAGTGATGGGCCAGCCTCTCCTCATGGCAACGCCATGTGATTGTGTTACACGGACAGACGGACGGACGGTTGTTCCTTCGTGGTTACCCTTCTGAAGGGGCAGAGCCGCTGTGAAATAGCCCAGTCCCAGGCTCTGCACACTGACTTGCTAATGGCTTCCTACTGAGGCCTCCCTGCAGTTGCATGATAGAAATGTACTTCTCACAGCACAAGCCCCTGGGAGCTGCAAACCACGCACTGACTTCACAGCAGGTGTTTCTCCAAACTTAATGGCCTTTGCTCTAGCGAAGCCACTTGGCCTGGCTTCTCCTAATACCAAAAGTTTGGGCCCACCACAGCAGAGACTAAAGCATGCCCGTGAACTTATGAACAGTGAACTTCTTTCTGCTGCCCCCTCTGAATGTAAAGAGCTTTATAAACTGATAGAGCTCTTTACATTGAGAGGGGGCAGCAGAAAGAAGTCTTCAGGGGTCACCTTCGCTAAACATCTCACAGCACTGCAAATGGACTGCCAGCCTACCCCGCATTTTGAAACTGGTGACATCGCCAGGGCCTAGCAAGTGCTGTGAGATGCTTAGTGGCCTGGGCACAAGTGTTTCACAGTGGGTCACATTCAATCCTTCAAAAACCAAGAGTCACTGGATTATATATCATTTTATTTGTTGAGATCAATTTTATTCTCTTCAATGGCTCTGTGTTACCTTTCAGAGACTTTTATGCATCAGGCCATGGAATTTATGTGGTATTTATGCATTCAGTACCATGTGGAGGCTCATGAAAGCCTGCTCGCCGCCTTCCTCCTGCTCCCCAGAGGGAGTGCAGAGAAGTGCTTGACAAAACACAGTTTAGGCCCGAGGGGAAAGCCAAAGATTCATGATAACTTCTCCAAGTAAGGCTAGGGAACTGGTCGACCTGGAGCCAGAACCCCTGACCATATCCTGAGCGGGTTCTGAGCCTGTGTGAGGGGAACAGTCCCACACAGCCTCAGACACTGACAATTTTCCCTACATGACACAGTATCAACTGGATGTGTATAAGTCCTTGAATCTCAAAAAACTCTCTTTCTGTTCAGAAATGAGAACAAATCTGGCAAAATCCCCGTGCATACCTGATCCTGAGCTAAGCATGGCTCCTCCATAGATATCCAAAGCCAGCTGAGAATAGGCAAAGCCAAACACGGTGATGGTCAGGCCAGCCAGCAGGGCCAGCTTGAGCAGGGACTCCAAAACCGCAGCAGCCACAGCAATGTCCTCCTGGTGCCGGGGAGAGGGAGGGAGTTGGATGAATCGTGAACTAAAGACACTTCACATCTGGCCTCCCCGCTGTGCTGTTTTAAAGATCACTCTTTCAACTGCCCAAGGGCATCACTGCTCTTCTGTCGCCTGTGTCTGTTTCTGTCAGTGAGCAGATGAAGGGAGAAAGACAATGTATGGTCCCTTCGGTAGTGCAGAGGAGGTTTTGTTTTTAACTCAGGAGGAAGTATTTCAAACATTGCTTAGGAAACCTCACTTTCCCCTCGGATATTTTTTCTTAAATGGACAGCAAGTTTTTACATTGCCAGCTAGCTTGGCCAGTGTGCTTCTCCTGACAAACATCTCCAAATCCTGGGGTTCCTGTCAATGTCCGTTTAGGAAAATATTCCTAAATCAAACTGAGAACTAGATGATCTCCTTTTGAGATACTGTGCATAAACTATATAGTGCAGAATGTCTTCTAAGACATGTAAGAGGCCGGTTTAACTTGCTTTTGATACTAAAATAAGCCAGGCATTTCTAATGGTTTTAGAAAAAGGGAAGTGTTTACAACCAAATACTCCTGGATTAAAATCACTTCTGTATTGACCAACCAGATTAGTAGATTCTTACAGACAGAATATAGCTCCGGGCACTTCACAGTCCTTACGAAGCTTAAACAACGGGTGTGGTGAGTGTGGTGAGAGGAACCGAATGACCAGGTCCTTTCTGCCCCAGGCTCTAGGTCAGCCTTGCCCCAGTCTCTACATTCCTTGGCTCACCTTTGGTTCTTACACCGTTAGACTATGGGAAGGGGTCTGTGGGGCACTGGGGACAACCATCAAGAGTTGTGAGAGAGCTGGGTCAAGACTAAGGTCACAAAGAAGGACAAAGAGTGAGAAGGGCCAGCCAGTGAGAGAGGGAGAGGGCCATGAGAGAAGTGAGCTCAGGGTCCTGCCATCATTCAGAATGTGACAGGAGAATGGAATCTAGAAGAAACCATCAGGTCAGACAGAAGGGAAGCAGACTGTTCCATATTTCTGTCTGTTAATCTTGCAACTAGAGAGAGAATCACTTGAGACAGTGACATAAAAACTGGTGACAAGACAGTAACATCAGGCTACCTGCTTCTGAAGTGCGGCATCCTTTTCTCTCTCCAGCACCTTAGCAAAGAATATATAAAAACTCTCCTCGATTGGGTGGAAGATTAATCTGGCCACAAGGGAGCCAAGGTTATTCACTACATCATATACACCTACAAAACAAAAAGGAAGAAACAACAATCCTACTGGGTTTCCTACTTGAATTTTTACAGCACCATTAAAATGTTTTCCTAATTTAATTTTTTAAATGAAACTTTTCGAGGTAACTATAGATTCGCATGTAGTTGTAAGAGATAATAGAGCTCCACATACCCTTTATCCAGTTTCCTTGAATAGTAACATCTTGCAAAATTATAGTACATACGATGTCACAACTACAGTACAATTGGCACAGTCAAGATACAGAACATCTCCATCACCAGCATGTTTTTTTATGAGTCATAAATGCCAAGTTGATTTTTTTTCTATTTTTATTTCCACTACTTCGGGGTTATATTAAAAAAAAAATAATTATAAAAAAATAACATTGAAACCTATGTAGCCACAAAAACATGGGGAAAATCTTTGTGATTGTGATGGTGAGCTCCTCTTCTTAGCACCTCCTCATCCCCAAAACGAGCGCCAGAGTTCTGCAGACAGCAGAGTAAGGGCAGGGATCGCAACAGAGAACGGCCACCCGAGTCACACTGGAGGAGTCCGCACCCCGCATGTGTTGATAGAGGCCTACCATTTTCCATTTTCAGGATTCATTTTTTAAATAATCTTCATTTTTTATAAACTAAAAGTTCATGTTTTGTTAAACATATCAAACTGCAAATAAAAATATCAGAAAGTATCCACTAAGAGTATTCACTTTGGATTAACATGACAGAATTTCACCTTACCCTGATCGCCAAAATTTAACACGTTCAAAAATGTCATCACATAGCGCTCACCTACAAATAGAAAAGCAAAATAATTAGCATTTCAAATACACACTATTTTCTTGTTTCCTTTTCTCTTGTTGTTTATCAAATTTTCCAGTTGGCAAATACTCTCAAAGGAGAAAAATTAAATCAATTAGAGGTAGTTTCTTGTCCTAATGTTGATTTCAAATAATCTCAAAATACTAACAATTTGGAAAAGTGTTGGGGGAATGTACTGACAGCAAATCTCCAAACCAGTTAAAGACAAAACAAAACAATATAAAAATCAATAAAACCAGTCTAATAAGGCTTTTAAAAGTATAAGGAGATTACTAAAATATTAATAGTGAACGTGATAGTCCCAAGTTTTAAGGGAGGTCAGATAATCTGAATGTGAATTCTGTGAAATGAGAGGTCCATGGTTATATGCACAGATTCATCAGAAGCTTCCTCCCCAGGTGGAGAAAGCTCCAAGGAGGCTGGCAAGGCTCTGGAGCCCAAGTTCACAATTCAAATCTAAGACAGTCTAATGCCTTCAAGGCAAAGGCACCAGTCCAGAGCCCCACCCCCAGCTTCCATGAACTTTCTTATTATCTGTGAATGGAAAGCATTGACCACTATTTAGATACAGCACTGAACAGTGCCCACAGCCCTAAAAAGACTACATTTACCACCTAGCAACTTACTCCAAAAGGAAAGTGGTATTAAGAGACTAGAAGCAGTGATCTTCTCTCAAGTCTCTCTGGTCCCTGTCTCCTCCAGGCTCCAGCCACTGCATCTATGGCAGGGACCTCTGCAGGTCCTCCCAGGCACTGGCCCTCTGGGCTGTACTTACTCCCATCTGTGTCTCTGCCCTGCTCCCATTCATCTGCAGTGCTAATAGTTCCAGCTCTGTCAAATCCAGTTCCTAAATCGATGCCTGCTTTCACACCTTCAAGTGGCTCTTCGGTGTTTACAAAAAGTCCAGGCTCCTTAATTCCTTATGTGAGGACTTTTATAAATTGACCCCAAGCTATCATTTTGGCCTCCAACCCCAGCCCCCGCTTCCACCATCACATAGTCACCCTCTGCTATACCAGGTTTTGGCCCCTCCGGGTGCTCTGAATCAGGCTTGGCTCTTGGCATTCTCAGCACCTAGAATGGCTTTTCCACAGGGAACTCCCACGTTCTGGCACAAGAGGACTCTCCTTCCTACACTCCGTGAGCTCCCTGAGGGCAGGAACCACGTCTCAGCCATCTCTGTGTCCCCAGCTTCCTAGCAGAGCACCAGGAAATGAGAGGGCACTCAAGAGATGTCTGGTGAGTGAGCTCACGTTTCCAAGTGCAGACCTCACAGTGCTGTATCAGAGTGAACCACGCAAATGTCTGTGTTTCTGATGACAGTGAGCCCCTCGAGGCCGTGGCCTATTACTCATTCATCTGTGTATTCTCAGCACCTGGCACACAGTGTTCAGGAAATGTGGGGGCAGAAGGCAACAGCACATGCATTTTTGCTACTACAATGAATGATTTCAACTTCTTTTAGAGCTGTAGGTTTTAGATATAAAAAATATTGGGGGCTTGTTAAGCCACTTCCTTATTTGGCAGTCACAGAGATGGAGGCTCCCTCTGCCAATCAGGCCAGAGTGGACAATTGTGAAGCGACCAAGTAGGCCTAGCACAGGAGGCTAACTTACACCTGCTGCTGCAAACACGTGTCTAGCCATGCAATACAGGGAGCTCAGAGCCATGGCTTGGATTAGATCCATTCTTCAACTCATTTAAACTGCTCTTAAAACTCTGGGAGGAAAAAGGTGCTTATAAGCAACCATCATTTCCAAAACTCTGACAATAAGGTAAACTATCACAACACACAATTTCACTACAGTTGCCTTTATCAGCAAATACTTGCTGAATACCTATCATGTGCCAGGCCCAGCAGGGTGCTGGGGAGACTGTGGTGAGCAGCACACTCCCGGCTCTCAAGAAATATAAGTGAGGCAGCTCCACTCAGCTCTTCAAAGACTTCTGACCCTTATTTCCCCGGGAAGTCTTTGGAGCAGTTTCACTTCTGTAATGGCCACCTTGCAGGCTCAGTCCAGAAGCGTGTACTCCCAAAGTTCAGACGCCTCCTAGCCCTTCCACTTAACTCACAGGGAGAGTGGGGCTATGGGGAGTTACTGCCCTTTGGAAGTGTAATTAATAAAACAAATACAAATTTTTCTATAATTGACATAACCCTTTTATAATACATTCCTTTAAATACATGGAGTTTGGAGTTAGACTTGAATTCAAATTAAGTTGTTCCTCCATACTGTAGGACTCTGCAGAAGTTACATAACTTCACTGACCCTCAGTGTCCTCATCCACAATAAACAGACAATATCTTTCTTAGAAAGCTATGGAGAGAATTAAATTAAACAACTCAAGCGGCAAACCAAATAAATGTTAGTAGCCCACTCCTTATGTAAAAAGCTCCCATTTCTGAGGTTCCTCTGCCCAGGCATGGTTGACAGTAGGTGGTCTGGATCTAGCTGATCAGCAGTTCTGTGGAATCCAGTTCCCTTGCTTATACTATGGTTTTCTAATTGCTCAGAGTGACCTTTTACTTACCTTCTGTCAAAATCTGTTTCAAGAAAGACTGTTTGAAAAAACTCCAAGTCAGTTTAGCCTCTTTCCAATTTACAAAAGCCTAAAAGAGAAAACAAAACAAAACAAACAAAATCCCAGGCATTGCAAGTTCTAAGAGTGGAATACATGAGAGGCAAACTGATTTTGGTTCCTAAATCCCAACTTGGAGGTCCCCACTACTTTTTCATTTAATGCTGAACAAAAAGAGGCACCCAACAAATACTAGCAAACCATTTACAATCCTAAACACAAAGATAAAGTTTCTAGGTGGAACAGCCTCCCTCTAAGGGGCCTGCCCAAGATTCATTAACTGAGATCCCTAAAGAATTGTGCTGTCCCTTGCTGCTGCCCAGACAGTAAACTGACCTCATCTCACACATACAGCTCACAGTCAATTCTTTCCTTAAAAAATGTCTGAAGCATGCCAAGCTGCAGAAGAAATTCTGCCCCATATACTCCACATCTGAATGATAGTTAGCCATCTAGGATACCTTTACACAAAATACATGAGCTTTGCTTATATATTTCAAAAGAAAGTCAGGTTTCCCAGGTCAGTTAAACCACTCGGAATTGGTATAACAGAGGAAAGAATAAAACAAAAACAAAACTTCCAACATGGTTCTTCCAAAACCCCCGGGGGAGCACCAAACTACCCATTTCCTAAGGACAGGAGGGTAAGAAAGAAGCAAATGCTTAGAAGGGCAGAGGTCGACCTGTAAGGAACAGGCAGCCTCAGAGCCAGAGAACTGGCCACAAAAAGGAGAATTGGGGCAGCTAGCTAGACAGGGCCTCCTCTTTTTTTTCTTTCTTTCTTTTTTTTTTTTTGCCACGCCCCTGCCCCACCCAGTTCCCTCTGGGGGACCTGCCTCTATCACAAGGTATCCTGAATCCCAAAATGTTCAACTTACGTGTCAGGTTCTTAATTTCAGGGAACCTGAATTTTGAAAAGTTCTTATTAACTCAAAGTGATGGCTTCTGAAAGGTGAGATTTCAGGGGGCTCTTGGGAGGAAAGGGGTAAATTATAAAGGCCAAGGCCACTGTGTCTCTCTAAAAGGTCAGCTTTAGCTATGGAAGTTGGCCCAAGGGCAGGCCTGGAACCTGTCCAAATCACAGGGGCGCCTGTTCTTGACCCAAAGCCCATCTGTGTAGAGCAGTGTTATCCAACAGAAATATAATGCAGGCCACATATAAATTTAAATTTTCTAGCAGCCACAGTGAACAGTAAAAAGAAACAGGTAAAATTAATTTAAATATATTTAACCCAAAATATTGTTTAAACATGCAAAAAAAATTTGAGGCATTTCACATCATTTTCTCATATTAAGTCTTTGAAGTCCAGTGCGTGTTTTGCACTGACAGCTCATCTCAATTCCAAATGCTCCGCAGCCACATGTGGCTGATGACTACGATTTAGGACAGGGCAAGTCCACAGCATCCCTTGAAAGCAAGGGTCATTTCCAGTCCTCAAATCTCCTTACCCCTTAGTTTCAGAGCCTTTCTTCCAGATACTGGGAGGACAGGCCTGAATCCTCCAGAACTACACTTCCCTCAGGGCATTACTGGACCTGGATGCCAGCTTTAGGCCGGGAGCTAAATCTACCCCATTGAGAAGGAAACTTACAGGGCATTTCCTTTCCCCAGAACAGAGCATCAACTACCTACCACCACTAGGGGGCACTGTGGACCACGTCATGTCTACGACGCTGCTCCTGCCTATACTGGGCAGCAGGGGAGGACCTTCCGGCTCTTGCATGGCCCTCACTTGCAGGCCAGGTGATCCTCTGGGGGGTTCTGCATGGCCCGGCCTGTGCTCTTTAATGAAAACGAACAGTCACAGCTGGCCCTCGAGGCTCTTCTGAAGCCTACTTGCTGGTAGGTTGTGAATGGGTTTGGGAAGATGACTGAGCTCTTGGAAGAAAAGTTCTTCAGCAGAGTGAAATCCTGAGTGTCTCTGATCTGATAGCACATACTTGAGCATTCCTTCCTCCAGATGCCCTCAATTTAAATGGACCCATGGCTCGGAAAGAATGGCTACGCTGCTTACTATGTCCAAAATGCTCATTAAGGACATAGAGGCAGAAGAGACTGGGTCTCTTCTGAGGTGTCTGCTGAGTGGCAGAAAAGAAGCATGTTCTTTGGGCTTTTATCATTCTGTTCAGAATAGACTCGTCACTTAGGACAGTCAAAGGAGGCCTATGCCACAAGAGCCACGTTGGTACTGCTGAGCTGATCCACAGGCTGTGAAGTTCTCTGGAATCCCCTGACCAACAAGCCACATACTGCCTCGCTGTGCGGATGGAGAAACTGACTCGTGGACTATGAAAGGTGATAGGCAGTACCTCCAGGGAGGGCCTGGAATCAGAACTCGGGGGCTCACTGTGCTTTAACCTGAGTCACTCTTCAGCTTCCTATTGCTTCTGACTCAGCATGGTCCAGCCAGCTGCATCCTTACCATACTAACAAGAGTCACCAGGGAGTCTGCAGCCACAGTCCTGTGCCCTGCCCTGCCCCCAAGCTCCACACAGCATTCCTTTCTCTCCCTCTTGCTCCAGGGCTATGGACTCTGCCCCCTCATTTCCACACACCCTTCCACTGTTCTCATCATTGCCACTGCCTCCTTGTGAGCTTTTTCACTTCCAACCTTTTCTCTGACCTATCCTTCTCATGGTGGGGTTTGGGCTTTGGAGGGAGCTCAGAGACTGAGGCTCAAACTGCAGCTCCCAACTTAGTAGTCCAAAGGCCATGGGCTAGATATTGAACCTTGCTAAACCTCAGTTTTCTCATCTGTAGAGTGGGATAAGAAGTCCTATCTGCTGGAGCTGGTATGAGGATTGGATGAGAGAAAACAAGACCCTTAACAAACCTGTAACAGATGGTAAGATCCTCCACACAGGACATTACTTCATGGCACTGTTCAAAAGCTTTCATTAGCTTCCATGGCGCTGTGGCCACCACTACCTGGTCTTAGTCAGCGGGCCATAACCCCCTTCTACCATGTGCTTCCTCTCCTCTCCCCAGTTCTTCAGCCAGTGCAGGTACCCCAGTCACCTCTGCTATCCCAACTCCAGCACAGTGATGGGCAGATAACAGGCCCTGAGCAAATGTTCTTCCTTTCTGCAACCCCAAATGCACACTTCCCCACCCAAATGTCAAGGCCCAGCTCAAAAGCAGCTTCCTCCAGGAAGCCTTCCTCGATGCGCCCAGACGGAACTCATGGGTCCTTTCTCTGTGTATCTATGTTGTTAACACTGGACCATCGGTTCCCAAGAGGTGGTATGCGTACCCTAGTGGGTACATGCTGGCCATTCAGGGGTACACAAAAAAAATCAGTAATGCCAAAAAAACAAGTGAAGTAAAAAAAGATAAAATGTTAGTTACGGAACAATAAATGTTAAGTTTGAATCACCATTAATGGAGACACTTCAAAATTAGATCACATTAGCCAGTGATGATGGGTGAGGGCGTGGCTATGAGCCCTTCTCCCAAACCGCTCTTCTACCAATCGTTATGCACAGTTCCAGAGTAATCCATTTGCGATGTTTCTAGAATTTTCCACCAAAATATAAATCATCCCTCGCCCGACTGCTTGATCAGTTTAGTTACTGAGTAAAAGTAAGTGTGTTGTCTTTAATCATGATTCTTTTCAAGTAGTTTTTTTATTTAATGTTTAAATACTTGATCATCATTATCACATTTAAATGTGCTACAAATATTATAAAATTAAATCTGTGGTTTGTACTTTTAATGTAGTAATTTTTTTTACCTAACTTATTACCTCATTTCCACTATTTTACATTAAGACAGGCACTGAACAAAAGTCTCAGTGTTTAAAAACAGCTGTTTTAAAACCAAGGGGTACAATTTATAGAAATGGGCTTAAAAGGGGCACACGAGTGGAAAAAGGTTGGGAACCACTGCTCTAGACACACACACGGTCTTGCTGTGTAGTTCGCTGAGTACACAACTTCTCTCCTCATCACACTACCCATTCTGAGGGCAGGGGGCCCACTCAGGGTACCTGGTACAGTGCTTCACACAGAACATTGCTTAATGCGTGCTTGCTGTATTAACTTCCGCAGCTTTACTTAAATATCAGCAGATCTCTCACATTAAATCCCTCAGAAGTGTCAAGAATATAAAAGATATGAAGATACCATTATACAAGGGATCGTTAATTTATTTTAAGGCTACATATTTTTAAAGAAGAGGAAATTCTATAAGAATAGGAAATAAATCTCCTAATTTGGTCAAACTGATTTTGAGCATAACTGACCAGTTTCGAATACAAGAACACCCAGTGCAGAAACCTGCACCGAGAGTCAAGTTAGGCGTGGTGCCAGTGGTAAAGTCACCCACTGCACTCCACATTCATCTCATTTCTTTTCTCTTGTTCAA
This sequence comes from Lyroderma lyra, assembly GCA_004026885.1. Lineage (NCBI taxonomy): Eukaryota > Metazoa > Chordata > Mammalia > Chiroptera > Megadermatidae > Lyroderma > Lyroderma lyra. The sequence continues at coordinate 313,972 of PVJL010000247.1, read as the reverse complement.
CAAATGAACTTGAATAATGAATTGTTCTACCTAGAACTTCCCAATCTTTAAGTAAATAAATAACTACTTGGGGCAATACGCCAATTTCTTTTGGAAGACTACATGGCACACAGGTTAAACACATAGACTAAGATTAGTCCACAGATAGAAGTTACAGAGAAATGGGTCCAAAACCAGCTATGTGATTTTGTGTTAGTCACTTAATGCCTATGAGCCTCAGCTGTCTCATCTATAAAATGGAAATAATCAGATTTAACTCACAGGGTACTACTATGAGGATTAAACACAAAGTCCACGTAAAGAACTTACTCGTAGCATAGTGCCAGGCAGAGGGCTGGCATGCAGTCAATGGCAGTTATTATAAACAGCTCTTTGCCAAAATTCAGACACTTTCACAGAACTCCTTAGGTCTTTAGAGGGGCATCATGGTTCATGGTAGAACAACAACTTCACCTTAAACACAAGGACCTTGAGGTCTGGAGAGAGTCCAAAAGGCTTCACATCCGCACCTACTGCTTCCCAAATGCACAGGAAGCCCCTCAGGCCCAGCAGCCACTTTCTTACATGTCTGTGTCCCAGACAGGACCCAGCATGCAGCTGTGCTCTGTTTGTCAGCACTGAGTATTAACAGGCACACAGCAACCTTCTCTCATGGTCAAGGCTTCTGTCCCGGGAGTGCTTGCGGGCTACCTTGCCAGATTAACCGCTGAGCTCTCACACCAGTGCCGTCAGTGTCTGCCTTGCTAGGATGTTTCAGTGCAGCCATCCCTGCTCGCAGAGCAGCAGTGTGATGGGGATGATGGTACCAGCTGTCACTGTGGACTCTCAGTTGGGCTAGGTCACATGTAAAGCACCTTACATGCTCCTTATCTGGCTCTCACACCACATTAGGAGGGAGGAACTCATTGTCCCCATTTGACAGATAAGGAAATGAAACTCAGAGTTCTGAGCCCATCACAGGGTTAAATACACATGAACAGACTTTTTCACATTATTCTCTCTCCTCACCTTTATTAATGATCCAAATGCTCCTTTCTAAAACACTCCCTGGTACAGGGACTGGCCCAGGATGAAAAGCTGGTAAGGCCTGGTATAGGTGGGCCATGGGAGCACTCAGGGTCCCACTGTGTGGGCATGTGGCAGAAGCTCCAGGCAAGAGAAACGACCCCAACTCCTAATCCTCTAAGCCTGCAGATGAGGCACTGTGGGATCCCAAAATTACATGTTGATTTAGGTTACAAGTAAGATCTAGTTGATCAGAATGGAGAACTCTTATCTAACAAACTGGAACTTATCTGGCTTTGTTACATAATATCTGGTTTTTCTTGAAAAGTTGTAGAGTAGGATTCCACAAGCTCTGAGATGAGAAAGTCCCAACTATTTTACTACTTTTTAAAGTAGTCCAGTCAAAGCCTTACCTCAATTAAGTGCACCACATCCAGCAAGCAAACAAGTATGGGAAAAACGAAAGTGGGTCAGCCAGAACGGAGCAGTGCACAAAGCAGCTGAGCAGAGGCAACGCGGTATAACATCACATGTGCAACTCCAGGGCCTCAGACAGCAGCACTGACCCAACATGAGGCAGGAAATAAAAGTCAGATGGACCGAGAGTTGAGGAGTAGAGTAGAAAAAGATTACAGCTCACTCCCACACACTAGCATCTAGAATCCTCAATGGTCTGCACGGGAAAGTGGATCACCTGAGCAACAGGCCTGATACTACAGGGAACTATGCAGGAGTCACCCCTGCTTTGTCAGCACTCCGGAATGTCTGTGTCAGAGGTCAATCCTGGGAAAAACCAAGAGACACAATATAATAGGGAGAGTAGTGAAGCACAGTGTCACAGCCTACACTCTGATAGAATTCAAGGCACTCCAGGTTCTTGTCCTTGCTCTAACCCTCACCTTGGGCAGGTATTTAGTCACTAAGCCTCAGTTCCTCAACCATAAAGTATAAGCAATATACTTATACTTGTCAGCCTCACAGAGTTGTTATAAGCATTAAATAAGGGCATACAGAGTACTCAGCATAGGGCCTACCACAGTGGTTCTAACTGGGGGGAACTTTGTGTCCTGGGGGACATTTGGCAGTGCCTGCAAACATTTTGGTTTTATAACTGGGGGGTGGTAGCTATTGGCATCTAGTGGGTACCAATCGAGAATGCTGCTAAACATCCCACAATGCACAGGACAGCCCCCACAACAAAGACTTATCCAGCCAAAATGTCAACAGTGCCAAGATTTAGAAACCCTGGGCAAGCACACAGCAAGCATTCGATCAATAGGAGCTACCAAATTATTTTTACACAAGTTGTAGGTTTTTTCCCCTCAAGGAGTACCAGCATCTGTGATTAAAATGGTAAGAGGCAAAATGTATTACTTACTCCACTTCTTGGAATACTGGGTAACAGATCTGTCATTCTGGAAATAGGAAGAGTTTGTTGCTTGCTTGATTCTGGGGAACCCAGTAACTTTTTGAAATAAATAACATAGCAGAGCACTATAACTGCGGTATAGGAAAGCTGGAGAAAAAAAAAGAAAATAATAGGTTTAAATTATACTGTTTTATTATAGGCATAATTAAGATATGCCTGAAAATATGACCTCAAAAGTCAATCAAGAAACAGAACTTAATTAACCTTTAATTAACTGCACCTTCTATTGAGCAATGCCTCACTCTCTGGATAATTGCCCTATTTACTAAGATCCAGCTCCACTCAGCATCTTTGGGGCCAGTGATCCAAACACTTCACCTGACTGGGAGAACAGAAGTTCTTAGGGCAAGCAAAACATAATTTCCATGACAGAAATCCACCAGCAAAACCTCCACAGCGATGTCAAATATGTTCTCAAAGATTACCATTTGGCCAAAGGAACGGCTCTCCTGCCTAGACAGCACACTGTGAGGACCCATGCGTCCTGGCCACATTAATATCAGGGACCTGCCATCACGTAGGCCTGGGAATTTTCCATAAACCCTGGAAACCCGTAACATTACAAAGCAGAATGGAGCTGCTGGCTCTCTTGGTGTGTGGGCAGGGCAAGAGCTACTACAGGATGGGGACAGGAAAGGTTGAAAGATAAGAGGACCCACCCCACCCTCCGCCCATCTGGGACAAAAGGACGGCTTTGGGCCAGGAGCAGCAGCTGGGGTTTTGTTTGCAGGCTGGAGAGGAGTGCTCAAAGAGCCCCTCTTCACAAGGTGCCTCGTACCTCCTTCCTCCCTGAGAATCGCAGTGCACACTAGCTTAAGAAGGCTTCACTTCCAACAGCACCTCATCTCAGCAGGCGAGCTACACCCAGGGCCCTCTAGGTCCAGCCCCCCTCTGGGTTCCTCCTCACATCGCCCCTCACCCCATGGCATCAAATGAAAGGGTCATGCCAGAATATATAAAGAATCCTTACAACTCAACACCAAAAAGACAAACCAACCCACAAGTGGGTAAAGGACTTGACTGAAACTGGACACACCAAGCCTATGCCTGTGGGAAAGGAAAGAGCAAGTTTAGGCTCCTCTGCTCTCTGTGCCTGTCCCATCCTAAGGACAGAACCCACCAGCCACCATTTTTTCTTTTATTTTTTTCAGTTTTATTAAGAAATAATTGACATACATCACTGAGTAAATTAAAGGTCTACAGCATGATGATTTATTTACACATATTGTAAAACAGTTACCACTAAAGGCTCAGCTAGCATCTATCTTCTAGACACAAAACAAAGGAAAGAGAAAATAAGGGAAAACAATTTCTCCTGATGACAAAAACTCACAGAAATGACTACCTCAATAGCTTTTCTATCTATCAGCCGTGTTAGCTATCACATTGTACATTACATCCCTTGTACTTGTAACTGCAAGTTTGTGCCTTCGGACCACTTTCCTCCAAGTTCCCCACCCGCATGCCTCCTTTCCCGCCTCCAGCCCTAGAAGACACAAGCGAACCGCTGTGAGCCACACCACCTGCCGCCAGCGTCCTGTGATAGGGAACCTCCTCCCAGCTCGCCTGCACACCTCTTCCTCCTCCCACTCACCACAGTCCGGGGAAACGGTAACCTAATGGGGAGTCTTCGTGCGACGTATCCTAACTACGTGATCCCCCTTTTTTTAATTGAGGGAAAACTCATGTAACGTAACACTGACTGTTTCACCCATTTTTACAGCATAAATTCAGGGGCTTTTAGTATATTCACGATGTGGTACAGCAATCACTATCTAATTGCAGAACATTGCCAGTACTCCAGAAGGTACAAGCAGTTACTTTCCATTCCCCTGTCCCCTGGCAACCACTAATCTACTTTCTGTCTCTTTGGACTTCACATATTAAAAGCATCATATGTAATCATAATCATATCACCTGTGCCTGGCTTTTTTCACTTATTAATAGTATGTTTTCAAGGGTCATCATGTTGCAGCATGTATCAGTATTTCATTTTTATGGCTGAATAATATTCTATTGGAGGGATGCATCACATTTTGTTTATCTATCAGTTGGACATCCTGGTTGTGTCCACCTTTTGGTTACTGTGAACATTCATGTGAATGTTATTTGAACACCCATTTTTTTTTAATTCTTTGGGGTATATACCTAGGAGTGGAATCGCTGGGTCATTTGGCCATTCTCTACTTACTTTTTTGAGGAACTGCCAAACTTTTCCACAGCAGCTGTATTATTTTTACATTACCACCAGGAATGTATGAGGGTTCCAATTTCTTCGTATCCTTGCCAACACTTGTTATTTTCCATTTTTTTTATAATAGCAATCCTAATGGGTATAAAGTGGTATCTCACCATGGTTTTGATTAACAGTTACCTAATGACTAATGATGTTAAGCATCTTCTCATAGGTTTAGTGACCACTCATTTGTCTATCTTCTTTGGAGAAATGTCTATCCAAGTCCTTTACCCAGTTATGGGTTGGTTTGTCTTTTTGTTGTTGAGATGTAAGGATTCTTTATATATTCTGGCTTGACCCTTTCATTTGATGCCATGGGGTGAGGGGCTATTTGGGGAGGAACCCAGAGTGGGGCTGGACAAAGGGGAGTCCCAGGGCCTTGGGTATGGCTCACCTACTGATATGAGGTGCTGTTGGCTCTTAGCCCTCTAACACAATCAATGACAAGGAATGTACTAGAGAAAAGCTCTCAGAAGTCTTATGCTAAGGAAGCAAATAAACTCAGAAATGGCCTTGCTGACCTATGACTTATATATGACATATCCTTGGTGGGAGATATGATAATCAGAGAGTCATAATACAAGTGACTTCCCCAAGAAGGGTCTATCAATAACTGTGAGTTTCCTGTCCTATTGAGGTAAATGCATCAAAAAGTATGATGAATGCTAAGAACTGTAGATCCAGATCTAACAGCACATGGCAAAAATCATTATAAATAACTTCTCTAAAATATGCAACTGTTTGCAAATTGCTTTAGGAAGCAATTCTCATTCTTATTCTATTAATTTTAAATCTAGGTGTTTTTTAAAAAATCTGGTTTTTGCCTAGGTCATGAGAAAAATTTTCACGTAGATCATTACTAGAAATTTTAACTTATCTTCCTATGAGGTTGGACAATTACTTTTGTGAACTCATCCTAGAAAAAGTTCTACATACCTCATTGCTGAATATCACTATGGTCACCTTCGAAGTACTCCCCTTGGGAAGCTGTGCACTGGTGCCAGCAACTAGTCCACCCTCCAGAGCAGTTCTGGAACTCTTTTTCTGGAATGGCCATCAAAGCTGTTATCGTGCCTTGCCAAGATTATGACACCTTAACCTTGTACAGTTCTGCCACCATAAGCACACAATGGCAAGTTTACAACTTAATTGTCAGATTTTGAGTACGATGACAGCTCTGAAGTTCCAGAAAAAGAGTTCCAAGGTGACCATAGTGATATTCAGCAATGAGGTATGTAACATTTTTTCTACGATGAGTTCATGAAATTGTCTGACCTCATATGTATTAAGAAAAAATTACAAACTTCTCTGTACTATAAGATGTTCTGGTAACTATCTGGTCTTAGGTTTCATTTTTAAAATTAGCACGTTTATTCTAGTTATATTTTTATTAGAACTAGATATATGAACCTGAACTAGAAAATGGTAAGATGGCAAGCCAAAAACAGCTAAAACTGAAAATGTACCTAAGACTTGCTTCATGTCCTCTGAACTATGTGAGATTTCGACGTATGAAGCAGGCTTGGCAGTTTCCTGCCATTCTGAAAACAACTGATTGAAATCCAGGGACAATAACACATGTAATTTAATTCCCACCCCACCCCCTAACTGCTTTTTTTTCTCCTCCATGAGTCAGTCAGTTGGTCAAAGATCAGTTAGACACAGGCTTGCACAAAGAATTTCTAAAGGAGTTTTTATGTTTGACAATGAGGCCTAGTGCGTGGCCTCACCAGGTGCCTGGGGACACCAGTGGTATCAGTGCATGGAGCAGGAGGAACGTGGCAGCCAGAGGAGCCTTGTCGAGACTATCTGTCTGAGCTTCCAGCCTTCCTCACCTGCGTGCATACTGCAAAAGTAAACCATGTAGTAACAGGAAGAAGAATAAAACCAGATGGAAAACCAGATTATAAAACAGTTAAAAGCCAAACGATTACCTGGGCCAAGGAGAAAATGTACAGTCCCCAGTGAGGTAACCACAGCACAAGAAAAGCTATCAGGACACTCTTGAGTAATACTGACAGGCTCTCGGCAATCACCTGCAACATGTGGTAAAGGGTGTACTTTACAAACATTACTAAAAGTTATGCAAGAGCATTATTTAAAACTATGAAAAACGATGAAAAGAAATGACAGATAGAAAATCTGGAATAGAGGTACTCTGGCAGTGGGGGCGGGGGCATGTGGCTGGACATAATATCAGCTATGTTCCACTTGGGCTGGGTAGTAGATTAATGGATCTCCAGGATGTTACCAAGCTTTGAGATTTACATGTATGTTATATATATTCTTTTGTACATATCAAATTATATATTTTAAAAGATATAGAGAAAAGTTAATATTAGTATACTAAAAAGAGAATTACTAGAAATATCTGGAAAACCTTTACAATCCTCTTAAATTCTTACTTAGACAATAACTTCCCTATTAACAACCCTGTTTTTTTCATTAATAGTGTAGCAGAGGTAACTTTAGTCCAGCTCACCTGCCAAATTTCAAGTGAATGAACTAAAGTGATCATGTTACCTTTTTCCAAATACCTTTTTAGATGCAAACCTGAAAAAAATCATTCTCTCCCATAAAGGCATTATTTAAAGCATACTCCTTCCCTTATTCTTTGTATTTCCTATTCATAGAAGAAAGCATACTGACCTTGAGCTTGACAAACATATGTGCTTGTGCCAAGACCCTGATGGGCTCTCCCAGAAGTTCCACCACAGCTGAGAGAGCAAACACCACCACTCCAGTTCCGTAGTAGGGGACAGCATTAGCGTCAGGTACTTCAAGTAACCGTAACCAAACCCAGCCTAGGAACAAGGACCAACACACACCCAGGGGAACTCTAGAAATGGGAAAAAATGTTTATACATTAAACATAAATTAAATATAAGTTATACATTAAAACAGTAACACTGAACAGAAGAGAAATAGAATCATGATCATAAAAACAGCTCTTATTAAGGCACGTACCACCTGCCTGGCATTATGATTCACCCATTTATCTCACTGACACCTCACAGTGATCCTGTTATTATCCCCCATTTCAATGATGCAGAAACTAAGGCTGACAAGCAGGGTAATCTGGCCAAGGTCATGAACAGTTAGTTACTCAAGAGCAGAAGCAGGACCCAATCCTTATCTAATGCCAGCCTACACTCTATCCACTCTGTTACACTGACACAAAAAGCAAAATTCCCAGAAGTGCGTGCCTGTTGTTTGCAATTAGAATGACTAAAAGACAGTGTACAGCTGGTACTTACGCCTAAATGACCAATAATCCAGTGCACAGTATCCCTTCACATGTGTACCGCAGAGCACTTAAATACAGCTGGGTAGCTAACAGTCATTCCTCTAATAAAGTGAAGACCTACCAGCCCTTCTGACAGTCATTTCCACGAGGCAATCCGGAGTTATGCAAGGGCAGCATTGGGAAGCCACCTCAACCACCAGCCCTCCCTGCAAGGATCTCACTCCAGAAAAGGTATTATCATTTTTAGCTGGTGTACTTGGTCTTCCAGAATATTCGAAAAGGCTCAGAACTGAAATCAACATAAAACTGAGGAAAGATATAATGAAACCCCTAAAAGGCTTTTCAAAATCCTAAGACTAAGTGGCTATGAAAAGCTCAGAAAATATCACAGGGGTGGAAGATTAGGAATAAAGAGGATGGCACAGGCCCAGTGGGGCCCAGGAATAGCGGAAACAACCTCCCAACGGGGTCAGGGCGAGAAGCCCGGCCCAGAAACCCGCACCTGGCTCCTGGCCATCCAAAGAGCAAACAGCCAAGAAGCTCTTTCCACACAGATGCTCTCCCTTCCTGTCCCATGCCAAGTCCCCAGAAACCCACCGCAAAACCAAAGCCAGACTCAATTCAGCTTTAGGCAAGTGTTGCTGTTTAACTTATAACATTGGTCACACTTGTCTTCATGAAAATATCTCCCGACAAAGCACCACTCACGTGAGCCACAGGAGGTTGAGGGTCTGGCTCCAGTTTTGCTGGGCGCCCCCACTCAGGCATGCTCTACGGAAGGCCTCTCGGGCCAGGAAGATGGTGGTTGAGTAAAGCAGTGTTAGCCTGTAAAGGAGAAGCAGAAATCAGTAAGGTCTCTAGATTTTTCAGAGAGAGAATTTCTGAGATTTTTGCCAGCAACAGAGGAAAGTCTTAGTCAGAAATCACTGGTGGTGACACGGAGGGCACTGGATTCTTCCAGGACCCCTCACCAGTATGATCCATTTGAACAACAGGGTTAGGAACCGAACAGGGACACCTGAGCATGTGCCTACAGGAAATAGGCCTGGGACAGAAATTGGCACAGTAGCCCCCAACCCTGCAAGTTTTGTGGCTACAGACAGAGGTGTGGCTCTGACTGTAAGGAAGAGAAAAGGACAAGCTGTCACCCCACAGAGCAAGGGAGCTCTTGGTTACCTGAGACTGGTAACCCAACAGCCCTCATGAGAGAAGGTGAGGTTCTACTAAGAGAAGGCTATGGCTGAAAGAATCTCAGGACAGGCAGCAAGACTGGCAGCCATCACAGAGGTTGCTGCTACCCTACTCAACAAGGATTTCCTGTGTACCTCCTAGGTGGGCAGCACCTCGGGGTCCCTCCTGAACTTTAGTGGGGAGTAGTTGGGGTTTCCCTTCCTCAACAGGCTGTACCCCAAATGAAGCCAGAGTTGGCATGGCCCAGGGCTAAGGTTTCTGAGGTTGTCCGAGGATCATCCTGCTACCTGGCACTTCTATCCAACACTGTGAACGAGGAGACTGAACCATCAGGTAAGCAGCGGGTAGGCCGGACAAGGGCTCTCAAAGCAGTGACTTGTCAATTTGGAGGAGACCAGATGGGAAGAGGCCAAACTGCTTTCAAGTCAGAGCAACGATGAGGCTTTGGCCCTCTCCCTTCGTACTTTTAAAATAGCATTTCTCAAAGCATGGTCCCTACTTCAGAATCACCTGAGGAGCTTGTCAAAATGCAGATTCCTGGGTCCCTCCTCAGCCTGACCTAGTGCCCCCCAGGTAATTCCTTTGCCCATCAATGTTGGAGAGCCTTCACTAAGCTCCAAGAAGAGAGCCAAGAGAAGTCTGGTAGGTATGAGATGTGAAATGCTATCTGGAACACGCTGTCTTGTTTTTCAGGACATGAAGACACACCTGAGAAGCTGAGCTATTCTGAGCACTCACATCACTTCATATACTTCTGTGTCATTTGTGAATACAGACTGTGTGTGGGTGTTCTTGAACAGAAAGGAAGAGAGTAGAAGAAACAAACCGAGTCCAAAAGACAAAGCAAGTCAGCTAAGAGCCTCCAAGGCACCAATGACAAGGACTCAAGCTCTCATACCAGCTACCATTTTCCATTATAAAATTCACTGAGGATAGGAGGAGGCGGGCTATGGCAGCCCTGCAACTACAAAGCACACCCTCACGGACTGCAGAGCTCCTGCTTCCTTTGCTGTCAGCAGGACAAGAACACGGAATTATGCCCGAGGTGGGCTTTGCAGTGAATTACTCCCACTCCTCTGCTGGCTTCCGAGAGCAGGCAAACTGGGAACAGCTGGCAGAGAAGTGTGCATTTGGAGGCTGCTAATGGAAAGCACTCCATGGGTCTGTTAAAAGCAACACTGCCTGCTCATTCCCCCACCCCAGCACACTCCTCCTTAGCCCACTGCTATAACACTCTGCGTCCAGTAAGGGTCCATGCTTCTAAAATCTGAGAATGACACACAGGCACAGCGTTTGAAGAAAACCTTCCCAGGGATGTGAGTTGTGGACAGTGCCAGGACATATCCTCTTACCTTACATTCACTATGCCAACGATTTCCTTTGACAGGAAGCGAAGAATAAATGCATTCAAGACAAAGGTGATCAGTCGAAACAACACCTACAGAAAAAGAAGAAAAACACATTAGAATACATTACATTGGGAACATTTCCTTTGCTGAAATGAAAACAATGTGGCTGTTCTTCCTAAGGTAATGACATACCCCAGCTAGGCCATGGAGACCCTCTCTAAAAAGCTCACCCTGTCTGCATTTCTTCCAAAATTGCATTCTGTGGGGTCTCCTGCCATGTCTGGGCAGTGGTCAAAGAACTCATCAGTAAACAATAATTTACTGATGAGAAGAGGGAGGCCCCAACAGATTAAGGGTATTTCTTTGAGTTCAAAGTCATTCCAGGAGGCAGAAAGAGAATATTAGTTAGAGCTTCACTTTGTCCCTCACTCAAGCCTATTTGGGAAGTAGCACACATGCAGCAAGTGGGAGCCTGCAGGGTATAGCAGACTCACCAGGAATCACAGGGTCTAATTCCTCTTTTCTATGCCTATAACATCAGGGAATTCTGACAATGACATTTAATCCCTTCGAACTTCAGTTTTCTCAATTAGAAAACAGAAAAGACTGTATTTATTTACTGAATATTTGTCACTTTCCAGAGAGGAGTTGAAATAACTTTTAAATGAAAACTGCAATAATAAGATAACATAAAATGGGAGGGGAAAGGAGACAGAGTCCACCTATTGCCATTTGAAAGGAATGCTCGTATAACCTGAGATTTTCAAACCTGTCAATTCAAGAAAACCACCTTAGCAAGAATTCTTCCCATTAGCCAGAGGGCAACAGGTTGCAATTCAATGGGGATGCTGCCTGAAGTGCAAGCCTCACTAAGTGAAAAACACTCTCTGCATCCTGGCAGCACCACAGGTGTAACACAAGTCCAAAAGCAAATGACAAATCTCTTCTATGTCAAGCACTCTCAGTTACCCAGGAACAGCTGCAACCTGGAAGAGTTGATCAAAGTATGCTGATGAACTACTAAGGACTGAAAATCTCTAGGGAAAAGTATGAACAGGGAGCATGCAGTTCAACACTGTCCCCGAAGCAGCAAGTTCTCCAAATATCACAATCTTAACCTTTATGGAGTCAAATGTGACCTTTTGAGAGTCTGGTGAAAGCTCTATAGCTCTCCTTAGAAACGTGCAGGTACACACACACACACCCCAAAATTCTCTACTCAATTTTAGAAGTTTAAAGCCAATTCACAGAGCCACTAATGGAAAAAGCATGAAGCTGAGTCTCAGCTCAGTACATAACTGTTAGCTCCATCATCCTCTAATGTTTATCAACCTCAATTTATACTATGTCAAATGAGGCTGCCTATCTCCTAGGGTTGATAACAATGATCAAACAAGATTGTGTAGGTGAAAACGTTTTTGAAAAATGCATACAAATGAAAGGCAGTCATACTTTCACGATGGCTGGCTCAGAGTTAAGACAGAATACAATCTCTAATTCTTGCAGATGACAATGTAACTGCAAAGCTACCTCAAGTGTCTGATTGTAATTTGAGAAAGCATACAAGACTGAATTAAAACACTCAACAAACCTCAAGATTATAGCTAAAAAAACATACATGTTTACGTTAACTTCTAAGTCAAAGTGGGAGTTCCCTGATGGTGTAGCGGCTTAAGGCTTTGGCGCTGTCAGCACTGTGGCCTGGGTTCAATTCCCAGTCAGGGAGCTACCCACATACCAAAAAGTGAAAAAAAAAAAAAAAAAAAAAAACAAAGTCAAAGTTATCTTGTCTCAGAAACTTATGTCTCAGACTTTTCCCTATCTCCTAACTGGTTTGAAAAATAGTTTGAGCTAATGAAGCTCTGAGGTTGTTCATGCTACCCAGTGTTTGCTCCACACAGTGGCTCTCATTAGCGACTTCACTTAACTTTGTAAAAGAATTTCGTTTTTAAAAAGCTCATTTACATCTGTTAATTATTTGACTCTTAAAAGCAACCGGGTAAATGCACATGAAGCAAGTAAGACTCAGGGCAGAGTGAGTTGCCCAATGTCACACAGCTTGACCTTACGGGAAGGCCACCTGACTTAGTCTGGTGCATTTTCTGCTCTGACTTTTCTTCTGATGAAGCCAATCTAGGTAACAAGGTATCAAAGGTTGAACAGTCGACACTGTGGATAGAGCACGGGACTCAAAACAGTTATTTATGTTGTGAAATAGAAAAAAACTAAGTAAACTTAAGGTCCACCTCATTTAGGGTTAGGTTAATAGCTGATGTTTACTAAGCACGTATCTTGTACAAAGCACTCTTTTACCTGCTTTATGTAGATTACTTCATTTCATCCCCATAATGACCATTTGAAAAATTCTGATGACCATAATAAAAATACTTAACATTTATTAAGTATTATAATGTGGAGTTCCCTGGTGGTGTAGTGGCTAGGCTTCGGCATTGTCAATGCCACGGCCTGGGTTTGATTACCAGCCAGGGAACTACCCACATTAAAAATAATAATAAGTATTATAATGTGCCAAACACCTAACAGCATGTCATTGAATCTCCTTAATGTTACTGTGAGGTTGCATTATTGTTCTCATTTAAGATGAGGAAAATGATGCTTGGAGAAGCCAAGAGATTTTCCCAAGGGCAGGCATCTAGCAAAGGACAAGGCCCAAACTTAAACCCAGTCCACCTGGTTCTTTCTCCTAACCTCTATGTGAAACGCTGCCTTCTAAAACGTGGAGGAAGGTGGACTTGGGACTTTTGTAAGGAAGGGTTGAATGGCACAAGAGTGTGACACAGAGAAAATGAGCCACTTAACTTATAATGACCAGCTCTTAGGGTTAAGAGAATGTTCAGATACCATTTGGACTACCTGGCATGTACTCTGTCTGACAAACGATGAAAATCAGGGGTAAGAAGGCGAAGTAACTGGTCAAACATCACAACCAAAAGGAAGCCAACATTTACTAAATATGTACTATGAGCCGGGTACTGTATTAAATGCAATTATCTGAATAACCCCAATCTATCCTAAACAGCAACCTTATGAGGTAGATCATTACCCACATTTTCCGATGAGAAGTTGAGACTTAGGTGAAGTCACTAGTCCTGGGTCACCGAACCAGGATCTCCCTTCAGGCCTGCCTGAGCCCAGGTCTCTGTTCTTAGCTGTGCCATACTGTCTCTCTGAATTCAGTGCGAGTCAGAGAGGCTGAGGAAGGTCTGAGGGTCGGGGCTGGGGCATGGAGCCTATGAACCCCGTGCCTTAAAAAGCATCCGATTGTAGAGCACCCCAGGCACGCCATGCCACCCGATCTAACTCCGTCCTGCCATATGGGAACCATACTTCTCAAAAGAAAGGTGACTTGTTTACAATCTCCCAACCAGGTCTGTGAACACGGGGTCCCAACTCCGGGTGCCCCATCTCCGCCGCCGCCGCCTCCTGCAGAACCCCTCAGTGGCGGTAACCGCACTGACAGTGAGTCAGCCCCAGGCGGGCTCCCCGCGAACCCCGGCTGCGGAACGGCCTGGGGCGGGCCGGGCAGAGACTACCTGCATAAGCAGACCGGAGGAGGCCAGCCGGGCCGCCTGGCCCAGCACCTCCCGGCTGCCCATAGCCTCGGAGGCCCGACTCCGTCACCAGGAAACGCCGCCGCCAGACGGCCTCGACGCGGCAAGATAGCGTCACGGAGCAGCTCGCTCGCTGATTGGTGACTTTGGGACGGAAGGCGGGGCACGAGAAGTTCAGGCGCTTTAAGTGGGCCGAGTTGTGACACGCAAGTGTTCCTGCGCCGCGTTCCCTTGTACTGGTTGGCTCGCCGTCTAGCCAAAACGTCTTTCCTGAGGTTCTCATCCTGCCGTCCAAAAAACACTAACTTCTTTGCCCTCATGAATAAGATTCTTGCCCTTTGGCCTTTGCCTACGAAATCGCAGCCACAGTCCCCAGAATTAGGCTGGACGGTTACTGACCTAATACAGAGAAAGAACTGAGGACCGGAAGTTAAATAAAGCATTTTCACATGTGTGGTTTTGTGTAATTCTTCCTAAGGTGCTGAGAATTGGGCCCTGTTGTCATAGATGAGTAAGGTGAAGCGTGGAGGTGGAAAGTGGCTTGTTTCTATCCACACATCTTGTACCTGGGTGGAGCAGACCCCAGGCTCTGATCCTAAACTTGCCTCTCTTGCCTGCATGCTACCAGTTGTGAGGACAGAGCAGAAGAACGGACAGGAAGTGCTTTGTAAAATGTGACGCTCCCAACACACACAATCAACTGCCGTTATTACTTGCTATGCAGACTCTAGGAAGCCCAGTCTTCCCCAATCTCTTTCGGGCCTTCTGTGATTTGACTCCAACCTACCTTTTCAACCACCTTTCATATAATCGCTGCCCTTTCCCAATACACTCTAGGTTCTACCCATTCGGAGTCCTTACCATTTCTCAAATCAGTTCTGTCTCATTGGGCTTTGCTCCTGCTGCCCTCTCAGCCCAAAGTGACTTCACTGATGGCATCTCTACCCACACACCCAGGCCCCACTGTTCTGATTTTTCTGAGTGCTACAGTCAACTCCTGCTGACGAAGGAATGTTTATGTCCTCCCTAAATTCATAGGCTAAACCCCAGTGTGATGGTGTTTGAAGGCGGGGTCTTTGGGAGGTAATTATGCCATGAGGGTGAAGCCTTCAAGGAATGGAATTAGTGCCCTTATAAAAAGAGACAAAAGAGAGATGCACTCTCTCTCTAGCATGTGAGGATGGCAGCAAGAAGGCAGCCCTCTTCAAACCAGGAAGAGGACTCTCAACAGAAACTGAATTAGCCAGCACTTTATCTTAGAGTTCCCAGCCTCCAGAACTGCAATAAGTTCCTGTTGCTTAAACCACCCAGTCTATGGTATTCTGTTACAGTTGCCGGCATAGACTAAGACAGTGCCTATATAGCACTTTGTAACCCTTTATAGCTCTTAGAGAAATATGCTTTCCCATAAAGAGCCTAAAATAGATGTCTCTGTCTAAACAGCCCATGAGCTCCAAGAAGGCGAGAGTGAAGCCCACCAGACTTTGCCTCGTGCAATAGTGGCAGGAAAAGTTCCTAGGACTCCCATAGATGCTTCCTGAGCTGTTAACTGCTGCTACTGGTGCTGGAAACAGATAATGGGGCTCGAGGACACCTTGCCCCCATCTTGCCAAATTAATCAAGCTCTGTCTTATGGTGGAGGCTCAGAATGTGAGCTTTTGACTATTGGAGAGAACTGGACCTGAATCTTCATTCTACTACTCACTAACCTGATTACCTCAGTATGCCTAACTATTAAATAGGGAACATTATCTGTCCTGTGAAAGTAATCATAAGGATTAAAGTAGACAAAAGTCTGACCCTTAAGGAGCTTAAATTCTAGTGAAATGGAGACTGAAAAAAATCCTAAAAACAAACAACAGAATGTCACTCAGTGATAAGTGCTATGAAAGAATGAAACCAGAGAAGGTAATAGAGGCTCTTGGAGGGGGATGAGTACTATTCTGGAAGGCAGAGCCAACTGAGCACCCACCTGGGAGAGAAGTGTACCTAGAGAGGAGAACAAAGCAGTCAGCTTAAGGGCTGAGATGCCCAAGGCCACGGACCTTGGGTTGGCAAGTGAGGCTGGCTCTTGCTTCCTTTATCCCGAGGCAAACAATTGCCTCCTCCCTAACTTATCCATGGAGCGGAATCAGCCAAGAGCTCTTCATATCCATACATCCCTAATCCTGGGAGAGACAAGGGGATCATTTCACTGGGGACAAAGAAGCCAAAGGAAAATGCTCCAAGCTAAGTCCGAAGGGCAAAGCCTCCCATGAGTCCAAGGTACGGACCCTGAGGAGCTCCTGAGCAAGGAGTCGTGGGTACTTTTCTCTTATTCTGAAAGTTAGGACTTAGCAAGGAGAGACTGAGCAGGCAGGCACTTCGTGCCTGGAGCCACGCTGGGTGCTGGGGGGCAGCGGCGGGGGGGGGGGGGGGGGGGGGGGGGGGGGGGGGGGGGGGCGGGAAGGAAGAATTGTGAGAGTCACCAAGCGCTGACCACCAACTCCATGTCAGGTACCGTCTGAGCACTGTACTCCTTCGTCTTCTCAACAACTCATGACGTGGGTATTACAGAGAAGGAAACTGAGGCACAGAGATGTTATGTAACTCGCCCAAGGCCATTCAGCTGGAGAGTGGTCAAGCTGGTGTTTGAATCCAGGTGCTTTCTGACTCCAAATGCTAAAAAAGTGAATTCACGCCTTCAACAGCTTCTGGTCCTGCAGGACACCTAAGCGTCCCATATCTAAACCACAGAGAACGTACATGGCACTTAAGGGAGTGGACGTTGGGAGGGCTGCAGTGGTTGAGTTGCAGGAGGGCTGGAGGCTTCCCCCACCTCCTCGCTGAGCCTCTCCAAGTCCTCGCCTCTGTTAGCAGTATTTGCACCAACAGGGCATGGCGCCCTCCACGGTCTTTGCATGGAAGGCTAAGTTCAGGGCTAGTGAGCTGTGGCCCACTGGCTACAGCCTGCTTTGTGCAGTCTACAAGCTAAGAATAGTTATTATACTGCCAAAGGATTGGGGGCGGGGGGGGGATGAAACGAAGACTATTTCATGGCACATGAAAATGATATGAGATTCAATTTCAGTGTCCACAATCAAGTTTTATGAAAACACAGCCACATCTACCCATTTGTTTATATACGGTCTACAGGTACAGTCTTGCTACAACATCAGAGGAGTTTGGACCCAAAAGCTGAAAATATTTACTATGTGGCCTTGTACAGACAAGGTTTGCCCATCCTCATGACCAACAACAAGCCCCCGGGCCTGTCATGCAGCAGACATTCCCATATCGAATGACCGGCTGCACAGATAAATGAGTAATGAAGGACTAGGAAAAGAAGAAAGATAAATAAGATAGTCCCTTTACTGGGGGTCACCTACCTTGGGGAGCAATGGATCCATGGAGAACACCAGATCATAATTGGTGGTCACCCAAGGAGCTGCCGCCCCAGGCTGCCCCCTCCCTCCTGCCCTCCGGGCTGGGTGACTGGCCTCCTTGCCAAGGAAAGCTGACCCGAGCCGGCTATTTTATTACAAAGCTGGAGGGAGTGCCCGGGCTGATGCCCCACCGTCCAGGCTCCCAGGTCAGCGGGGCAGGGAGGGAGGCTGCCAGCAGGCCATGAGGCAGGGTGGAAGCTTTGACAAGTGGGACCTTGGGCCTCAGCAGCGTGGAGGAAGGAGAGCTGGGCATGGTCCCAAACACCAGCCACTAGGTGGCGGGGCATCTTGGGCGAGGGTCTAGTCCTGCCAAGGCTTCCTGCTGCCCACCTGGTGGAGGAGGACCTCCAACAGGATGCCTTCCTGCGAGAGAACCTCAAGGCTCTGCCCCTCACCCACAAGTACTTGGGCGTGAGAACACGGCTGTGCTACGTATAGTCAGTCCACCTTTGTTGAGCCTGCATAGGCACTGTGCTGGGCACTTCACTCACATGATCTCATTTTGCTCCGAGAGCTGGCCCATGAGGCAGGCACTATTATTGTCCCCATTTTACAGACCAGGAAACTGAGGCACAGAAAGGTTAAAGGACTTGCCTAAAGCCTAGCAAATGGTGGTGCCAGAATTTCCACCAGGCAGTGTGGCTCTCGGGCTCTTCACCAGGACTGAACCAGAGTGTTTATTGGTCATGCTGATTCCTTGGCTCCACCTCAGCAGTTCCGATTGAGGAAGACACCCTGGGTGGTTCTAATACAGTGGACCCAGCAGTGAGAAGCACCGCCTGAGGGCAGATCTTCACGCACCCATGAAAATCTGCCCCCTTCTGTAGGCTGGAAGAGTCTGTCTGTTTAAAGCAGGCCAAGCAAGTCCTGAGATCTATCCCCAGGCTTGGTCAGCCCACAGGGGGTCTTGTTTTCAAGACTGTGCTGTGGGTCAGTGGTCAGGGCAGCAGGCGCTGGAGGCAATGCCTGGGTGAAGGTCTTGGGGAAATTCTGGGCCAGGAAGGGTGAACAGTGGGTTGGGGGTGAGCAACCACAGGGCCCCAGCTTTGCTGGCTCCTCTGAGCATTGATTTGGGCAGAGACAAGAGAGTAACCTGCAATGCCCACACATCAGCCTGGTTCATTTCACTGCAGTCTCCATTCCAGAGCCACCACCCTGTTGCTAGGCATAGGGAGGGGACATGAGAGCAACAATCACTGTCCCTTCAGAGCACAGGGTCCCTCTCAAAGAGAATATGAGAGTGACACCAGCAAGTTGAAGTGGAAAAAACAGTTAAAAGGAATTCAGGGGTGGGGGACAGATCTTTACAGCTGGGGCATTAGGGGAGCTTTCCTGCAGGGGCTGCTTTTGAGCCACACCTCCAAGGGCGGAAGGCTTGGTCAAACAGAGGGACATGCCAGGCAGAAAGAACAGAGAAGGGAACTTGCCAGGCCTGTTGTAGGACCCAGGAATTGGCTTTGGCTGCCCTGGAGTGCAGAAGTTCTTCCACCCGTCTGTGGCCAGTGCCAGGCAGGGGGAGAGGTCTTAAAAAGAAGAGCAAGTTCATGGATATGGACACGCATGTGTGAATGAATATGAACTCAGGAACATGTGTTCCCATGCATGGGGAAAGCAAATGTGCATTTGTGCATTTGCACATGTGTGTGGGCATATTTGCTGGCGTCTGCCTTCAGATGCATGAGGGCTGTCAGAAAAAATCCAGCCGCAAATGCTTCTATTTTTCACATTACATGGCTGCATACTTTCTGGACAGTCCTCTATAAGGTCTATGTGTGGGTGTATGTGTGCGTGCATAGGAATGGATACATGCCTGCAAGTTCATTGGCATGGATGGGAAAGCGTGAATGCCAGATCACATGAGGTGCATGCAACGTGTGAGTGTGCAGGGATTGAAGGTGTGCATCCATGCAAGTATACAGATGTGTGTGCTGCTCTGGGGGTCAGCCTTCAGGCTTTCTGATTCTGGGTCCATGGCCCCATAAGTAATAATGGTTGATCTTGCAGTGTCAGGCCCCCTACTTTCCATGCATCACCTCAATGAATTCTCTCCTCCATCTTATGAGGTGAGCTTAAAATGGTTTTAATCTTATAGGTTATTATCCCCACTTTACAGATGAAGATACTCAGGCTCAGAAAAGTAAAGTGACATGCTCACCCAGGCAGTAAGTGGCAGAGCTGAGATTGCACCCTGACTGGAGGACCTCAGAGGCCCCCCCGCCTTTACTATTTCCTACTAGCTGCTGCTTCTCAGCAATTCAAAAAGCTCCCGGTGAGGAAATGCCCCTGGCACCCTCACAGCTGGCCTGGACCTGACACAGACACCCAGGGCTTCTCACGTACTAGGGAGGAAGGGACTATCCCTGGGCCCTGGCTCTCAGGACCCAGGGGTATACATGTAGAAAGGTCACACAGAGATGAAATGAAGCACCCCTTGTTTATCCAAAACCCCAAAGAACTTGGACCAGAGCCAACAGAGGCCCCCTAGCCTGGGCACACATGGTGCTTCCTGCCCTTCGAAACAGCAGCCCTGCACGGAGAACTGCCCAAGACTCTCCTGGCCCAGTTTCTTGGAGGCTACTCACCAGCACCTGCCCTTGAAGAAGGCCAGGACCCCAGCCTGGGGACCAGGCTGCAGCACACCAGCCTGCATTCCTGTCTTTCCGCTTGCATTGAGGGCTCAGTTACCATGTAAAAAAAAAAAAAAATCAAAGCAAGCAACAAAAACAACAACAACAAAACAGTTCACATAGAATCGTTTCCCTCACCATTTGGAGATGGTCTATCTAAGTTTAAATGCCTTTTGGAATCTGAAGTCTTTTGCATCTGGATTCTTTCACTTAGCACCACAGTGTGCAACCTTGTGGCTTCCCTGGCCACATTGGAAGAAGAATTGTCTTGGGCCACATATAAAATACAGTAACAATAGCTGATGAGCTAAAAAAAAAAAAAAAAAAAAAAGTAGCAAAAAAACTCAAAATGTTTTAAGAATTTGTGTTGGGCCACATTCAGAGTCATCCTGGGCAGCAGGTTGGAGCATAATGTTTTTGAGAGTCATCCATGTTGTGGCATGCATCGTGTATTCCTTTTTTATGGTTGAATAATGTTCCATTTTATGGGTTTAATCCGTTGTGTTCATCAGCTGATGGACATTTGGGTTGTTGACACTTTTTGGTTATTTTGAATAATGCTGCTGGCACATCTGTGCACAGATTTTCGTGTGGAGTTGCTGTCGACTCTCTTGGGCGTGTACCTGAGAGTGGGAGTGCTGGGCCTTGTGGTAACAACTCGTGGATAAACCGCCTGAGGAATTGCCCGCGTGATTTCACAGCGGCCGCGCCATCTGCGCTCCCACCAGCAGGGAACGAGGCTTCCAATTTCTCCCCATCCTCGCTGATTCTTATTACCGTCCATGTTTTTGATCATAGCCATCCTACTGAGTACGAAGTGACATCTCATTGTGGTTTTGATTTGCATTTGCATAATGACTAACGTTGCTGATCATCTTTTCATGTGCTTATGGACCATTTGCATATTTTTTTGTAGATCCGTCTATTCAAATCCTTTGCCCATTTTAAAATTCTTTTCATTTTAGCCAACATTTACTGAGCACGTACTGCATGCTGACAGACTGAGGGATGGGAAGTTGGCACGCAGAGGCAGGGACTCGCCCTGCTCTGCCCTCCGGGGCTGTCACCCTGAAGCCCACGTGTGAAGGACAAAACGCTGCTCCAAAAGGGGAAGAGGACAGACTGGACAAGGGCCTCGAGATTCTGAGGCTCCGTCGGTACAAAGCACCCTCTCAGGGGCCTGCCTGCCCATTGGCTGCCCTGCCACACATAACACCAGTGTGATCAATACCTGACAGGCAGAAGCTGACTGGACATGGCAGTCACCCAGCTCACCAACCAAGCAGGCAACCCCTGGATAAGCACCCTTGGGTAGTCCCAAGTTAAACCTACCATCACTCCCACACACACAACCAGAGCCAGCCACACAGTCCCCAGTCATCTCCGGCAGCTCTGCAGGGTGAATGCTGGAGACTATGAGGCTGCTGGGGCCTGAGCAATAAGGAGACAGAGAACCCTGCTCTCCCTGCAACTGCTGTGTGTCCTATGCATGTTCTTTGACGTCTCTGAACCTCAATGTTCCTATCTGTGGAATAGAATAACAGCACATGTCTCGAGGTGGTTAAGAAGCTGACGTGGAAAGGTACCTGCAGAGGGCCTGACACAGGTTGGAGCAGAGGAAATGTTCATGAAATAGAACTCATATTATGTTTTTGTCATCTCCAAACTGAGAGGACAAGATGATCTCTAAGGGCCTGACTCCCTTATAGAAAAGAGAGGTGATAGGAGCCAGCGGCACCCCTGGGTCAGATGAAAGGAGCAAAGAGAGGCGCCAGAATCCTCCAGCCCCAGCTTCCTCTACGGGGAGCAGCCACCCTGAGTTCGGGGTTACCCGAAAGCATTTCGGAGGCAGCACCCAGGCTCGGGTGACCAGAGCACCTCAGGACACCCTCTGGTCCCTGGGCTGTCCCGTCTCCATCCTGGCTTTGCTCCCCCGCTCCCAGCTCCTGCCATGGCGGCCAGGAGCCTCCTCACTGATCTGCCAAGCTCATGGCTGAGGGGAAATATGTTTCCAGATAGGATGAAAATAGATCCTTCTCCAAATATGCTCATCGTGGCTAAGAAAAACAAATAGAACCAAGAGGGAAGAGAGGGCAGGGAACAGCCAGCAGACGAGGCCAGGCCTGGGTGGCTCTGGAGGGACAAGCTGTTGGGCAGGCGGGGGTGGGGGGTGGGCTTGCGCAACAGAAGGGTGAGTGCGAGTGTGTGCGTGTGTGTGTGTGACCGAAGGAGTCTGCCCGAGCGAGCATGCATGGCGGTAAGTGTGAACATGTGTAGGAGTGTCAGGTATGAGTGCGTGTGTGGGTGTGGGTGGGCGTGAGCACGTGCCTGTGGGTTGAGTGCATGGACGTGTATGTGAGAGACGTGTAGTGCATTTGTGTGTAAGGTTAAGGTATGTGAGCACGTGAGCACTGTGTGAGTCCCTCTGTGAGCCTGAGTGCTGCAAGTGAGTGCGTGCGTGAGCAAATGAGTGTCAGCATGTATTGTGTGAGTGCAAATATATGTGACGGTGCTTATTCGAGTGTGCCCGTGTGAGTTAGCATCTGTGTGTGAGAGCGCGGGCATGGGAGTGTGAGCGTATCTAACTGAGAACGCACGAGCACATGTGGGTGTTCACCTGTGCTGTGTGGCGTATGCGTGTGAGCAAGTATACATGAGTGTGTACATAAAGGTGTAACACTGCGTGCGTGCAGATGGTGTGTGTGAGCGCACGTATGGGTGTGCATGAGCTTGTGTGTGTGAATGTGTGCACGTGTCTCCTGTGTCAGGGGTGCCCTAAGTCACGTACTGTGGGAGGCAGCCCCGAGGGAAGGGAGAATTCTCTGGGCTTAGTCCCTCATGGCCCAGACAGCAATCTGGGAACTTATTTCAAAATAGACCTGGTTACGTTTGTCAAGGTGACGTCCTGTTACCTGGTGGCCGAGGAGGCGTCCTGGAGTTGCAGGTTGGCAAGGACCCCTCAGACGTGTAACATGTTAGAACTAAAAGGGTCTTGGAGCTCCCCTCCCCAAAGACTTCATGGTGCACACGGGGAGACTCAGGCCCAGGATCACGCAGCTGCGGGGGCAGAGCTGGGCCGGGAGCTTAGGCCTCCTGCCTCTCTGTCCAGTGTTTCTCTTGTACGTCCCACTCTGTCTCTCTGATCATTCATTCAGCAAATGTTAACTGAGTACCTATTAAGTGCTAAGCACCAAACTGGGCACTGAGACACAGACAAGGACCCTGCCTCAAGGAACTTTTCTCCCAGTGTGAAGGGGTAGACTGTAAACCAATAACCAAGTAGCTAATTCCAGATCCTGTTAAGTGCCTTGAAGTCAGGAAGGCAAGGTGACGTGACCTGAGGCCTCCTTCAAAAGGGTGAACAGGAAAGACCTCGCAGAATGACACTGGAAGTGGGGGTCAGGGTAGGGGAGCTGGCTCCTTACAGCTGGGTATCCAGGCCTACTTCCTAAGCAACCTGGTAGAGGCAAGCAGAGCTGTCAGAAGTGCCACGGGTCAGATGGCCTCAGCCACCCCGAATCCAGTTCTGACAGGAAGTGATGGAGCAATTCGTCCTCCCGGGGGGACTAGAGGGAACTTTCCAGGGGGAAGGCCAAAACTGGGAAGCTGCTGGGGCCCCGGGGAAACCCTGACCCTCCATTCATGCCCTGAAGTCCTGGTCCAACCCTCACAAAAATAATAGTCATCACTGATGTTAGTTAAGCACTTAGCGTGTGCTAGGCGCATACCAGGCGCTTCAGGTGTATAACTGCATTTAATCTCCTCAACATACTGTAGGAAATGGCCATTGATGTCACTCCCATTTCATAGCTAAGGAAAGGGAGGCCCAACTGAAGTAACTTGCACAAGGTCACACCACCAGGATGGGACAGAGCTTCCATTTCTACCCAGGTCTTTGTGACCCCAAGGCCACAGCTCCTGAGTACACACCCCAGTCCTCCTGCCTGCCTGACCTTCACATCTCATTCATATAGATCCTATTAGCTGCTCTGATCCTTCGGGATCACCCTGTCCTTCGAGCTCCTACTGACTCAATATTCATGACCTGAATCATAACACCATTTGCAAGGCCACCATCAACATCATGGTCCTAACAACCCCTACTGTGTACCAGGAACATTGGGACCTTTACGTGAGTGATCGCAGTCTTCACAAGGTCAGGATTATGTATCTCATCTTACGGCTAGGGAGATAAAGGGACTGGCTCAAGGTCAGGCAACTGTAGAAGGGGGTGGGTAACCCGACCCCAGAGCCTGATAGCTCCCATGCCTTCCCACAGGGTGCTGGTGAAGAGCTCAGCCTGCTTCACTTCATTTAAGCCTCAAGACCAGTGACCCCCTCCCAACCAGCCTTGCCTGACCTATGCAGGTTCAAATTCTTGCCTCAGCAATGCTGCAAATGACAGAAAACCCCCAAACTTCATGATCACTCTCAAATAATTGAAACACTTAATGTCAAAATGGTGAATGCCAAGGTTTCTCCATGTCTATACCTCAGAGCTGTGAGGGAAGAAATATAAACTAATACAGCGCCATCTTAGTATAGGGACCCTGGGCAAGTGACTTAACCTTTCAGAGCCTCAACTTTCCCATCTGTAAAATTGGGTTATATAATAATACCCATCTCACAGGTTTGGAGTTAAGTAAAACCAAGGTGACATATGGTGCCTTAGTAAAGATTTGTGGGTCCGTTGGTTGGTTGAGCATTGAGCTCAAGACCCTGACGGGCTGGTGCTGTTTGGAGTCTAGATGGTGGGGTGGAGATTTCAACTTCCTGGGTTTCCAGGGACGTACCCATAGGGCCTCAGTCCTCAGCTCTCTTCCCAAGTCTCTCGTGTTCCGACCCAGCAGGCCGCGGCTCTCCCTCTGGGCACTGTAGGGGCGATGCACACACCCCAGCTTCTGCAGTTCACGTGCAAGCTGAGCAGAGGAAGCAGCGCGCCCCATGGCTACGGCCGGTGAGGGACGTGCATGCTCAGTGCGGGAGGTGCTGCTGCAGACACCCAATCGAGAAGCGTGGAAAATCCACCGGGCTGCCGGGCTCTGGGGAGGAGGACCTCCAGGGCTGGCACGTGTATACCACCCTCTCCTCCTTTGTCCCTCTAGCCTGGGAGAAAGGTGACTTCCTGCTGGTACTACTCTCTGGGCTGCTTTCCATTCTCTGTATAGCTTCTCTACTTCTCTATCACCTATGCAATGCATTCCCTAGATTCAATTCCCTCAATTTGAAATACCTTCCTTTTTGCAATACCTCTCTTTCCCCTCTATTTGAAATTCTGATCCTTTCCTGTTGGATGCTGAAGTCCAGAGAGGAGAGGCCACTTGTCCAGGATCTAAGGACTTGCCTGTGACACCCACCCTCTCCTCCCCTCAGCCCCCCTCCCCTTTGAAGATCTGCCTTCCTCTCTGGATTTCGCCAGCCTCCCTCTGCCTTGTGGAAGGCTGTCTGGGCACATAGTACTTAAGGAACCTCTCCAGTGGATTCTCACTCAAATATTACTGCCTGATACTTGGGTCATCCAAAAGAAGCTAGAACCTCTTTGGGTCTGTCCAGGGGGCTCTGAGGCCACAGAGGAGGTGCAACCACAATGGGGAGCATCGCCTAAGGTGTTTCTTTTCTTTTCTCCCTCCACTTTCTCCCCCAGACTAAACAAAGCCACACAGAAGTGTGGGGAATGCAGCCTGAAAAGGTTGGGCCCTCTTCTATAGACAAAGCTCAGAACCAGGGGCAGGGTGAGGAATGATCCAAGGCAACAGGCCCAGAGTGGGCACCCTTATGTGTACCTTTACAGGTGGTCAGACCACCTGGTCCCTGAGGACGCTTGCTCTCTGAAAGTCCACAGATCTCTGACTCTTAGGGCCAGGGCAGGGATTTCCCTGGGTGCTGGTCTCAATTCTGATCCTGAATGACTTTCTGATCTCTCCTCTCTCTGGCCTTAATGTGCTCAATGGAAAAGTTGCTCAGACTGGTCCAGGAGGGCCCTGGAAGCCCTTGAGTGTGGGGGCTGATTTCTTATCCACATCTGAGCCATAATAATTCTCCAGAAGCTCCTCTCAGGAATCCACTGACCTCACCATCCCTGCCCATTGTATGTCCTGTCCATCCTGCTGTCCCTCCTGCTGAAGGGACCCAGTCCTATGACCCCCTTTCCCTGTAGCCTAATATTCATGAGCCCAGACTTCCCACTCCCCAGGCCAGGAGTGATTCCAGCTGTTGGGAGCTCCACCCTCTGCTTGGCTGAGGGCCAGTCTTCTTCAGTGGACTAGGAGGCACCACCTGGCCTGGTCAGAGGTCCCCCTAAGCCCCCCACCCCAACTCCCTCCTTTTGTCTGGGAACAAACAGGAAACTGGGCCAGTTTCTGAAGATTATAAGAAAGATTTCTAGAAAGACTCCAGGAGAGGATGACTAGTCTCCCTCCCATGGAGGCTGAGTTCAGGCCCTTCTAAGGTTTCTGCAGGCTCTTGGCTCTCAACCGGAGCAGGTTAAAACACACCTACTTCCCACATAAAACACTTCGGAATCACTTTGTAAGAACTGAGGCGTGCTACAGTTGACAGGTTGTCTTAATATTACATTTAATGAAACCTGCAGGAGTTTCAAGCTCCCTGTCACTGAACTCACACACACACACACACACACACACACACACACACACACTCCCGCTGTGTCATCTCAATCTAGTCCTCAAAACACTGTATTGCTGTTAACCTCATTTTACAGGGGACAAAACAGGATGGGAGTGGTTCGGTACCTTCTCTAAGACCGAACACCCAGTGAGCACCAGGCCACCGTCTGTTCCATCTCTCCCCACAGCCTGGACCTCTGTCGCCCTGGATTCTTGGCTCTGCCCTGGGGACTCTGGGGTGGGGCCTCCAGGCTACTGGGCTCACACCTCATTAGAGAAGCTGAGAGCTGCCAAAGGGCCTGGCCTACTGGACCAGAGCCCTCCTCCTGGCCCAGTTAGGTGCTTGGCGCTGGCGCCCCGGGACTCCTCCCAGGGGTGAGCTGCAGGGCACATGTTTCACCTGCCAGGAGCCCGGAGGTAGGAAAGCAAACACCATAAATCATCAGGAAGCCTGTGTAAATAATTTATAGCTGGGACAGTAAATAATGCAGCTCCCTGGACAGACCCGACCCAGTTCATCTGTTCCACATCCAGCACCTAGGCCAGTCTGTCTGGGCTCTCGTCCTGCCTTGTGCTTTTCAAGCAAACGCTGAAGCCCAATGCTGGGCACTTTCATATGCATCATCTCTACTGCATAGCCTTTGCTCAGGCTGCTTCCTCTGCTTGGGACGCCTTTTCCCCTAAGCCTGACTAATTTATCCTCCCCTTTAGGAGTCACTTCTCCCAAGAAGCTTTCTTTGATTTCCTGGATGGGGCTAGGGGTTCTTCTGGCTCTCACACTGCCTGGGCTCCCCACATCAGGGCTCTCTGCTCACTCTGTGTGGCTGTTTTCTGGTGATTTGTCTGTTCAACCTCTGTCAGCTTCTAGAGAGCAATCACATCCCTGGAGCTGAGTACAGAGCTTAGCGTGTAGTAGGTGCTCAACAAATCACATTGAAGGCTGAAACAAATTGTCTTGCTTAATCCTTAAATAAGTCTGTGAGGCAGGTGTTCTGGTGTTACTGCTATCATCCTTATTTTATAGACCAGGAAACTGAGGCCCAGCAGCAGTGCTGGGATTGACCTCCCACCTGCCTGATCCTCTCTGAGAATGTGCCTTTTTCTCCTGCTCAAGTACCTCTGTTTCTGCTCAGGGAGGCCCTTGACCCTGCTACATGCTCTGCGCCAAATGAGTGCTAATCCGTGTGTTTGAATGGCTGCAAAAGACAAGGCAGTGTTCAGGACCTTCTCCTTGACCCGGAAGGTATGCACAGCGAGCACTTTGGGAGGAGGAGGCTGGGGGAGGGGACCTGTGATCCCTGTGCCCTAGAGCAGCCCTGGGAAGACATGTGTCTAGGGAGGGTCTCAGGTCCCAGGTGGAAGCAGCTGTGGAAGGTGCTCGATTGCAGCAGCTCAGATGCCTTCCATTTAAAGGCACTGTAGGGAGTTCCCTGATGGTGTAGTGGCTTAAGGCTTCG
Organism: Lyroderma lyra; assembly: GCA_004026885.1. Lineage (NCBI taxonomy): Eukaryota > Metazoa > Chordata > Mammalia > Chiroptera > Megadermatidae > Lyroderma > Lyroderma lyra. Next base: position 285,808 of record PVJL010000247.1, on the reverse strand, counting down.
GCGTTGGCGCTGTCAGCGCTGCGGCCTGGGTTCGATTCCCAGTCAGGGAGCTACCCACATACCGAAAAGCAAAAAAGAAAAAAAGAAAAAAAAAAATAAAGGCACTGTGCCACTTTGGGGCCCAGTCCCTAACCAGGCCATCGCAGCCTCACAGGAACCTGAGACACAAAGACAGATGATCCTGTCTGCCTTCTCTCCATCCTGTGTCAGGCGCTGAGAACAAGGACAAAGAAATCAGGGCACACGCAGTGTGAGGTGAGACAGGATAAAAGCAGCTTTGCGCAGGAAGCCCTGGTGTGACCCTGGCCCCAGTCCTCTGCAGGCGGTGGGCTGCATGAGGGAAGATAAGTGGGTCCCAGTGACGCGTCGATTCCAGCTGGCTGCCAGTGGCTCCCTGGAGCTGCGCTGAGAGGAAGTCTAAGCTGTGTCCCTCCAGGCTCAGCAGCAAGGGCTGTGATCAGTTAGCAACATCTGGGGTGGCCATAGCAGCCCACCTCTGAATTTACCGTCTCCTTTTACCTCGTCTCAGCTCGCAGCACAGAGTAGCGACGAACTGGAGGTGTGTAGGTTCTTTGTTCGTTACTAACAAGGTCAGCGTGGAAGTCATCTGGAGGTGCCATTTGTGGAGATGAAAAGCATGAACGCATGGCCTCTTTACTGTGAGATGTGCAAGAGCCAGGAAGGGACCAGGGGGACGAGAATGGGAGAGAATGACAGAGCGAGTGACACGTGAGCTACCCATAAAAACCTCGGCAGTATGGTCTGAGACCCTGAGCCCAGGGACAAAGGCAGTCACAGTTCTGCCCTCACCAGTCAGCAGGAACCAGGAGTTTTCTGAGGCAAATTCCACAGATAAAGCTTGGCAAGGACCCAGGCGGCAGGGCCTTGTGCTGCGGGCGCTGGGCCCAAGCCGTCTAAGCCCAGCAGACTCAGACACCCTCACTGGGCCCAGGGCAGTGCCAACGGCACAGAGGAGTCCTGGGTGGAGCTTCTGCATGAGCCCCTGCCCCCACACAGCTTCTGGGGGTCGGGTGGGGGGAGAATCTTATGGGGGCCAGTGCAACCAGGGATGAGCAGGAGCTCCCCTTGGGCCGAGAAAACTCGAGGCAGGCCATGAGGAGCTGAGAGGGCCATCCGTGAGGCAGCCACATTTAGTGTCTGTCCCCAGTCTCCCACTGCCCCTTGGGCCACCTGGTGAGGCCACACAGGCAGGGTCTGCACAAGCTCTCACAGGTGGGGAACGAGCCTCCGGCAGGGGAGTTGTGTCCTTCCCCTGCCAGTTGCCGCCGCCTCACACCCCTCACTCGTCTGACTCTACCCAGGCCAGATACCAATTGTTCCATCCTTGCTCCTGTGGCTCCAGGGACAGCCTGGCCTAGCGGCTGTGAACACTGGCCTGGAATGCATAGCAGTCTGAGGCCTAAGGCTCAGTTTGGCCACTTCACAGCCATGTGACAATGGGCATGTCATTTAGCTCCCCCTGGGCTCAGTTTCTCCTCCTGTAAGAGGTGGGTAATGATGGTACCCATATTATGAGGGCTTTGGGGGAAGCTTGTGAGTTAATGAACACCCAGTGTTAGCTCAGGGCCTGCTAGGTAGTGAGTGCTTGATATGGGGGGGCTAGAATTACTGTTCTTATTATGATTCTAATCTGAGACCAAGTTCATGCTCCCTACATCCTCTGTAGAGTCCAGATTTCACCCAGACTCCCAAGGGACCCCTTCCAAGATTGGTAAGCAAGTAGGCGGGTGGAGGGCCCTGGGGCCGTGGACTTGAGATGCTCTGACCCTAAGGGCTTGGGGCAGAGCAAGATGGGGAGAGCAGGGGCCCCCTGCAGCCCTGTGGACCCTGGGCCTGCCAAGCTCCGGGCTGTGGGCAGAGCTGGCCCTCTCAGGCCTCCTGTAATTACCTTCCGGCAGAACTCTGCGGTGCTGGGTGGAGGCAGCAATTGCCAGGTTATATTTTGATACCCAGACAGTGCCCTTGGGCAGCCCCACACCAGCTGGTCACACTGCCAGACAGGGGTGAAGGTTGAGCTCTTTTGGGAGGAGGCCCTGCCCAGGAGGTTGACCTCGGCCAGGCCCTGGAGGCAGGGGCTCCTCTGGGGAGCCTGGGCAGCCAGGAAAACTGATGAGAAGCACTCCAGAGCCTCTTGGACACAGCACGGAGCCAGAGTGTGAGGGAGGCAAGAGGACCCAGGGGACCCACAGGGGGCTGTGCATCCTTGTCCTCCTCCCCTCTGTCCTCCTTGCCTCCTCCCCTCAGCTACCCAGGCCTTCATCTTATGTGGGAAGATGCTGGCACGACTTCCATTGGAGTGACGTGGAGCAAGGGCTCCTCAAGGGCAGACCCCAAGCCTGAGCCATCTCTGGAGGTCACACACCCTTGCTTTCTCAAACCTGGCCCTCCTCTCGCCTCTCAGTGCACTTGTGCACTCATGCTCTCCTGCCCTGCTGCCCCCACCCCAAGCCTCTCACACACAAGCATGTGTGCACACTCATTCATGTCAGGAACAGCCAGGGTGATGGGAAGGAAGTGATGATGACTTCTCACCCCAAACTCCCCAATCCTTACGCAGCAGGAACTGGGTACTCCAGGAGTCAGGCTCCCGTGTGCATGTGTGCTTGACGCTCTCAGGCGTTGGTGCAGGTGCGTCTGCCCCGGAGGTGCTCATTGATGTGCTGCTGCTCCCAATGGTTTCGGTCACATCCCCACCTAGTGCATCTGGGTGTCTCCAGGTCCCCGGATGAGCTCCCAGGGCAGGGCCTGCAAGTGCCACAGTGCAGTGCAAGGAGCCCAGAGGCCCAGGTTAAGCCCAGCCATCGTGACCTCCCTGGAGCTGGCGCTCCCCTGGAGGCCCAGGATGGTGGAGAAGCCAATGCGTGTGCAGTTGACAAATGCTGTTGAATATTGCCTCTGGGCACCGGGTGCCACCATGGGAAAGCCAGTCTTTACTGAGTACCTACAGGGTAACTGGCCCTCACAGGGTGCGAGCCATGTGTATAGTGGCACAGGGATTGACTAGGAGGAGAGGACATGGCCCTTAAGGGGGTGATTCTATAGCTAGAGAAGGAACAAAGATTTCTAGGTTCTAAGGCTCAATCCTACAGGCCCCAAGATCGCATGCCAGAGCTATAGCACCAGGGAGCCCAGCGATCCATGGGCAGAAGTTCCAGAATCTACAGTGAGGGAAAGGAAGGGTCTTTGAGATGGTCCAGGAGCCCCCTTCACACCCCCACACTCTCACCCATGAGGCTGCTGGTCAGAGTCCCTGCAGCTCATCATTAAGGGCTGAACCACCAAGCTCACGGAGCAAAGATCAGAAGGGCAAAGGTAGGTGCAGTTGCCCTGAACTTACACCCATGTGTACCCTCTCGTGGGGACAAAACTGGTGCTCATGGAGCAGGCTGTCATCAGCCCTGGGCACTACCTTGGGGGAGGAAGCTGGGCCTGTGGGCAGGTGAGATCTCTGGCTCTGCATCTCTACCCCTGCACTGCCTGTCCTATTGGCCCCAGGACAGCCGGGTAGCATTAATATGAATAATAAAGGCCATGCCTTCATTTATCCATTCATAGAAAGGTGCTTGGTGCAATTATTCCTGCCTCCAGGCCTTGGCTCTTGCTGTTTCCTCTGCCTAAAACGCCTGTTCTCCTGGTCACTTTCCCTCCAGTTGCTACATGGAAAAAAACAAAGAAACCAAAAAACCTTTCCAAGCCTTCATTTCCTATCTTCATCGGAGGTCTAAATGCAAGCCTAGGCCTTTGCACGACATCCAAGTCCACTGAGAATGTTCTAGTCTCTGGGGTCCCCTGGGTTCCCCATGCTCTGGCCCCACAGGCTTATCTCACTGTCCCCTAGAACTGGTCTTGGACATAATGAGTTCGTTAGTCCCGAATCTTCGCTCTGGCTGTCCCCACTTCCTGAGGTGCCTTCACTGCCTTCCCACCACTGCCCAAGAAAAAACCCCTTGTCCTTCCTGGCCCAGGCCAGGGGCACCTCTGCAGTGCAGGGGTGCATCCTCAGTTCTAGTAGATTCTGGTTAAATGATTGCAGGAGTGGAAGAACAATGAATTAATTTCTATTCTTGGCTCTGTTCCTAGTAACCTGGGCAAGTCACTTTGCCTCTTGGGACCCTGGTCTGCCACCTATCCAATAGGAAGTTAGGTGAGATGGTTTGAACCTGATTTTACACAGAGGGCTTCAGGCCATGTAAGCTTCCTTGTCCCATCCCCAAGCACAACCTGATAACAACAAAGTTAAATCATACAACAGAAATAGCAATAAATTATTGAGAGCTTACTCTGATCCAGGCACTGTGTTAGACATTCCTCTTGTCTACATTCTCTGAGCCTCTGAAGGGCTACAAATAGCCCCGATTTGTAGACAGGAGAGGTTGAAGCAGAGAGGTGAAGTGACTTGCCCAAGGTCACACAGCTGAGAGGCTGAGCTCCCTGCAAGAGCCTGCCCTCTTGGCCCCAGGGAACTCCCGGCCTCAGGCCAAGGCCTCCTGAGATCCACCACTGCTCCACAGCACAGCCTGTAAAACTAGGCGCTTTCCCTAATGTTTGCTCCTGACTGCTCGGGCCCAGGGCCCAGCTGTCCTGTGGGCTGGGAAGCCCACAGGCATGTGGCAGTGGGGAGGCTCCAGCCTGGCATTCCAGGAAAGCAGGTGCCTGGCCTCTCAAATCATGCTGGACTCCATCCTTTCCCATGGTGGGCACAGAGGCCAAAGTCCAGGCTGCCATCTGGGCCTGGCCCAAGCAGGGCTCGCAAACATCTGCCCCTGGTCTGGTTTTCGGAGTTGTCCTGGCCATGCCCCTGTCAGAAGTGATTAGAGGGCAGTCAAGAAGACTTCCACCACAGCACCCATCCTTTGTCTAGAGAAAGGTCCAGGGACCCTCTGTAGGACATGTGGACCAGCCAGGCCCTGGGCTCCTGCCTCATTCTCCTTCAAACCTGGGTGGCCTCAGGGATTCACCTTGAGCCTCAGTTTCCTCATCTGTGGGATGAGATCAGAATACCTGCTCTACCCAGATGTAGGCAATTAAACAGCAACTGGGGGGCTCTCCGTGGTGCCTGGGGAAGGCTCCTAGCCAAGATGTAAGCGGAAGAGTATGTCTAGGTGTCAGTGTAGCGCCTGATCCCCGCACCCCTCAGAGCAGCCCACTTCCATCCACACTCCCATCAGATCTTCAGCCCTGGAAAGAGGGAAAGGTGGGATAGGGAAGGCAGCAGTCCCCCTCCTCACCCTTCGTTAATCCTTGTGATCATAGAGAGCTAGATCTCTCATCTTCTACTGTGTTTCAGAGAAGCTGAGCTACCTGCCTGAGGTCACACAGCCCATGAGAACGAGCTGGGAGAGGAACCCTGCAGTCTGGGGCCCAGGCTTAACCACTAGGTGCCCTACCTCTGAAGCCGTTATTATTCTTATCGATGCTGCCTGGCTGGGGTGGTGACTGCTGCGTGTGGGGGAGGTGGAACATTGGGGACGGGGCAGGGGCAGACCCACATGGACCAGCCCAGGGGCTGGGAATTCTTTGTCCCCAGACCCCTCTCTTGGAACAAGGCTTCTGCCTAAACAAAGTAAAGTTCATTTTCCTTCTTTTGTAGCATGGCTATGCCATGCACACCTACTTTGGCTTTTGTTGGCCCATCATCCACCTTCTGGAAAACCTGAGGGTCATGGAGGCTTCCTTGGGGTCTTCTCTTCTAGATAGCAGTGGCTTCATGTGGGTGGTGCAGAAGGAGGGGGCTTGAGGAACAGGAGGGAAGACTGGGCGTTTCTGCCACCCGCTTCCTTCCACCACTCCTCCACACACCCACGTGTAAGTAAGTCAGATTCCACAGAATGCCCCACCGCAGCCCTTACAGCCCAGCACTCAAACCCACTCACATCTCCCCCAAGTTACCTCTTCACCCTTCCACATTTCCCTCCCGAGATGTGCCCCCAAGGCTAGGAGTGGCCCCCACACAGGGAGCTACCCTCCTACCCCACAGGACAGATGAGCATGGTTGCATGCAACATGGTGGAGCTACAGCAGACGTCCAGATTGTGAAATCTGAGGCTAAGTTGAAAGTCCAGTTCATTGATTCCCAAATGGTGGCACGTGTACCTCCGGGGGGATGTGCTGGGCCATTCAGAGGTATGCGAAAAATAAGCAGTAATGGCGAAAAACAAGTGAAGTAAAAAATTGCAAAACGTTAGTTATGGGACAATAGATGTTAAGTTTGAATCACCATTAATGGGGACACGTCAAAATTAGATCACATTAGCCAGTGATGATGGGTGACAACGTGGCTATGAACCCTTCCCCCAAACCGCTTCTACCAATCATTATGCACAGTTTTAGAACAATCCATTTGGGATGTTTCTAGAACTTCCCCAAACATATAAATACATCCGTAGCCAGACTGTTTGATCAGTTTAGTGATTGACTGAGTAAAAAGCATTGTCTTTAATTGTGATTCTTTTCAAGTATATTTTTTAATTTAATGTTTAAATACTTGATCATCATTATCAATATTTAACTGTTATGAATATTGTAAAATTAAATCTGTAATTCATACTTTTAGTGTAGTAATTTTTCTTTCCTTATTACCTCATTTTCACTATTTTACATTAAGATAGGCACTGAACAAAAATGTCAGTATTTAAAAACAGCTGTTTTAAAAATAAGGGGTACAATTTACAGAAATGGGCTTAAAGGGGGCACACGAGTGGAAAAAGGTTGGGAACCACTGGTCTAGTTCATCTTCATTGCAAGGCCCCCAAGAGGGTCCGAAATCTCCCCCATACCTAGCAGTTCCTATGGTCCTGAGCCAAGTGCCTAAACCTGAGCCCTCAGTTTCAGCACCCACGCTGGGGAAGCAGCTAGATTCAGCTGGCCTGAGTGTTTACCCCACTGGTAGAGTACGGTGTAAAAGGATCCCACATGAGGCCAATCAAGGGCTTAGATTGTGTACCCCAGTCCTTGACCCAAATGCTACCCTCTATCCAAAAAATCCAGCTTTCTTCCTCCCCTGCCTGCACTGCCTTGGCATGACTGTCCCATGCCACAGGCCTTGAGGGACTGGCCTGGGAACTGGCTGTGTTTCTGGCCCCAAGAATTCACCATTACTGCTGCCCAGACCTGCTCAGAAGCCTGGCTGTCTGCCTAGCCACTGTGGCCATCTTGGCTATAGCCTGTGCCCACAGAAGCCTGTGGGCAGAGGCAGGGCCCAGGCGTGTGAAGGTGGTGGGGTAGGCAGCAGCCTGAGAGTGAGAGTTGGCTCCCTGGGGAGGTTCCTCCCCTTCCAATCTCTGTCTCTGCCCAGAGTGCACTGGGGAGGAGCCATATCTTTGGCAAGACAGCTCATAGTCTGGGTGAGATGGACACGAACAGCCCAGCTGCCTGTTCCTAGTACTGGATGCAGGGCCTCTCATACCCCTGGAGGACCTGGCATAGAGGGTGCTAGCTATGCAGGTACCTTGCTCAGGCTCTGCTGGTCCAACCGGCCCAACCACTTCTCTCTGGGCACTGCCCACTGCCCCTGCTTACAGCCCTGCCAAGAGTTGTTGGCAAACCCAGGTGAAGTCTAGGTCAGGAGCCTAAGATACCCCCATTCTCGTCTCAGGACAAAATGAGTAAGGGATCCTGAGCCCCAGACTGCTCTGCCACCTCTTCACAGCCGTGTCCTTCAGATGGTATGCCCCGACTGTGCGCTCCAACGGGACAATTTCTGAGATACACTGACAGTGTGGAGAGGTCCGTCTGGGAAGATGAAATTATCCAAGGTTTATGGGAGATTCTACTGGTCTCTGTACACTTGCCTTTATTGTCCTTATTGGCTCTGTTTTTCTTCAGAGCAGCCAATGTGTGTCCTCACTTTTCTAGGTTTCCGTGACTCTCCCTTTCCATCTCTCATCCCTCATCTGGCCCCACAGACTCCTCAGAGGTTCCCAGCTAGGAGACGGGCTGCAGTGCCTTGGACTCACACCCAGAGCCTCGGTTGCACCATCCATGAAATGGGCGTGCTCAGGTCTCCCTGGCTTTCCTGAACGGAGCAGGGGGCTGGGAAGAGCGAGGAGGAGAAGGTGTCCCTTGGCGCCCCCGCCCAGGAGCCAGCGCCAGGGCAGCTTCCAGGCGGCTGCTGGACCCTTGAATAGAACCGGGTCTTTTATAGCCGGGCCTGCGTCACACGGATGGGCGGGGCCTCCGCGCCGGGCCGCGAAGGCGTCGCTGGGCTGGGCGGGGCCGGGCCTGCGCGGGCGGGGATGGGTGTGCGCGCCCAGGTGGGAACTGGTGTGCCCGCGGTTCTTCCCCACCCTCCCCGTCTGGAGGGGCCACCCTCCAGCTCAGCCACCCGCCCCGCTGCACCGTTTCCCACGGGCCAAGCTGGGTTCCATGAGGACTGAGACAAGCGAAGGCGAGATGGAGAGGAGGCTGGTGAGGCCAGCCGCCCTCCGCGCCTGTGGGTGACTAAGTCCCTCTGCTCCCAGGTGTCAGACCTAGTGTGAGACCTGGCGGATCAGAGCAGAGGGGGTGCTGTTGCATAAGGAGTCCTCCGGGCCTGTGTGTGAGCGGTTAACTGACTCTCAGTCACTGCCCCGACACAATACCAATTCCCAAAGTGCCCCATCTCCAAGCCCTTTGCGGGTGGGGATGCGGGGGACTGGCGGGACCAGAAGGGGACTGAGACGGGCAGGGGCTGTGCGATGGTCAGTGTAAGACTGGGGCAGCCTAGGGCAAGCTTGTCCAACCTGCAGCCCGCAGGCCACATGCAACCCAGGATGGCATTGATTACAGCCCAACACAAATTTGTAAAATTTCTTAAAACGTTATGAAAATTTTTTTTAGCTCATCAGCTATGCTTAGTATTAGTGTATTTTATGTGTGGCCCAAAATAATTCTTCTTCCAATGTGGCCCAGGAAGCCAAAAGATCGGACGGACACTCCTGGTCTAGGGGCTGCATACCTCTGTGAGAGCCCCAGGAAAGCCCTGTGTCCTTCACTCCCAGAAAGCACTTCCCCCTTGTCTACCCCAAGTATTTATCAAACACAAATGTGCTGACAGAGCTTGGGGACTATTAGCTGGGCCTCACCAACATAGATTGAGCCTTGTGCCAGTGCTTCATGATTGATCTCTTCCATCCTCTCAACAACCCATCAGGGCAATATTACTATTATCATCTCCATCCCACCGATGAGGACGCTGAGGCACAGTGAAGTCTCAAGTCCAGGTTGTGAACTTGGACTGTTCAGCCCTCTGGCCTGGCACTTACCTACCAGGTGGCACTGTCCTTCCTTGCCCCCTATCCAGTGCCAAAGGCTGAAATCCCCGTCTTGGGGGCTTGAGGCATGGCCAGAGGTTGGACCATGTCCCAAGGGCTCTTCTCACCTGCTCTACCTCCAGTGGGATCCCCCAAGGCTCTGCCATCCCCAGCAATTACCCAGGCACACCATCTCTGCTAGCCTGGGCCTCCTGCACCAGAAACATGAGCCCACTCTCTCTTGGCCAGGCCAGCGCTCTGACTGTGATGGGGATAGTGGTGGCAGTCAAAGCTTCAGGGACAGGGATGGTGACATAGAGAAGCACAAACAGAAAGAGAGAGGCTGAGAGGCCAGGACAAGGACCAACTCTTCACAAGGATCAAGTCAGGCGCCCCATCCTGCCCATAGTTGGGTGGGGTCCAGGGATAGAAGGAGGTCCAGGCCTTTGCCAGTTTGCTTGGCTGAGTCCTGGACTTCCTATGGAGGGGCCCGGGGGCCCCCAGGTTCATGGCCTCCAAGTGGAATAGGGGTTGCAGGGGTCAGGTTGGCCCTTCTCTGGACAAACCCTCTAGAGAGCCCCCAGAGTAACAGCCCTGGGCAGATGCTCAGTGCTACCGTGATGGGCTCATTTCCTGGGCTGCAAACCTGGAGGAGGAGAAAGGGAAAGTGCCACTTCTGGGCGGCTGCTCTGCACCCAGCCCTGCTGGGAGATTTATGCCCCATGTCACAAGAGGCTATCGAGGGCTCTTCTAAGGCTGACAGCCTGTGACTCAGCAAAGTGACCGTACCTGTAACCGTGGCCAGTGTGAGCTGAGCCCTTCCAGGTGTCCACCCTGGCTAAGGCTGCACACACATCATCTCACCTAACCGTTTACTCAACCCCTGTCCTGGGTCTGTCATCAGCCTCTTTTTTTTTTCTTTTTTCTTTCTTTTTTTTTTTTTTTTTTTTTACCTGCACTGTAAGCACTTTGATCAGCCTCTTTTATAGTGAGAACTCAGGATCAGAGAGGTGTGGTCACCTGCTTAGGGTCATACAATTAACATGTGACAGAGCTAGGGCTTGCTCCCAGGCCTCAGCAGGCCCTTGTAAGGTTGGGTCCAGATAGGTTACAGGGGACAAGCTCATTGGGACCCTGCACCGGACCACCCAGTGCGGCACCCAGGGGCAGTTCCAACATGCATAATGGCTCCATCTGAGCTTGGCCTGGATTCCTGGACCCCACAAAGCCTGCTCTGCCTGGGCCAGTCGCTGGAGGGAATCCCATCTGCACTCTGCCTCTGCCCTGGCCACAGTGTGGCTTGCATAACCCTGAGAACCAGGAAAGTGTTTCCTGCTGTCTCAGAATCCTTCTTGCTCCTGCAGCACCAGCTCCACTCTAAACAATGGATCTCAACAACAGGTGATTTTTGGCCCCTAGGGACATTTTGGCAGTGTCTGGAGACATTTTTATCTGTCATAAGTTGAGGGAGAGGAGTGCTACTGGCATCTAGTGATAGAGGTAGAGGCCAGTGATACTGCTAAACATCCCGCAATACACAGGTCGGCTCCCACAGCAAAGAATTACCTGGCCCAAAGGTCAGTTGTGCTGAGACTGAGAACCCCTAAAGTAAAACATGGGCTTTGGAGCCAGGCAGACCTCAGTTTGAATCCTGCCACTGCTGTTTACTAGCTGTGTACCCTTTACCAAGGGGCTTTACCTCTTTTTGAGACTCCATTTGCCCATCACCAAAGTGGCACTAATAATGGCACTCATTTTAGGGGAACTTGAGGACTAAATGGACCACATGCATTCAGTACCCAGCACAGGGCCTGGTACCACTGGGGAAGCTCTGTCAGTGATGGCCATTATCCCTATTTTCCGTTTTCCAAGGTGAACCTACCGTGTGGGAGCCGAAGTCTGCTGGCAGAGCCTGGAGCTCCCCTTGGGCCCGCCCTCCCTCCAGAGGTCCCATGCACTGGTTTTGCTTATTGTTGATATACAGAGGAAGCTGCGTTGGCTATTGTGGGTCTGGAGGGAGGAGTCAGAAAGGAAACTTGATCTTAGGTGGACAAAGGTCACCTGGAGCTCACCTTGCTCACCCTTCTGTCCAGCCCAACCCTAGGGAAGTCCTGGGGTGGGGGTGGGGGGTGGAACAGGGCTCCACACTCATGAATACATGGGAGTCCGGTTCCCCAGCTCCCGGAAGGGCCCTGGATTCACAGCTGGGCTCAGGGAGCAGTAGCATCTGAGTGAACACAACCCAGACAGGTGGGGATAATGGGGGGGTTTGGGGTGGGAAATGACATCCTGGCCCAGGGAGCAACACATTCAAAGGTCTGGTTGTGGGGTGTAAGGCTTAAGGCCTATTTCACAAATGATATTCCAGTGTGGGGAGAGGGGTCCAGCTTGGTGGAAGAGCCTACCCCCGTGGTGTGCAGCACAGGCATCAGAGCTGGGAACCTGGACATTAACCATTTTCAAACTAGGTCCTCCTTCCCAGGGGTAGGGCACCCTCTCCTGTGGTGGGGAAGTCATTGTAGTTTTTCTCTTTGCAGTCCAGACACTCCCCCTGCCCCCCACCCCACACTTAGAATTTCCAGATCCACATTTCTGCCAGGGTTCTCGATCCCAGGGGGTCACAATGGACATCCCCACCCCCACCCCACATTCACACAACCCTGTGACCTACCCACCTTACCTGACCCAGGGTCCTCCCACCGGAACAATGTGACAGCCCTTCTCGCCCCATCCAGCCCCTCCCTTCTCCTGCCCTTCTGCCCCATGGGTCCCCGCAGGAGCCCATTCCTTTGTAACAGCTGCCACCACCTGCTCCTCGAGAAGACCAAAGTCAGCTCAGGCCTCCTCAGGATCGCCCCTTCCCCTTTTCATCCCTTGGGCTTCACGGGAAGAGCTGTCTGCGCTCTCCTCATCCCTTCTGTGTGGTCCCCCAGGAGGTCTGGGACCTGGAACCCTCTTCTTTGCCTCTGGAAAGTGACATTTCTTCCGAGTATAGAGCAAACTGCTTGCTTTCTGAGCTTTGGAGGCAGGGAAATGGACTCCCTCTGCTCCCCTCTTTCCCCAGACTTCAGCCCAGGGGAATACTCAGTGAATGAATGAACGAATGAATGAATGCGTTATGCCTGACAGCCAAGTTCCAAGCCTGGAAAGGAAGCTTAGGCGCCTGCCAGGGCCGATGGAGAGCTCTGGAATGCCAGGCCAGGAAAGCGGAGGCCTGGGGCATCGGGATAGGGGCTGCTCTCAGAAGCGCCTGACCAGCAGCGGCAGGCCAGCTACAGCCTCCTTCCCTGGAGTCTTCCCAGCTCATCTCGGGGCAGGGCCGGGACCAGCCCGGCCTGGCGGCGGGCACGCAGCCCCGCCGCGTCCGCACTCCAGCCAACAGGAAGAGAAAGAGAGAGGACCGGCGAGGTGGGCCAGCTGGCCGGTGGGGAGTCCCGGGCGTGGGCGCCGGGATCTGGGGAACCCCCAACGGCGCCTCCCAGCCTGTGTGAGTGCGGGTGGGGGTAGCGCCCCCCGCCCGGGCCTCAGTGTCCTCTGTAAAATGAGGCCCCTTCTAAGGGCTGGCGCGCGCGCTGACTGGGGGCGGGGGTCGAGGTGTGCCGGGAGAGCAGAGAGGCCCGCACGGCGACCCGCACAGAGGGGAGGAGACGCTAAAACCCCCGCTTTCGGCGCGAGGAGGCGGGGCCTTCGAGGGGCGGGCCCTGATCCGGGGGCGGGCCGGGGCCGGCACCTGGGTGAGGTCGCGCCACCCCGCCCCCTTGCACTTCCGTGTGCAGCGGCGCGGGAGAGGGAGGCGGCGGCCCTGGGATCCTCCGAGCGACCCCCGGCAATCGCCGGCCGCGCAGAAGCCGAGACGGTTCTTCACTCGCCGCCGAGCCCGTCCGAGTCGGGCCCCCTCCAGGTCCCCGTCTGCGCGCACGCCCAGGAGCCGCGCCGGGAGTCGGACCCCAGCCTCCGCGACCCCTGGCGCCTGGCCCTGCGCCTGGAGGTGAGTGAGGGCCGGGCCCAGACGTGGGAGCGGACCTACTCCGAGGGCGCACTGCCCTGCCCTTCCCCCCTAACGCCCTGGTTCCCTTTTCCGAAACTGAGAAACTGATCCGCCGCCAGCGAAAGTCCCGCCGCGCGCCGGGACCCGCCGGTGCCTCGGTGCCCCGGTCTGTCCGTCTGTCTGTCCCTCTGTCCCCATCCCCTTCCCCCGTCCGCCTCTCCCTAGTCCCTATCTATCTCTCCTTCACCCTCACCGTGCCCCATCACTCCACCCCCACATCACCCCCCACCCCGAGACTCTGTCCTCCCGGAACCGCGCCCCGAGCCCACGCTCGCCGTCCCTAGCCTCTCCCGTCGCCTCTCCTTTTCTACAGCGGGGAGCAAGCCAGGCGGTCCGCCGGGCCTCGCCTCCCGCCCCTGGGTGCCTGCCCGGCCCGCGCGGCTCCTCCTCCTCGCTCTATCTCCTTTCCGTCTCGGTGTCTCTCGGTCTCTCCGTCGGTCTCCGGGCTGGGCGTGGCTCCAGTCTCCACAACCCTTCCCGCCCCGCCCTTTTGCTCCAGTGAGCCCCCTACCCCGGGGGCCTCTTCGAGGACCTGTCTGCCCCAGGCCCCACCCTTAGTCCAGACGCCACGCCTGTGGGGGCCCAGCCAGTTGAGGGGAGGCGATGGAAGAGAGTCGGAGTGAAAAGGCAGGTGGTGGACACCTTCAGAAGTGCCCCACTTCCCCACCTCCCCCACTGACATCTCCCCCATCCTCCTTCCGCCATTTAAAACTGATCAGAAGGGTTTGCTGTGAGCGGAGGGTGGTCTCCTCCTCTGGCCCCTGCCCTGTACGCAGGGATCCTGTCTCCTTGAGCTGAGTCTCTTGTATCTGGGCGGTTAGGTATGTTGTGTGTCTGTTTCTGCTTGGGTGTTCTTTGTCGCTGTGTCTGGAGCTCACCCCTGTGAGTCTTGTATGGTTCGCCTGTGTGTATGTGTGTGCATCCCTGTGTGTCTTGAGGGTCTGTGAGGGTGACCCGCTGGCCAGGAGTGTGTTCAGGCTATCGGTTGTGAGAGCCCATGGGGTCAGGGTGCCAGTCAGGCTTAGGTGTGTGCTTACGAGTGTGCACTCGTGTGCACTCACTTGTTCTGCCTCTCTGCCACTGAGCCGCTGTGATCAAACTGATCTAGTCACCAAAAGAGGGGACCGTTCCCTTGGGTTTCCTCCTTCCTGCTGTGGACTGAGTTGGGGGGTGGAGTTGTGGTGGACAGGCCAGCAGAGGACAGCTGTGGCGGGGCGGGGTGTGTGTGTGTGTGATGTGGAGGTGTTTGGACAGCTGTACCTGGCTGTAGGGTGTTGTAAGGGCTCTGGTGTGTGGCAGGACTGGGGCAGGGGGTGAGACTGGCCGTGTATGACTATGACTGGTGGGAGACTCACAGTCTGACTGTATGAAACTGAGTCTCTGTGCTTGGGGAGTAACTGATTGTGGGGAACCGAGAGTGCTTGGGCGTGGGTGTCAGGAGCAGGAGGGGATGAAGCAAGGTGTGTGGTTCCTGCGCCCTGGGGTGACTGCTGGGAGGTAAGAAAGGTGCGAACCCCAGCGTGTGTGTGTGTGAGCGCACTGGAGGCTGTGAGGGTTTGGGTGTGCACGCAGCACGCTGAAGCCCAGCCCTGGCTCCGGGGAAGAGTGGGGAGCCAACTCCCCCAAGTTGCCAGATACCAGAGGACAGGTCTTGGGGTTTGTAGTATTATGACCAAGACCCTGGACTCTGAACCCAGAAAAGACTTGGGCTCAAAAATTGCCATGCCTATTAAGGGCAGGAGACCAGAGCTAGGCCTCTCTAAGGCTATTTCCTTGTCTGTAGAATGGAGAAAGTTGTGAGGACTAGAGGTCCCGTGTCAAAGGTCCTTTAGCACAGCCTTGGCCCGTAGTGAGAGCGCAGCACTTGCTAAGTCTTATTTGGTAGCCACTCACCTCCCCCCAACTGTATGGGACCCATGCATGTGGGAGCTGGGGCTAATAAAAGCCCAGATAGTCCCCCAACCCAGCTTCTTGCCCGGGATCTGTCTGTTATTCACCTGGCATCCCTCTGACCAGCCTGCTTGTGGGAGGGAAGACGACTGATGGAGATCCCACCAGCCTCCAGCCCTGTTCATCCCACATGACACCCCTCTCCCCCACCCAGTCTCAGCTGCAGTGGTGGGGAGAGTGTGAGGGGGTGATTTGGAGCTGTGACTGCAGGGCACTGACACCGTTTAGCTGGCACAGCTAATTGGAGTTTAAATTAAAATGAGAAATAACTTAAAATACAGACAGAAAGATGAAGCCTGGGTTGTCTCAGCCCCCCGGGAATGGTGATGGGGTCTTCAGCTGGAGGAGGGGCTCACATCTGGGGAGGGGAATCTTTTGTGGAGGCCTGGCATGCCAAAAGATGGGGTGAGCGTCTGTGTGCCCGTCCTCCCGCTCTCATTTGGGCCTCTCATCCGGGATACTTGGGGCTCCTTGCTGCCTTTGCCATTCCTTCCTTCCAAGATCTCCCTGGACCTCAGTTTTTTCAGCTGTTTAATGGGCACAGTAGTAATATGAGAATCACCTCAACTAGAAGGTGCAAACCAAGGAACAAAAACATATCACTGTTCTTTTATACTCCCACTGTGAGTCCAGCACAGGACCTGGCATGCCACATCACTGGAGCCTCAGAACCACCTGGGAAGATGTATTCTCCCCATTTTAAGCATGAGACAAACCGAGGCTCAGAGGAATTGCCCCAGGCCACAGCCCTTGGTACCAGATTACACTCCAGGTCTTTCAACCCCACAGGGCAACCTCTGCAGACGGGATAATGAGGAATAGTTCTTCTGTGTCTGTAGCCTGGAAGGGCTCTGAGAGCTGAGACAGTATTCCACCCCCTAGCAAGGCGTGGACATAGAGCCAGCGCCCTGGAAAAGTGGGCCCTGACACCCCATTTTGCAGAAGGAGAAAGCCAAATTCAGAGAGACCTATGGTCTCGGTTAGATGAGGCTGAGCCAGGCCTGTGCCAATGATGAGAGCCTGTTGAGTGATGCCTCCCCATTCAGCTCTTATCTCTTGTTCCTTCGAGTCTGCTGGGAACTGACCAGGGTGAGGGCTGCAGGCCTGCTTCTCCCGGTGGTGGTTGTGTGGTGATGGTGGCGGCAGGAGCCAGAACTAAAGGCAAGGGGGAGCCAGGAGCCCCAAGTGAGACGAGGTCCTCTTAGACAGATGGACAGTAGACAGGGTGAACTTCCTCCTTGGGCTCCTCCCCTTCCACCCTAGGACTTGGCTGGGGCTGGGGGACAGGTCACGGAGTCCTTGGTCTAGGCGTGGGGCCTGGGTGACAGTGTGGGCAGCAGTTGCCCTGTGTACGAGTGCCTGGCGTCTGGCCCAGGAAAAGCTTTGGCCTTGGAGCTTAGAGGCCTGAGACCCACCAGTGGTCAGGGGCAAGAAGTGGTGACGCTTTGCTGGTCAGTTAGAGAGAAGGTAGTGTGTGAGCCAGGGGGTGAGGGTGGGTGTATCAGCTTTCCCATGGTGCCTTATCTCTGCCTCAGGCTGTCCTCACCATCACACAGGGACACTAAGGTCTGCCCTGGGCCCTACAGTGGGTGGACTCCGCGCTGGGAATGGAACGAAGTCTTCCAGCTCTTGGCATGGCTGAGCCTCTTCCACACTCCTGTTCCCCCATTTCCGCAGCCTCTCTGCGGCCAGAGGAGGGACTCCAAATGCCCCTCCCCAGCCCCCAGAGTCAGGAGAAGTGAGCTGAGTCGCTAAGGAGTGTTAGGGAAGGCTGCAGTCTCTGAGGCCCCTCATGAAGCTAGAAATTCCTTCCTTTGGGGCCAGTTTTCCTCCTTCAGCCCCCATTGTAATGCAGACAGCCCTGTGAGTGACCCACTGCATGTCCAGAGACCAGTGAACAGGATTCCAGGGGGCATGGTGGCGGGTGCTGAGTGTACCTGGAACCTAGGGAGTGACTGGGGAGGGACATCGTTTCTCTAGGAGTCCTCCTTGGTCGATCCCCGCCCCCCCAACTCTTACTGGCTGTGAAGCACCAACAGGTCTTGGGAGTGAACAGACAAGTGGGCCTAATTGAGGCAGAGGGGTGTAGGAGGGCAAGGCCCTCACTCCTGGGGGGAGAGTCGGGGCTGAACAAAAGCAGGGTCTCCACTGGGTCTTTTCTTTATTCACCCTCCCGCACATCTGGTGGGCAGGAGACGATGTGCCCTTGGCTGGCCAGGGCCTTTGCTACCTGAGGTCAGGGGCCCCTCCCCTCCCAGCACTGAGCCTCACTCCCTAAGAAGTTCACTTAACCAGCCTTGGGGCCAGCCTCCTTTCAACTCTCAAGCATCGTCTGCCTAGAGGCATAGACGTGTATATGCTCACACAGGGATACAGAAACTGAGGCTGCACTCGGCTCCCATAGACACAGGCCCACGAGTGCCTGCACACGGGCATGCGCACGCGTACACGCGGGTGTTCACTTACCCACAGGCACGCTCAAACGGGCACACAGACGCTCACCCCGTCCTCCCGCTCAGGCGCCTGCCCACATACACCACACTGCCCATTCTGGGTCAGGAAGTGGGAGGGGGTCCTTGGTCAGGGTCACAGCCCAGCCTGTGTCTGGCACTGCGGGTGGGGGTTATGGTGTAGCTGTGACCACAGGTGCTCCAAGGGGCTGGGCCACACTGGGAGGCGGGCTCTGCCCAGCATTCACCATTTATCCTGCTGACGGGGCCCACGCCCTCAGGCTGACCAGGGCTTGGCATTGAGATGGGGGCACAGGGGCAGGGAGGAGGGGCCGTGTCAGCTGTGCTGGCACCGTTTATGGCTGCCACCACAGAAGAGGAAGTGGGCTGCCTGTGGTCATGGGGCCAAGGTGCACACAGGCGAACGGGGGTCCTGTCAGCTCTGCATCTCCCCGCAGTGTCTGTGTCTGGTGGGAGTGGAGCTGTGGGGCTCTGAGGACGAGAAGACAGAAAGGGCACTTCTCCCAGGGTGATTTGTGCACTTTCCAGGGCCTGGGCCCAGGGGAGACGCCTGTCCATCTGAGGTGTTTCCGGAGGCTCACTTCCTCTGGGCTGCCCAGGAAGTGGTTTCAGAATGGGACTGACCAGCCCTCCGTCTGTAGCTTGCCCCACCCTGGCCCTGCCTGTGAGGAGAGCAGTGTCTGGCCAGTGGATTCGGCCAACTGGCCTGGCTTCCCACTGTCCAGTCTAGCCAAGCCTTGACAGAGGCTCGGGGAGAGGGGTAGCGGGACTGGGGCCACGAGCCTCCACAAGCCTCCCAATCCCAGCTCCCCACCTTTTTCCAAGCCTGTAAGCTGAGGCTCAGAGCATTAGCTCTGATAGGCAGGGCCCCCTTGTATGTGAGTGGCCATGGCTGGGCTGCTTCTCGGGGTGAGGCAGCTCCAAGCCACTGTGCGAATGAACCTGAGCAAGTGGCTTTGATGTCCAGTGCCTCTGTTTCCCCATCTGACAGATGAGACAATGGTAGCATCCACCTTTATGGGGTTGGGCCAGAATCAACAGATAATGTGTACAAAGTAGCTAGCACAGTACCTAGCACAGTGTTTAAGGAGTAGCACCTGCAGTTATGTAAAGCATTTAGCACCTGGTTCGTGGTAACTGTTCAAAAAACGGCACTTGGTACTGATGGTGGGGTTGCTATGTCTGATGGCCTGGGTGTTGGCCCAGTGTCACAGGGCCAGGTGGCTGCATAGCCCAGCTGAGAAGCCAGGTCTCTGGCTTCCTCATCCCCCCTCGCTTCTGCCTCCACAGACAATACTGCAGGTGGGGAAGGTTCTGTGGGTTCAGTAGGTTCCATGTCCTCTGAGGAGAGGAGCTTCAGGGCGGAGTAGCTGTGCGCTCAGCAGCCCAGCCCCACGCTGCACTTCCCCCTCACTCCCTTTCAAAAAAAGAAAAATAGGTCTCATGACAAACAGACGGGAAAGGCAGTCCGCAGCTGCCTGCTGCCCCCTCGGGCCTCCCCAGGCCCCTTCCCCTGCTCTCTCTGCCCCCCCCACTCCTGAAAGTTGGGTTTGGAGAAACTGAGGCTGGCGATGAGGAGTTGGATAGTGAGCCTGCCAGCCTGCCTACCCTTCAGACCCCTGGAGTCAGCCTTTGGACTGGGGCTGGAGGAGGGAGGGAGCTAGAAATGCTCCCTATATACACATCCTTGACTAATGACTGCTGATGGCAGGGACCTGCCTGTCCCACAGGGAGGGCGGGGCTGAGCCTTTGCTGTCTGGGGCCCGGAGGCTGGGGGCCACGGGTATCGGAGTGGTGATGATGGTGTAGTAGTGGGCAGGGGCCAGGGAGCTGGAGGGCAGGAGATTGGCAGGGGCCTGGGCTAAGAGTGTGAGTGAGGGCATCCTGAAGATTTAAGAGCAAGGCCTCTGCGGGCATTAAATGGACATGGGTTCACATTCTCTCGGATATTTACTTGAGCCATGGACTGGACTGCTTTGAGCTGCAGTTGCCTCCTCTGTGAAATGGGCAGATCAGGGAGTACCCATCAGAGACCTGAATAGTGAGAAGGAACCGGTGTGTGTTTGGGGGGAGGGGGCTGGAAGATAGAACAGCAAGTGCAGAGGCTCCTAAGCAGGAAGGGGGCAAACTGAAGTGGGTCGTTGTGGGAGGGCAGCGGCTGAGGAGGGCAGAGGTCATGGGAGCCAGTGCGGGGGTGGGGGTCGGGGGGCAGGCCAGGGAGAAGTGTCTGGGCTCATCAGAGGGGAGACAGGAAACATGGGCGGGGGTTGGGCAGGGGGTGACAAGATCTGCTTTCCTGTCTTAAAAGACCTAGTCCTGGGGCAGAGGGCCTGCAGGGGCCAGAGCAGAGGACGGAGAGCAGTGAGCAGGCGGGTGCAGAGCTTGGGGAAGATGGGGTGCCAGGATGGAGGCGGCAGGCACAGAGAAGAAAGGGCTACAGGATGGACCACCAAGGCAGCAATGATAGCAAAAGTGATAGCATGGCTGTGTGGGGACGAGGGGCAGGAGGAAAATGCCTCCCAGGCATCTGGCCCGAACAACTGGGCAAGCAATGGTGCTGCTGGGAGATGGGGGCCACTTGCGTGGAGGAACAGCAGTAGGTCGGTTTTGGATGTGTTTGAGCACCTCTAGAGTGTGACGTGATCAGGAAGGCAGGTGGGTTCAGGAGAGTCTGGGTTGAAAGTGAGGACCTGGGAGTCGAGAGGGAGCAGGTACAGCCCAGACTGGGGAGGATTCGACGGGCCTTTGCTGGGGAAGTTTGAGAGGCTCTGGGTACAGGTCCAGGATGGCTGTCCCTTGAAGATCCCTGCCAAGGTGCCCAGGAGGGCAGGTTTGTGGTGGCTGAGCTGCTGTTTTCACAACAGCCCCGGAAGCTTTGGGTCATGTCTATGGCTGTGTTGGGTAAACAGGTGCAGTGGAGCAGCCAGTTTCCAAAGCCCAAGACCGGATCAGATGTCGGCTATAGGAGCAGGGGGCTGGTGGAGGAGCCGTTCCCACCCCCAAATACATGCACATGCCCTTGCTCCCCTGGAGGCCAGATGGGGCAGTTCTCGGGCTAGAACCCGAGGGTCCCTCTCTGCCTCTGCTGGGGGCTGCCCCCTTGGCTTTGTGGCTTTGGGTGAATTGCTCCACTTGTCTCTCTCAGTTTCTACCTAGTGAGTCTGGAGCTCAATGGAGGTCATATGTGAGGAGGCTGGCATAGCCGTCCCGCCCTCGCAGGTGCAAGCCCTCCGCTTCTCCTGTGTGTCAGGCCTGTGACTGCCACCTGTGACCCCCGGCCTCAGCCTCAGCCCCTGCTGACTTGCCCTCAGGCAGGTGGGCAGAGAAGGTCTGCTCAGCTAGGAGCCCGGCCTGCCCACTCCTTCCCTGGCACACTTTGGACAGTGCTTTTGGCCAGGAGAGACGTTCTCCACCTCCCTCAGTTGGGCAGCCTAGCCTGCCTGACACCCAGCTGCCCTTCTGCCACCACATCTCCCCTGCCATTGTGCCCCGAGGGCTGCGGCAGGAAAAGCTCCGTTTGGACTTTCCTGGTGCCAGACCCCAGTCAGGCATGTGTGGGTTCTATGCCCATGTGTACATTATGTGCTGTGTCACCCCATATGCACGTGGGTCTCTGTGCTGGTGAATGCACCCAGGGTATTAATGTCCTGTGTGGCCTGCGTGGGCCTGTTGCAGGATGTCTGTTGACATGTGAGAGCCAGTTAGAGCGGGTATGTTTCTCAGTGTATGTGTCACTGAGTTGTCATAGGAGTGCGTGTGCCTGTGGCTACAGCTGTCGTGTGTGTGTGTGTGTGTGTGTGTGTGTCCAACTGCAAGCAGGGCTCCTCATGTATAACTAACTGTTTGAGTTGGTGGGTATGCCATGTGTGCACATGTGTGTGGTTATTCTGGGAGAGGCCCTGGTGTATCCCCCACTCTGGCCTCTCACAGAGGCCCCCTTGTCCTGCCATGAAGGGGCCTTTGTTCCTTCCTCGGGGGTGGGGGCACTCAGGGGTTCCTCCCTCTGCCTGAGCCAAGGGCTTCCCCAATCCTAGGGCTAGCTGAGTGACTCAAGGCCTGTGCCCAGTGTAGGCTGTGCCCCTAAGGAGGTCTTAACCCCAACATGTGCTGGTGGGGTGGGTGTGAGCTGATGCCAGCCAGGGTCCCAAGTCCTGCTTCTCAGACCCTTCTAGATCCTCTGGCTGGGTGGGCCCATGACACCCTCAGATTGAAGCCTTCCACCACCCCCCAGCCAGTAGACCCTCTGGCTCCCATGCCACCGCAGCCCCTCTCGCTATCTTCCTTCTGCTCCCTGCCTGAGCAGCGGTCATGTCCTCCTCTGTCATTACATATTTATGTGACTGTCTCCACCAAGCCATCAATTCCATGGGCCTGGTGTGTCTTGTCACTGTGATGCCCACTGGTGGGGCCTGAAGAGGGCCGGAGGTGACTGGGGCCGGGCCGGACCTTCGGAACCTGCGGCCCCCACCATGTCACGTGCAGATGTCATGTGCGTGTGTTTCCCTGGGAAGAGGGCCCAGGTCTCTCCTTGGTTTTTAAGGTATTGTCACCTCTTGTACAATTGCAAAGTTTCAGTCATGCTGCTCACGCCTCACCTCTGATCCTTCTGATTCTGGGCTGGGCCTGGCCTGGGATTTTTGAAAATCCCCTGGACAGTCAGGTGTGTTGCGAGAGCTGAGAAGGCTGGGCTAGAGGCAGAGACACCTCCCAGACACCAGACCCAAGTCCTCAGCCGGAGCAGGATCCCAGCCTCCTGCACGGGGTATGGTAGGGGGCCAGGGGGGAGGAGCAGCTGGCATCCTGGGGAGTGGGGATGAGCCCCCAGGTCTGACCTGTAGAACTATCTGGAAGGATACCTAGGAAGTCAGCAGGACATTCTGGCTGAGGGAACTGCATATACAGAAATGGGGAGACTTGAAAGTGGGGCATGTATTCACAGAATAAGCAGAGGTGAGATTTGAGGTCGTGCACAGGCCAGGGCCAGGCTGAGGTGTGGGCCTTTCCCTCGGGCTGTGGGAGCCCAGGAGGTTCCAGGCTGTGGGGGCAATGAAAGGGGTGGGGGGCAGGAGTGGTAACAGATGGGAGGGCTCCCCAGGGAGAGAGGAGAGAGTCCGGGCAGTGGTTGGTGGGTGTGGGTGAGGGAGAGGGGGAGAAGGAGCCCTGGCTGTGGGGTAAGCAGGAGCAAGTGTGGGGAGCATCCCCTGCTCTGGGCCTTGGCCATGACCTGAGACCATGGCGGATCCTCCTCCCAGGACCGGGCTAGGCATATGGGGGATAGGCCCTGGTGGGGGGCCTCGGAAGGGTCTTACTAGCCCTTCCCCTTCCTCCACTTCCCACTCTTCTTGCTGAGCCCATTTCCTGGGTTGTGAAACCCCTGTGGCCTCCTTAACTTGCCTGTGACTGGGAAGGCTGCCGGGGGAGGCCAGCCTCCCAGCCCAGCTGCTACCCACCTACCTGCCCAACCCAGTGGCTCCCACGCCCCCACCCCCGGGCCCCATGCCCTGTTGCAGCTCTGCTAGGGACAGCCCTGCTCCCTCCTGCTGGTCACACTACCCCTCTCTCTCCTTCCCTCACACTGCCTGGGCCTCATGTATCTCCTCCCCTCTTCACTCATCCTTCAAGGCTGACGTGGGCCTTGGCAGGGTCCAGGCAGGATCTGCATCTCTAGGAGGGGCTAGTCCAACACCACCCCGACCCAGTCTTGACTGGCAGCAGCAGGTGGTGCCTTTCATGGGCAGGGGCATGTGGAGAGGGTTGCGTGGGAAGGGCATCCTCTGCCCCTCAGGGGTTTGTTTGAGGGAGCAGCCACCAAACCCTGCAGGGGCCTCAGCTGATCTCTGCTCACCCTTGCTCTCCTGGACCTCAGCCTGCCACCGCTGGGCTGCCTGGCTGACTTCCTGGAGGAGTCTCCCTCCACGTTTGCACACACTCCGAGGGCCTGGCCAGGGTCTTTCTTCTCAGGCTCCACTTTGCTCCTCTGTCCAGTGGGCAGCACCCTGTGAGGCAGCATCAAATGCCAGGGGAGGGCTGGGGTGGAGGGGACCAGGCCAAGAGACCCCCTTGTTCTCAGTCCCCACCCCGTGCAAAAGGAGATGGGCATGTCAGTCTCGGAAGGCCATCCCTTGGAGATATTTTGGTTTGCTGGGTTTTATTTTTCACCATCAACTAAGTTGTTATCAAACAACTTAATGTGGTTGTAGAAAAATTAGAACATGTATTCCTGTTCCTGGTGGTACTGCCCCTCAGGCCGTGTCCCCCATTCCCCTCCTTTGCTGGAACACACGTGCACATGTATACTTGTCCTCTGTGTCCCGGCGCGGTTGGTCACTCTGTTCAGCTTGAGGTCAGCCTTGCCCACTGCTCTGGACTGGCTGGGAGCAGGTTTCCATTGCCCTGAGGAGGTGGCGTGCCTGCTGTGTCCTGCCCCACACCACCTTCCCTTCCCTCTGGGCTGCTGGTCGAGGGCAGGGTGGGGCACAGGGCTAGCAGGCCCTCACCCCCCTGGGGCTGGAATCCAGCGTGGCCAAGCCTTCCCCTGGTTTTGAGAACTGGAGGCTGGCCTAAGCGTTGGGGACAGAAGGGAAGGTGGCAGTTCAGGGGTCTGTACCCGCCTCCTGTATGGAAGGGCGGTGGTCCTCAAGGTCAGGCTAGGACCGGCCTAGAGGGGATTGCATGAACCAACTCTGGTCAAGCCCAGGGTACCAGTCTCCCGGTCCCTGCCGTCGCCTAACTGTTTCCTCTGTGCATGTGAGTGTGTCGTGTGTGCTGCTCCTGGCACATTTATTTCTCTACTTCTGCCTTCTTTTCCCTTCATCTCTTCTTCCTGACGTGGCACACTAGAAAGAATGTGGGCTGAAACATCAGGCAGGCCTGGATTCAAATCCGTCTTCCTTCCCTGACTGGCTGTGTGATCTTGGGCAAGTCACTTAGCCTTTCTGAGCTTGTTTCTCATCAGTAAAATACCCATCTTCTGGACTGCACAGGGATAAAGTTTGTTAATGCTGTTACAACAAGGCTAACCTGGTATGGTGTTGGGCTCAGAGGACGATCCTTTTGATAAGTGGGGGCTCTGAGATTCATACCCGGACCCTCTGACTCCCAAGTCCAGTGCTCTCTGCCTGCCTCCACTGTGTGCTGGAAAAGCAGAACATAGACCAGGGGCCCACGGGTGGCTGGGAAGGGCCTGGCTGGCCTCTGCTGGCTCCAAGGAGCTGGTCCCTACGGAGCCGTGTGTGGGGTCCAGCCCCTGCCACCCCCATGGCCCTGCAGAGCGGTGATGAGGCTGAGCCAGTGGCCTTCCTCTGGGGCCTGTGGGCCTGGGCCTATTTGCATAGGGTTATAAATAGCCAGCACACCTTGTTTTCCTGCTCTGTTTTACCCTCTCGCCTTCCCACCAGTGTTTAGACATTCTGCGAAGTAGGTGGGCAACTCTGGTTCTCAGGGGGGACTCAGTGTGCAGAGGCCCAGGACGTCTCTGAGTCACACGTGATGGAGGAAGATGCCGGCTCATGTGTCGTTGTCCTTCCTGGGGTCCAGGCAGTGCAATTGGGGTGGAGGAGGTGGTAGAACCTGGCAGCAGCCACGCTCTACTTTTCGTCCTAGGAAGTTGGGACTAGGTGACCTAATACTAGGGTTACTGCCGGGGAGCCCCGAGAGGTCTCCCTCCCGTGGCATTATGGCCTGGCAGTGCAGGTTTGGGGTCGGGGCATGCTGTGGTTGTGGTTTTCCCTCCAGTGGCTTTCAGCTAACTGTGAGCAACAGCTGGTCTGCATGTGACTGCAGATAGCTGGTGGTGGTGGTGGTGGTGGGGTGTGGATAGGCCTGATGGGTAGCGTACAGGCTGGGCTTTGTCTCACCTGCCCATGGCTTCCCTGACAACGCCCCCCCTCCATTCTCCCCACCTCCACGTAGCCCCAGGGCGGCCATCCCCAAGGACAGCTGGAGGCAGGGGAGTTCATAGAGTCCCAGGCCACCTGGGCTGCGCCCCAAGGGGAGGAAGTGGGGCGGAGGAGGTGTGTGGTGCCCGCCCCTTCAGGAAAAGCAGCTCTGTTCCTGGAGGCTCAGTTGCTGTGTCTGAGAAGTGGGCTCAGTTGTCAGGACTGTCTTCCCGGGCCGACGGGAAGGGGGAATGGATGCTGTGAGGGATGTGAGTGTACTTTACAAACTGAGAAGGCAAGTGCACAGGTGAGAGACAGGTAATGCAAGCCAGCGGGGGTGACAGCATTAAAAAGACCCCACCTCGAGGCCTGTGGGGTTGGTGTTGGCTCTCATCCCTACCCAAGTTCTCTTCATGACAACCCTGCACCAAGGGACCACTCCTCATCTGGAAGGTGGGCAGATGGGGCTGAGACTCAGAGAGGCTAAGTGCCCTGCATGGAGTCACACAGCCAAGGCAGCCTTGGTACCAGGGTCTTGTACACAGGCAGCTTGACCATCATTTGGCCACCTGGGGGTGCTGTGACCCACTCTCCCCCAGGAGCCAAGCCTCTATGGCACAACTCCACCTCTTTTGTCCCTGCCCACCTTCCCACTCCACCCTCATCCTCTGAGACACTCAGAAAGTCTGTCATTGCCCCACCTGGGGGGTCTCGAAGTGATCTTACTAGATGCATGAAGCTGAGCCGTGTCTGCTGGGCTCAGGCCCTGGGAATGTAGATGCAGAAATGTGTCAAGTGTGTGCTGTGCAGCGGCCCCGCCGGTCATTCTGGACCCCCAGGGAGCACTCGCCTGCATGCTCCACGCCTTAAACTCCCAGGCCAGGCGGGGCGGCAGGAGAGGCACGAAGTCCTTTTTGCCTGAGGGTTTGGAACACTCACCCAGACTCCTGCACCTGCTCCCAGCCAGGGGCATGCAGCTCTTCAACACCACCCAAGTGCCTACCAGGTGCCACACACTCACACGTCCTTGCAGGCACACACATCTGCATAGCTGTGCAGTCCTGCCCACACGCAGCCTCACACACACCAGCTCGCGCTCTCAGGCACGCTCCGGCCCCGGGAGGACCCAGCAGCAGCCCACCGCTGGCTGTCCCTCCCCTCTACCGCAGATCGTGCCTGTCGGCCTGGCCGGGCTCCGGCTGAAGGCTTTGGGGCCTGATCTCAGACGCGAGTTTGCACACCCACTCTCGCTCCCTCTGAGTAGGAGCCAGGCCCAGGCAGGGGCACGGAGGTGTCTGCCCCTTCCGGTCCCTCTTCTCTGCTCTGGCTGCTGGCCTCAGCGGACTGGCCAGGCCACTGGGCTGGGCTGCAGGCTGAGGTCAGTGTTTCCTGTGAGCTCATCTCGACTGGGAGCTCCCAGCAGACCTGGTTGCTGCTCTGGCTGCCTTGTGGAGGAGCTGGGGGAGCTGACCCAGGGCAGGGAGGCTGCTACATGTACATGTCGGCACATACACGTGCGTGGGTAGGTGTGCGTCTGAGTCTGCTTCTCTGCCGGCCTGTGTTCAGGATGGAGTATGAGTGCATAGGTGTGTGCATGTATGGGGGTGCGTGTTCAGCCAAGGTTATGGAGCACCCTGCTGTGTGGGGCCTAGACCTGGAGCCGG
Source organism: Lyroderma lyra (assembly GCA_004026885.1). Classification (NCBI taxonomy): domain Eukaryota; kingdom Metazoa; phylum Chordata; class Mammalia; order Chiroptera; family Megadermatidae; genus Lyroderma; species Lyroderma lyra. Next base: position 258,547 of record PVJL010000247.1, on the reverse strand, counting down.
TGCGCGAGTAGCTGTGTGAGTGTGCGAGCATGGGCTTGCACACGTGAGCACCCTCCTCTAATGGCAACCCTCAAGACCCTCATTGCCACTTCCTGTAGTGACCCTCTATTTGAGGAATGGTGAGGAGTCGGGGAGCACAGGACCAACCTGAGTGGTTTGAAAAAGCAAACTCAGTGTTATGTGACCATTAACATAGTTTTTTACTGTTTGGAAGATTTTTGTTTGGAAGTGCAGGCAAGCTTCCGGATAGGCAGGAGGCCCCTGACCCCAAAGGGCACGGGTTCGGAAGGATCAGGCACACTGATTTGGGTGAGGCTCTTCCCTGCAATGGGCCCGGAACCAAGGGGGTGCTTCGTTAGTGGGCCCCCAGCTCTACGTCCTGGCTTGGCCTGTGTGTCAGTTCTCCTGTCTGAAAAGTGGGGGTGGCCATCTTGGCTCTGCTTGTCTGCCTGGAGAATTAGGAGCAAAAAAGTCTTGAAAACCAAGAAAGGCTGAGTGGGGCACAGTGTGGGGAGGAGGGGGCACTGTCCTGCCTGTCTTTGCTAGCACATACTGAGTACCTGGCACATAGTAGGTGTGCACAGTTGGGTACTAAAGGAGGCGTTGAGTGACTCCCCAAATGAATGACTGGACTCATGTCCCTGGGCCCAGGTAGGTTTTGGAGAGGAGTGAGAAAGAGCCCCTGCCTGGAGTAGATTGGCAGCGGTACCCGACCAAGGGGGCAGTGCCAGCCAGCTCTTGTCTGATGCCCCGTCTCCCAAGGATGCCACAACTGTAGACTCACATACAACTTCTCAGTTTTAACATTGGCAGCTAGCACTAGTGCATTTTAAGCAGCATGTGGGCCAGCTCAATGCTGTGAGAGCCCTGGGGGGGGAACAGATACCGGACCACCTCCCAGGGCTATTCCTGCTGGTCCTGCCCTGCTGCCCAGCCTCACCCCTTCTGTCTACACAGCCCCACTGCAGGCCCCAGCATGGCACCGTTCCTGCGCATCGCCTTCAACTCCTACGAGCTGGGCTCCCTGCAGGCTGCAGACGATGCAAGCCAGCCTTTCTGTGCCGTGAAGATGAAGGAGGCGCTCTGCACAGGTACGGCTGGAGGCTACACCCTCCCTGAGTGGTGGCAGCAGCCAGGTGGGGCTGGAAGTCTGGGCCCAGCGGGAGGCACTGGTGGGGCCAGGCCTTGTTTACCCAGAATGTTACTCTTCCTCATCCTCGCTTCCCTGCCCATCCCAGCTGTGGATGCAGGACAGCAGAGGCCACCAAATACCTATAGTGCCTCCAGCACTGGCTGCATGGAGCCCTCACTAGAGCTTGGGGTTCTGGCTCCTCCCCCATTGGTGGTTTCACCCAACAGTTTCCACGTGTCCATCTGTGCCAGGCCCAATGTTGGGCACTTAGGGCAGGGCTGTGTTCCAGGACTGACTTGGCCCTGCCTTTGTGGGGCTCACAGTCAGGTGGGCGACCCAGACCAGGAGTCCTGTGATTGGGAGGTTGAGAGAAAGTACCATCTCAGTCTGAGGTTAGGGAGGTGTTCCTAGAAGAGGCACACATCTCACACCATTCTTTCTTGCTTCTACCCTCATCTGGCGAACCCTGGCTCATCCTGTAGGTCTCAGTTGAGCTGTCCCTTCCTCCAGGAAGCCCTCCCAACCCTTAGGCTGGGGCAGGGCCCCTGACACGAGCAGGTCTAGAAGCACCGGCCTTGCCTGCTTCAATTTCATGACAGCTATGATTCAGCATTTAGTTGAGGGATGAACTGATGATGCTCATCTCCACCTGAGACTGAGGCTCTAGGAGGGCAGGCACCAGGTTTAACTTTCTTTCTGTCATGTTCCTTGCCTCCAGTCCTGGGGCTGGCATGTGGGAGCTCTCAGCCATGTTTACTGAGTGAATGCTTAGAGAAGGGGACATCCAAGTGGGGCTAGAGGAAGAGGGTCACAGGAAGAGGGAACAGCAGGAGCAAAGGCCTGGAGGTGGGACCTGGCAGGGTGCCCAGGAGGAGCAGCCAGCAGATCTGTGTTCCGGAGCATGTGGCGGTGAGGTGAACACCGTCTGGCTGAGTGGAGACTCAGTCCCGAGGACACAGCAGGCCCTCAGGGGGAAGAGAGAGCCAGGCAGCCTGAAGGCTGTGGGAAGCCGGGGAGGGAGGGACAGCGGGGCCCTCTCCTGATCTGGCCATCTTGGCCCCCGTTGCAGAGCGTGGGAAAACGCTGGTGCAGAAGAAGCCCACCATGTACCCAGAGTGGAAGTCCACATTTGACGCCCACATATACGAGGGCCGCGTCATCCAGATTGTGCTGATGCGGGCAGCCGAGGAGCCAATGTCCGAGGTGACAGTGGGCGTGTCGGTGCTGGCCGAGCGCTGCAAGAAGAACAACGGCAAGGCGGAGTTCTGGGTGAGGGGCGTGCGCGCTGCGCTCGTGCGTGTGCATGTGTGCATGCGTGTACGAGTGGGCACGCACACATGCACGCATGGTGAGTGAGCGTGGCTGCTGAGTGCGCCTTTGCAGCCCACCTACCCTGAGTTTGAATCCCGGCTCTGCGATTTATCAAACCCTCGGCTTCTCTGAGCCAGTTTCCAAATCCTTAGAAAGGAGAAGCTAAAAGACCCCTACCTCAGGTCAGTTCAGATGAAATGAGCAGCTGGACGTAAAGGGCTGGCTCATTGTGGAACTGGGCACAGGGTAGGTGCTAAAGAGAGCCATCTTTGTGATCGTGGCTACTTTTTTCCCTTTTAATTTTGTAAAGGCAAGACGTACACATAGTTAAGTTCAGACTGTATGGAAGGGTGTGTCCAGCCCTAACCCGGCACCAGGCCCCCTTCTCAGACGCACCCATTGTTCTCAGTTCTGTTTGGAATCTTTGCAGATATTCTAGGCCCAGGCAGGCACTGGGGAACAGCAGTAATGATCTTCAACTTCAAGGAGGTGGGAGAAGGGAAGGCTGATGGCCCACCACTCACCTGCCAAACCCGCTCACACATACACTCACGTGTCCCTTATGGCCAGAGCATCCCCCACCCCCTGGGGTTCACGTGGTCTCCTGCGGCCAAGATGTCCTCACTGGAAAAGACCATCGGGGACTCTGATCAGTCTCCAGTGAGGAGTGACGGGGTTGGGCCAAAAGAGAAGTTTACCCAGGGCTGTACCAACCCTCAACCAGTCAGGCAGAGACACTTGCTGAGCTCTCTGTCCATCATTGTTAGTCACCAGGCCTGGGTTCTAGGGAGGATGAGGGTCCTGTCCTCAAAACCAGCCAGTCTGTGTGAGGAGACTGGACATGCGGAACCCCCGATGCAGAGAACCAGTATGAATGAGTATGTGTGTGTCTGTGTCTCTGGGGCCCAGGGGTCCTCTATTAGAAGATCCTTGTTAAGAGGGCAGCGGGGTTGAGAGTGGGGAGTTTCCCTTCCCACTCTTATTCCCAGGCCATGTGGCTAGGCTGGGTGTGGGCTAGATCCTTTCACTTCCCCAAATGTAATAATACCCCTGGGTGGGAGGTGGTGGGGCGGGGCTCAGGGGTGGGGCCAGGCCTGCCCACACGGCAGACAGGTGTCTGGCTAGGCTGCCAGGGCTCCCTTGGCCTTGGGGACCAACCATGGGGGCGGGTTCTGAGTCTGGCTTGGCTTGGGCCCGCCCTCATTGTCTCTCCCACCCTCACCCCTGCAGCTGGATCTGCAACCCCAAGCCAAGGTGTTGATGTCTGTGCAGTATTTCCTGGAAGATGGAGGTAAGACCCTCCCTACCTGGGCTGGGGACATAGGTTCAGAGGCCAAAGTCAGGACAGAGGTCTAGAGAAGGAGCCCCCATCACTGGTCTGTCCAGGGCCACCTGGGAGGGCTGCAGGAATGTCGCCCCTCCTGGGGCTGCAGCTGGCCTCACCACCCCATGGCCCCCAGATTGCAAGCAGTCTATGCGGAGTGAAGACGAGGCCAAGTTTCCAACGATGATCCGCCGTGGAGCCATTAAACAGGCCAAAATTCACTACATCAAGAACCACGAGTTTATCGCCACCTTCTTTGGGCAGCCCACCTTCTGTTCTGTGTGCAAAGATTTTGTTTGGTGAGCGCTGGCAGTGCCCACGGCGGGTGGGGCGAGGGTAAGGAGGGCCACACCCAGTGCTTCCGCGCACTCACCCTGCCTGGGAATTTGCCTTTCAGGGGTCTCAACAAGCAAGGTTACAAATGCAGGCGTAAGTGTCTCCACAGTACGGTTTGTATGTACATGTGTGTGTACGTGTGCCTGCCCGTGCCTGCGTGTGTTCACAGGAGAGCCTCTGTCCCTGTGCTGCTGGGACTGGATGTCTGGACAAAGACTCTGTGTGCTTGTGTGTGTCCACAAGAGCACATGCGTGCGCGATAGCCACATTCAGAGAGTGCTGCAGCTGGCTTGTTCCAGCTCATGAAAGCCAGTTCTACGTACTCTGCCCAACTCTGCAATCAATGACATCACATTGGTCACCTGCAACAGGCGACTGGAAATCAGCCAGTGCTGCACATCAGTGCTCTTTACCTCCAGGGAGGCTGGCACACCTTGGCTGGCACACCCTGGCTGCATGTGTGCTTCTGTTAGATATGTGTACATCTGGGTGCACACATACGGGCACACCTTTCTCCGTGCATGTTCCTGGCAGTGTGGGCCGGCAGTTAGGAGCACAGGCTGTGGAGCCAGACTGCCTGGGTTTGAATCCCAGCTCTACCACTTCTTAGTGATAGGGCCTTAGGCAAAGTTACATACTTCTCTGTGTCCCTCTTCTAAAATAGGGATAATAGAGACGTGGGGATAAAATATATAAAGCTGTATTTTAAGTGTGGCTGGCACATGGTAAGCATGCTGTGTAAGACGCCCTGTCATTATTGCACGTGCCGTGCTTGTATGTCCAGGTGTCTTTGAGTTAAGTAGCGTGCATCTGTCTGTGCGTGCAGGTGTGGGAGAGGGAGCTTAGGAGCTGTTTGCGGTCCTGGGGCATAGACGAGGGAAGGCAGGGCTCCCCATTTCCCTCACTACAATACCCCACACGACTCATGTCTGTCCCTGTCCCTGTCCACCAGGACTCCTTGAGCCTTTTCTAATCTCTGAGAGCCACCAGATTGGTCTGCCCTCCCTGTCCAGTCCTTCCGAGGCTCCTCCTTCAAGGGCTGGCCAGAGGAGAGAAAAATCAAGTTCTGGGCCCAAGGCGTCTGGGGGGCGAGGGTGTGGGTGGTTGGGAGAATGGTGGCTTTGTGTAGGGGGCTGGATGGTGCCAGCTCACAGACTCTGCCCTCCTGGTGCCTTCCCATCCCCCCCCCGGGCTTGCGCCTCCTCAAGAATGCAACGCCGCCATCCATAAGAAATGCATCGACAAGATCATCGGCCGGTGCACTGGCACTGCGACCAACAGCCGGGACACCATCGTGAGGACGGGCCCAGGGCATGGCCTGGGGTGGCGGGGGGCGTGGCCAGGTGGGGGGCATTTGGGCTCCCCCTCCCCCTTCCCCATTTTCCTTGGTCCTCCCTCGGACCTCCGGATTTCCCAGTCCCCGGTGGAGTCCTGTCTGCATCTCGCCATGCACGGGCTTGGGGGAGAGCTAGGGTCGAGGAAGGGGCTAGAGCTGACCTGTGACCCCACCTCCCACCCCAGTTCCAGAAAGAGCGTTTCAACATCGACATGCCGCACCGGTTCAAGGTTTACAACTACATGAGCCCCACCTTCTGTGACCACTGTGGCAGCCTGCTCTGGGGGCTGGTGAAGCAGGGGTTAAAGTGTGAAGGTGCGTGCACCCAGCTCTGCGGGCTGGGGCAAAGGCGGGGGGTTCCAGCTGTGCCTACCCACCCAGACCCCGTAAAGTGGTGCTGCCCTGGTCCCCTCGCTGGGGAATTCCACATGGGGGGGCCACAGTGACCCCTCTCTACTGGCCCAGCTGGTTCTACCAGTGGACAGGAGGCCCCACCCCTCTGAGCTCCACATCGTCAAGTGTAAAGTGGGGGTACGAGTAGAGTAGGACCCATGAGCAGGTGCTCCTCAAACATACCTCACAGAGCCCGTTCCCTGCCCCAGCTTCACTGAGAAACAAGGCCACTGGCGGAGAAGGGACTTGTCTAGGTTGTCCCACAGGTTCTTTCGAAGGGTCCAGAATTAGGTCCCTTTTTCTTCTTTAAATAATGAGAGATTTGAAGTGCTCGGGATGGCTTCAGATACATTCTCTGTAAAGACAAGAAACCCAGCAGACCCCCCACCAAAGCCCCGCTTTCTCCTCCACCCCTTCCCGCCCGGGGCTGGGCCTGGGGCACGGGGCACGGTTCTCCTGTAGCCTGTTGGCTGCCCGCTTGGGGCAGGGACTCTGATGGCCCTGCCTCTCCCTCACCCCAGACTGTGGCATGAACGTGCACCACAAGTGCCAGAAGAAGGTTGCCAACCTCTGCGGCATCAATCAGAAGCTCTTAGCCGAGGCGTTGAACCAAGTCAGCCAGGTGGGCAGCACCGTGGGAACCCGCGACAGGGTGGCGGGGTCGTGGGGTGTCGGTGCTCACACCCACTCCTGGGGAACCACAGCGGGGAGCTTTATACCCAAGACTCCACTCTGGAAGATCTAGTTCAAGAATTAGGCAGCAGAGGGTGGTGAGCGTATTCTCATGAGAAATTAGTTACGGAGGCAGCTTTGTACTTGAGGGTGAACCGGGGGGCCTCAGGGTTGGAACACTGGGAACCAAAAGCCTTTGTGTGTATGTGTTCTGTGTATCGGTGGGGCGCGGGGGATGCCACAAAACTTTAAGGTAAAATTCTAGAACCAGTCATGAGTGAAGGCAACACCAACGAAAATCTGTTGAGTAAGTGAGAGGATGGTGACCAATTTATAAAACTTTTGTTTGTAATCACTGCTTTCCAGACCACTGAGGCATCCTTGTGCTGTGTGTGTGTGTGTGTGTGTGAGTGAGTGTGTGTGTGTGTGAGTGTGAGTGTGTGTGTGTGTGAGTGAGAGAGAGCGCGAGAGAGAGAGAGAACCGCCTGGCGGTCCTGGGCTCTGCCCCTGCTAGCTCCCATTGGTATCGAGGGTGGAGTTATGAATGGTTGGGGTCCTCCCTCTGGGCTGGGAGTTCTAACCATGGTATGACCGATTGTGCCCCCAACCACCACACCCTCCTCCAGAGATCCTCTCGCAAGTCAGAGACGGAGTCTCCAGAGCCGGTTGGGATCTACCAGAATTTCGAGAAGAAGCCGGGAGTCTCTGGAGATGATACCCCAGGTGAAACCAGGCCCATTTCCCCCAGGAGAGCCCCCACAATGGGGAAGGAGCCCCAGCCTCCCCCTGGGCCCCAGGGGAGGGCACTTGGCAGACAGACACCTGAGTGTGAAGTGTCATCTCTCTAGCAGACAATGGGACCTACGGCAAGATCTGGGAGGGCAGCACCAGGTGCAGCATTGAGAACTTTGTCTTCCACAAGGTCCTGGGCAAAGGCAGCTTCGGGAAGGTGAGGAGCCACACAGCCCTGGGGCAGTCCAAGGGACCCAGGCCCAGCAGCCCAGGGGCACCCACTTCCCACCCTGCCTGCCTTCTTCCTGGGTGGGTGGGGCCGTGGGCCGCAGGCCTTTGGCCCGGGCCTCTCCTGCTCAGCATCCCCGCCCACCTGTCAGGTGCTGCTTGCAGAGCTCAAAGGCAAAAAGGAGTTCTTCGCCGTCAAGGCCCTCAAGAAGGATGTAGTTCTGATCGACGACGACGTGGAGTGCACAATGGTGGAGAAGCGGGTGCTGGCGCTCGCCTGGGAGAATCCCTTTCTCACCCACCTCTTCTGCACGTTCCAGACCAAGGTGCTCAATGTCCCCACTGTCCTTGCCCCTGGAGCTGCGGCCCTCTCCGCCCCCCAGGGCAGGGCCATGCCTCCTACTCAGACCACTTAAGGCAGAGCTGTGTCCCCCTCCTTGTGCTCCCAAGGGTCCTCAGCAAGGGAGCCTCCTGCCTGTTTCTGTGCCCCTTCTCACCACCTTCCCCACCCCAGGATCACCTGTTCTTCGTCATGGAGTTCCTCAATGGGGGAGACCTGATGTACCACATCCAGGACAAAGGCCGCTTTGAGCTGTACCGCGCCATGTATGTGAGGGCCCTGTGTAGGGCGGGGGAGCCCGCTGCTGGTTTTTCCTCCATTCCTTCTTCCCCCTCCCTGGGGAAGCCAGCCCGGGCTACAGCTGGAGTTGGAGAGATTTGGGGTAGCTAGGGCCGCCCCCCCGGTATGGGGAGCTTGGGCAGTGGGTAAGCTCTGGCTAGGAGCACAGCATGGACATGCTGGTTCCTGTCCCCTCCCTGGGTCTCAGCCACTGCACCCTCACAGATGGTGATCCTGCACAGCGCAGAACCCTGGTGCATGACCCCCAGACTCCATGCACCGCCACCCCCAACTGTGTGTGTGTGTGTGTGTGTATCAATATAAATACATACACTCTAATGACAGAAAATCATCTTAGTTAGAGCTTTTCCTTCGAATCTTCTTTTCCGCCTGGCTGCCAGCCCCCACTTGCCTGACAGAAGATGTGCTTGGTCAGGTCCAGGTCGTCCATAGAGTTATTTGCAGCATTTCCTGCCCTGGGGAGTAGGGATGAGGGCCCCAGGAGAAGCAAGGGCCGACCTGCAGAAATTCCAGAACACTCTGTCTCTCTCTCTCATATCCAGGTTTTATGCAGCAGAGATCATCTGTGGACTACAGTTTCTACACAACAAAGGGATCATTTACAGGTATAGGGATTGGGGGTTGGGATTTTGGGGAGCTTTTAGGAGGGACAGCGCCAAGCCCATCATATCCTCTGAAATGCTCTGAGTGGGCCCAGCCCAGCCATGGCGCCATCTCCACCTGGAATCCATCTCTGGTTGGGATTTACCTAAATCTCCTACTCCATTGCTGGAATTCCTTGTGGCCCCTCAGCTGAAGCTGGCACAGATCCAAGGACTGGGAACTTGTGGCCTGTACTCGGTGACATTGGTGGGAGCATGGCACGACTGATACAGTGACTTCCTTCCTCAGAGCAATTGGTCTCACTCTGAAGCCCCGTCTGAGCAACCTAAGCTTCCACCAACAGGGGCTGCTTCCATAAATTCCCGCCCAGTAAATGACCGTCCCACCCCACAGTAGATTACTATGCACCCCTCAAAAAGGCTAGGGCCACGCTCTGTGTCCTGCTGTGGGATGATGCTGAGATACGTTGTGAAGTGGGAAACCAGCTCATGGGACAGTGTATATTGAGTATTAGGGTCCAGATTTTAAAAGAGGAGGGTAAGCTGCATATTGCAATATGCTAATCTGTGCCTAGAACCACTTTGCAGGGGGGAGGAGGTCTGGCGGTCAAGGTTACTGGAAGGTGGACTTCATTTGTGCTCTGTGCCCTTTTCTAGTCCTTGTTACCATGTATATAAATTATCTACAAACAACAATTATGTTAAAAAGTGACATGGTCTTTGTTCCTGTGGAGTCAGACAGACCTGAGCCCAGGGCCACTTCCACTGCTGACCATTTGGTGACCCCTGGGCAAGTGACTTCACCTCTCTGAGCCTGGTTTTGGGCTTCAGAAAGTAGGACAGTGCATGTCCAGCACGTAGCACGTAGTAGGTAGTTTGCAGGAAGCACTTCTTTGCCTTCTGCTTCCTTTTCGCTTCCTCCTTCCCATGTCCCCTGGGGCAGAATTCTAGGCTTGCAGAGCTGAAAATAAGGATGTGGGAGCTGGGGGATAGGAGGGGACTTGGCTTCTGATGACCCCGCTCTCCTGTCCTTGCCCCTCAGGGACCTCAAGCTGGACAATGTGATGCTGGACCGGGATGGCCACATCAAGATTGCGGACTTTGGGATGTGCAAGGAGAACATACTTGGAGACAAACAGGCCAGCACCTTCTGTGGCACCCCTGACTATATCGCCCCCGAGGTGAGCTGGCACCCTCCCAGCCACCGGCCTACTCAGACGCCTTTCTTAGAGGGCGGAGCCAGGAAGGGTTCCCCGAAACAGTGCCATCCGTGCCCAAGCCAGAAGCAGAGGAGGCCTAGCCGAGCTGGTGCTCGGGCCCTCTCAGCTCCAGCAGCCTTCTCCTGCTCCAGATCCTGCAGGGCCAGAAGTACTCCTTCTCTGTGGACTGGTGGTCCTTCGGCGTCCTTCTCTATGAGATGCTCATTGGTCAGTCCCCCTTCCATGGCGACGATGAGGACGAGCTCTTCGAGTCCATCCGTGTGGACACACCACATTATCCCCGCTGGATCACCAAGGAGTCCAAGGATATCCTGGAGAAGGTGGGAGGCCCTGGGCTTGGCTGGCTGGGGCAGGGCCTGGTGAGCACGGGGCCGCGGGAATGCCAGAAGTTTCCAGTCTCTGGCACAGCAGCCTCACTGATGCTTCAGTCCTAGTACATTGTGGGTATTGCTCCCTGGACACATTTGCAGGAGATCCTGTCTGTGTCTCCTGCTCTGAATCAGCCTGAGCTTAGGTCAGGGGACAGACAGACCTGAGGCTAAATGCTGGGTCTGTCTCATCTGCAAAATGGAGGTGATGGAAGAACCTGCCTCACTGAGTTGAGGGGAAGAAAACCCAAGTGTATGATGCTCAGATCTGTGCCATGCAGAAAGCAGATGCTCAGTAAACAGCCACTGCTTTTACTCACGAGTCCCGTCAGCCCCCGTCCACAGCCCCCCATTGTCTCTGAGGCAGCCTGGGAGCACAGCTGGCCAGAGGAGATCCCCTCAGCCCAGAGACCCTGGGCTGTACCCCTGGGCTGGGCCAGGCCTGCCTGGGTGTCCTAGATCTGCTGGGGGTGTCGCCGAGGCTCCAATTTCCTACAGCCCTTGGGTGCTAACCGGGGCCCCTGCTGGGTTGCAGCTGCTTGAAAGAGACCCAACCAAGAGGCTCGGAGTGACTGGGAATATCAAACTCCACCCCTTCTTCAAGACCATCAACTGGACGCTGCTGGAGAAGCGTCAGGTGGAGCCGCCCTTCAAGCCCAAAGTGGTACGTGACCCCACTGCAGCCGGCCACCCTCTTGACGTGGGCACCTGTTCCTTTGCCCTGCCTCCCTCGCGTCATTTACCTGCTTTCCTTTGCTCCTTTCCTCTAGCGGTCCCGCCTCCCTGACCTCCCTGGCACGTTCAGTCACAGCTTGTGCTCTGATATCCTTCCCCTCTCTGCTCGCTCACTCATTCAGCAAACTGGGAACTGCAGATCCAGCTGCTTTGACGTGCACTCCTTACGCCGGCTCTATGCAGGGGACTGTGCTCTGGGAGTCAGAGTTAAGGCCTCACAGCCCCCCTCCCTCTGTCCAACCCAGTTTGCTGTGTGCCTGCTGGGTGCAGAGCCCTGTGCTGAGCTGCTCAGCAGAGTGGCAGGTCCAGTCCCAGAGTTGGAGGCAATAGATAAGAAACTTGAACACTGATAATCATCGTGATACAACATAACCATATGAGAGATACCATTAGGTCACATGTGAATTGGGATGTGGGCAGGACGGGGGGCTGCTGGCAGTCCAGGTAGAGGAGGGATGGGTCGCACAAAGGCCCAGAATCCATAGAGGCCCAGGGAGCCAGCAGGAGGGCAGAGGCAGGTTGGGGCCAGAATTCAGAGCGCCACAAACACCTCAGAAGTTGGAGTCTGTGGCCCTTCTCTGATCACAGCTCCTCCCTCCCACGCCCTTTCTGCTGGCTTCCCTTCCTCCCACCAGGCAGCCTGTGTGATGTGCCCCACCGTTACGCCTGGGGGTCGCACAGTACTTCCCCGGCTCCAAGGACCTTAAACTCAGTGCCTCGTGGGCTGGGTACGTCACTCGCAGGCCAGGCCAGCTGCAGGAAAATGATACAGTCTTCTGCTTATGATAGAAAGAGAGATTGATTTCTCTGCACGGAGAAACACAAGGCACGAGTGCTGATGGACAGCCCCTGTGGGTGGTGAGCGGCCCAAGGGGGCTTTGGCGCTAGGAGAGGAGCTGCCAGGAAATGGGCCCAAGGCTGCTCTGCTCTATTTTCAAAAGAAGCCAGAAATCTGGGGCTTTATGTCACATTGCCTGATTTTAAAGTATTGGCTCCAATGCCATTAAAACCCACTGCCAGTCAAAACAATGGTACTTGCAGCCCAGTTTGGCCAGAGGGCCATCCGCTTGAGATCTCTGTTACCATTCACTGTACCCTCGGAGGCGGTTGGCAAACGTCCTGTGAACAGCCCGGTAATAAACAGCTGAGGCTTCGAAGGCCAGGTGGTTTCCGAGCAGCCGTAGATGATATATTGATGAATGGGTGTGGTCATGTACTCATAAAACTTTATTTATGGACACTGAAATGTGAATTTCATTTAATTTTCACATCACAAAATATTTTTCTTCAACATTTAAACATGTAAAAGCCATTCTTAGCTTTTGGGACTTACAGAAACAAGCAGTGTGTGGGGTTTGGCCCACGGGACCCCTGCTCAGGACATGCACATCTCTCCTACACAGGCCCAGAGCTCCCAGCTGACCTCCTGCACCCCACGGGGACATGGCATCCGCCTTCCTGCTGGGCTCCTCGCAGGCTTTTGGGAGAGACTCCCCTTTGGGTTCTTCACAAGGGGAGCTCTGGCCTGGCCCAGCCTGAAAGGGATTCCGAGGTGTTTGGGAACCTTTGGAAGGCTGCCCCTTGGGTCCTGCTCACCCGCCCCATCCTCTGCCCACAGAAGTCCCCTGGCGACTACAGCAACTTTGACCAAGAGTTCCTGAGCGAGAAGGCACGCCTCTCCTACAGTGACAAGAACCTCATCGACTCTATGGACCAGACGGCATTCGCTGGCTTCTCCTTCGTGAATCCCAAATTCGAGAGGCTCCTAGAAAAGTGAGGTTCCCAGACGTGGCCCCCCCCCAACTCATTCCTGCCAAGGAGCCTGGACCAGCCAGCATGGCCTGCCCACTCAGTCCGGGCAGAGCAGGCTGGGCACCCCCTGCATCGGCACCTGCCCGCCCCCCACAATAAGCAACAGTGTGACTGACGGTCCGACTCCTGCTGCTGCCCCCTCCCTCCCCCAGAGGGGCTTGGCTCCTGTCTGGCCGGCCTCTTCATGGTACTTCCTCTGTGAACTGAGTGTGAATTTGCTTTTCCTCTGCCCTCAGAGGGAAACTGTAAATCCTGTGTTGCATTACTTGAATGTAGTTATCTATTGAAAAAATATATTTTATATATATATATATATATATATATATGCGCATATATATGTATACACACATATATAATAGGCTGTATATATTGCTCAGTAGAGACAAAACATGGGGGACTGGTACTGTGTTGATCTTTTAAGAAAATTATACACACACACACACACACACACACACACACACACACACATATATGCACGAGTATATCTCAAAAAAAAAAAAAAGAGTATAAGCTGTTTAAACCACCAGGTTCTTTTATTTGTGTGTCTAAATAAACACCACATGGTACTGAGGTGGCTGTCGGGACGCGTTTGTCCCAGAAAACTGAGGGCAGCTGTGACCAGGTCGCTGACCAAGCTGCTAGTTACAGACACAGACCCCTGTGTTTTCATGCAAATGTGTTTGTATTTATGGGTTTCCTCTGGCTTGGGGCCCTGGGCCTGAGGCAGGTTTTTCTGAGTGGTTTACAGAGCCCCAGGTGTCTCTGTGGGGAGATGGGAGGAGGTGGGACCAGCTGCAGAAGGTCTCAGGAGAGTGAGGGGCCAGTCCGAAAGCTCTGAGGGGAATGCCTGGCCGGAAGGCACGAGCGAAAGCCTCGAGGCGGGCCCAGACTGGAAGAACGATGACACATCTCAGGCTACGGGCAGATCTGGATTCCAATTTCAGAGTGGCCAAAAGACAAAGGCATGGCACTTAATCATTCTAAGCCTCAGTTTCCTCATCTGTAAAAGGGGGACAAGGCGAGCCGATGCTAGATGGAACTCCACATCTCATGACTATTTGTGCCATGGAGGAGTCTGTGTGAATTCCAGGATCTTTTTCTCAGGAGCCCTTGCCTACCTGAGGAAGGGGAGGGGGGCAGGGTGGGAGGAAAAGTGAGACAATGCCAAGTGGCAGGGTCAGGCTTGAGAGCCGAGCTCCCGCGTGCAGGGAGGGGCGCGGCTACAAGGCGGTGGCCAGTGTCCCGAGGCGCAGCTCTCCCCCACCCGCCTGTCTCCTCCCCTTCCGTGTCCTGTTTCTTCCTCTCTGCCTCTCCCCCTTCTCCCTGTTTCTGTCTGGGGCACAGGCCTTGGGGCCGGGCCGCCTTCCAGCCCCTCTGGTCCAGCCCCCAGCCCTTTGTCCTTAGAGGTGGGAGAGGTGCCCCCAGCGCCCGATTGGCCGGCCTGGCAGCCAAACAGCTGACTTCCAGCAAGTCACTTTTCCGGGCTGAGGTACAAGTTTCCATAGCTGGAGAGGAGCAGGGTGAGGTGGGGCTGGCCAGGGGAGAGGGCTGTGGGGACAACGGGCCGAACTCGCCCCCAGGAGGCCGACCGTCTCCCTCGGCTCTCCACCCACCATTCTCCCAGGGAAGACTTGTTCAGCCCCTGCTCTGCGCCGAGCTGTGCAGACCCAGAAGCAGAACTTTGTCCCTTGGGCTCGCGGCGTCAGGCAGGGCAGACAGCATGGCACGGGCTTTGCTGGGGGATGCTGGGGCGCAAGGCCATGGGAGGTGCCTGGGGACACCTGTCCCCTGCCTGTGCAGCAACGCACACAGGCCCCAAGGACCCCCATCCCGGGGCTGTCCCGAGTGGGTTTAGAACAAAAACAGGGTTGGAATTCAGAGCCTCTGGTCATCCTGCTGCTGCTCCAAGGCAGAGCCGTGCACCCAGAGCCCCAGTTTCCTCCTGTGTGAAACGCCCATAAGTAGTTTATCGTCAGAGGCAGCGGGGGTGGGGGAGGGGAAGAACAGGGTACCGGAATCAGGAACCCGGGGTTTGAGTTCCACCGTCCCCCGCATGCTGTGGAACCTCCGTGGATTTCTTCATTGGGCCTCAGTTTCCTCATCCGTAAATTTATCCCTGCTGCCTTGTGGGGCTCTCAGCTCTGGGGAAACCCTTAATTAAGGACTGATGCTGATACCCCCCGGGTGCCAGGCAGAGCCCAGGCAAGGCCAGGGACTGGGCTCCAGGGGCCCACCTCAAGCAGCCTGGGATGGGGCAGCAGCTGTCGGGACACTGCCAAACTGCCTGGGGGGCTGCGCAGCTCCACACCTGACCCTCAGCCTCAGGAAACGCGTCTCGTGGCTGGGCCCAGAGCCGCGCTTTCACTGGGATCTGCGAGTCGGGGAGCAGGCAGGCCACCCCACCCCACCTGCCAAGTGGGTGTGCGGACAGAGCCGTGAGCTGCCCCCCTCCCCACCGGAGGGCCGGCGGGAGCAGCACACCCCAACGTGTGCCAGGCCTTGTGCTCGGTGCTGAGCAGAGCTACATGGAAGCCAGAGGGCCCCGGGGCGGGACCCTGGGACCTGCGGTCAGGTGGCCCGGGGTTCAAATCCTATTATGTCTCTAATTGTGTGACTGCAGTGAGTGACAACCTCCTGGAGCTTCCATTTCCTTTTCTGGAAAATGGGGGTAACAATGCTGCTCTGCTGCTGCTGCTGCTGCTAGTGGACCACGATGATATCTGTAAGCCCATCCCATGGGCTCAGGACACAGCAGATGCTTAGTAATCAGCAGCCATTGTGATGCCATCCTCTCAATGCAATGAAACCCGGTAGCCTGCCTTGGATCCCTGGGCCTTCTGACTGAAGTGCAGGAGAGCAACTTGGCAGTTTCTATGAAAACCTAAAATGCACCCACCCCCTGCCCAGCAATCCCCCCTCTCAGGCAGAGCTTCCCAGGGGAACGTCACCCACAGGGCCTGGGAGGCTGGCCCAAGCTGCCCACCACTGCACGGATCGGTTGGGAAGCAAGCAGAATGCGCAGCAGCCCGGGAGCTGGTTCAATACTTCACGGGCGTGAGACGTGCAGGCCCACGAGATCAGAAAAAGCAAACCAAGGTTCAGAGTGACTCCACCCTGTGGTTCCATGTGCCAGCTTGCGGAGGCACCCACAGATCTAGGAGCACAGGGTGGGGATACAGAGATGGGGGCCACAAGTCTCCGCAAGGCAGTGGCTCTCAAATTCAGTCTGTAACCCATAGTGGTAAGATGTGCATTGTGCCCAGTTCTAACCAGTAGGTCTCAGCCCTGACCGTGCCTTGGAACCCGAGGCCCAGGCTGCCTCGGTCTAATAACTAGTGGTCTCTGGAGGGGGCCAGACATCAGGATTTTCAAAGCTTCCCAGAGGGTCCCCAACCTGCACCACGACTGGGAACCAGTTGGGTGAGAGCCAGGAATCTGCCTTTTGCCTATTTGTCCCAAGAAATGCCGCTCTGAGCAGGTCGCACCCTGGAAGGCGAAGTCAAGGCCCAGGCCCTGTGTGGGAAAGATCCCATGCCCGAGGCCACTGTCACAGTGCCCACCACTACTCAGAGGTTGGTGAGCCGGGCCCCTCCTTGGCCAGGCTGCAGCGCCCTCTGGTGGTCAGCTGGTACGGACCCCGGGAGGACCCTGTTTGCGCCAGGTACAGTGCGGGTCCTCAACCCATCTGGTGTCATTAGTCCCTAGGGATATGTTCCTGCAAGGAATTGCTGGCGGACCATTTTGCAGAGGCCAAGAGACACGAAGTTTACACATCTACACAGCTCCCCTAACACTTCACAGGCTCTCTGGGCTAGTCCGTATCTCAACACCATTCTCTGGCATTCATCCCAACCATTTCCTCAGTTTATTCCTTATAAAGGTGTGCATAACTGATACAAGCTGGGAGGTCCCTGTTTTCTGCAGATTTTAATAGCAGGAAATAAGGGGGTGTGCAGCGTTTGCCAGGGTGGGAGAGACTGGTGGGCTTCAGGACTTCCTTCTGATGCTCTTGGCCTCATTCTAGCAGGCTGGGGAATTGCACCTCTGCAGCCCACCGTGCATCTGCCTCCTCCACCCCCTCTGATGGATGGACCTCGGCTCCCTCCTGCACCTTGATTGTGCCCAGAGGTGACCTCAGACTGTCCTGTGTGAAGCTAGGGGCTAGAGAGCTGGACTGGGTTCCTCTGAGTCCTGACCACCCTCCGAGGCACCTTCTTATCTCCTTGGGGCTGGGGAGGAGATGATGCACAAAACATGGAACCTGGTAGCAAAGAAGGGGAAGGAGGGCACAAAAGGGCCCCCAAAACTATGAGCCAGGCCTGAGTCAGCGTGGCCCTGTTGGGCCAGGCCTGTGAAGTCGGGGCACTGGAGCACCACCTGGGTCTTTCCTATGATTGAGTTCAACCCTCGCCAGCTGTGGCCTCAGCGATTTAAGTCTTTGGAACTTTAATACCAGTTCCCAAATCCAGCTCTTAAGTGACCTCGGAAGAAGACTCCCTTCTCCTTTCTTTCCTGCTGTGAAAGGCAGACTCCGAAGGCCCTCACGTTAGCGGCTTAGCCCACGTTAAGCACTACACAAAGCCCAGAGCCTCTTGGGGAAGGCGTTTGTCCTTTCCTTCTGGAAGGAGCGTTTCCCTTGCTCATGGTTTCTCCTGCGGCGGCAGACGCAGGCGCTGTGGGTGGGACGGCAGCGCCGGGCTCTGTTCTGAGTTCACACCTGCCTTCACGGCACAGGTGCCCGCTCCATGCCAGGAGCTTGACGGGTATCACTTGGAGTTGTCACTCCATAGGCATGATCGAGCACTCACTGTGCGTGGCTCCAGAGCTCATGACAGTGCCACTCTGGGCCCAGCAGGGTATTGTGACGCTTTCCCTGCGTCGTTAACAGCGATTAATCCTCACGACAACGGCCTGAGGAAAGGCCAGCTGTTCGCCTTCCCATTTCCCCGCTGCTCTGAGGCTAAGGAATTTGTCTGGCGCGTCTGGGTTGTCCCCCACAGTCTCCTGGGCTTGCTCGGGAGCTCTCTCTCGTTCTCAGAGGCCCCAGGAAGCGGGAAGGTGAGCCTGGTGACAGGCAGGGACAGCGGAGGGAGGGCGGCGAGGGTGGAGCTGGAAGGACCTGTGGAGACCATGGATCTCCGGTGGGGATCTCCATGCATCCACAGTGGAAACAGGCTAGAGAGGGGAAGGCGCTAGGCCAGGGTCACACAGGAAGACTTTCAGAGGGAGCAGCCAGGTGTGTCCCTGACCTTCCCCCTCCTGCAGGGCAGAAAACTGGCTCCTTTGCCCTTCTGATCGCTGCAAACTCACACAGAGCCGGGGACGGTCTGTAAACACGGGTGAATGAGCACAGGGGAGTGAATGAACAGGCGTGTCCCCTGAGCACTTACTGCACCCGCAGCACAGTCCTGCACCTCCCTCTGCTCCCTGTCCCCTGGTCTGGTATGGGCAGGGGACAAAGGTAAACAGCGGGTACCAGCAGGGGTGGCCACTAGTCCTGCCTTGGGGCATGAGCAGCAGCAGGTGACCCAAACCCACAGACCTCATAGTTGATGACCACCAGCTGGTAGGTGGTGGAGACCCAGAGCCCCAGCTAAGGGTTGGGACCCAGGCCCAGAGCCAGGCAGCTGCGGCTGGCCACGGCGCATTAGGAACCGGCCATAGTATTGGCAAGGCCTCCCCCAGCCACTTCCTGCGTTTTAAATCATGAGTTCAGAAACGGTTAAGTCAATAGGACACACTTTGCAAAATGCTTGCATTGAATTAAAAGTGGATCTTGTTAGCTTAATTGTCCTTGAATGCTCTGTTTGGAAACAAGGCATATTAAAGAAAAAAAAGAGTTTGTTTTTCTTTTAACCCCCTGGCTCAGGTTTGCTATAGCTGGCTATCAAATGCCCCCATTTATACTGGACCCACACTTCTCAGCCTAGAATGTGCCAGTGCTCATGGTCAAACAGTGGGATGCAGCCTTGGAGACGGGCCTGGGTCTACGGCTGCCTGTGCCACCCCCAGCTGCTACTCAGCCAGCCTCTCGGAGCCTCCTTTTTTACCCCTGTGACCTGTGCATACTAGTAACTGCTTACTAGGGTTGTTGTGAGGCCGATGAGTGGAAAGTTCTTCGTGGGGCTCGGCACACAGTAAGTATTTGGGAAATCTGTGACTATTAATTACTCTTCCTCTTAACTCCATGAGCATTTTATTTATTTATTTTGTGGCAGTTCCCTGGCTGGAAGTCGAACCCAGGCCACAGCGTTGAGGGTGCCGAAGCCTAGCCACTACGCCACCAGGGAACCCCTCCGTGAGCATTTTAATTTCTATGTCTTCATGCCTGTTTGCCTTCACAATGCCTTACAATGCTCTGAGTATAAGGCGTGGCTGGGCCTCCGCCAGTAGTGTCCAGTAATCCTGTAGAAACAGGGCACAATTTTCTGGGGACAGGAGTGAGGTGACGAGCCCTGGGCCGTGAG
This sequence comes from Lyroderma lyra, assembly GCA_004026885.1. Classification (NCBI taxonomy): domain Eukaryota; kingdom Metazoa; phylum Chordata; class Mammalia; order Chiroptera; family Megadermatidae; genus Lyroderma; species Lyroderma lyra. The sequence continues at coordinate 239,239 of PVJL010000247.1, read as the reverse complement.
TCGGGCGTGGGTGCCAGGCCCAGCAGCCGGGTCCTTCACTCCCTCCCTCGCCATAGCCGTGGGCCATCAGACAGCTCGACAGCAGAAAAATGAGCGTCGAAGGCCGATAGGAAGAGCAAGTGGGTCTCATGTGGTTTTAAATTATGAAAAAGAACATTTGAATGTCAAATGTCCCAGTTCTTGGCACAAATTAAAAGCAAATGATATGAAAGGCAATAATTAGCACTGTCACGGAATTCTGTTGGAAGTTGTGGTAGCAGCAGAAAAAGCTACTGAGCCTGGAGTGGGCGCCTTCCCTGTTCGGTCTGAGAGCCCACACTGAGGCCTCTCCCTCCAGCCCCGTGGCCTTCCCCGGCATGTTGCAGGGGCAGAGCTGGAGAACCCCCCACAGGCCCCCCATGTACCCCTCGCTGCTAGCATGGGGAAACAGATACGCTGACTGGGCTGATGTTTCTTGAGCCCGCAGCACAGGATCTGCAGGCTTTTCTAGTACATCTGTGGTCATGACCCTGAAATGAAGGCTGTACTCGCTGATTCACTTGGTGAGCATTTCGTGAGCAACGACTGCATGTCGGGGACTCTGCCGGATGTTGGGAAACTGGGGGTCTGTAAGCAGATCGTTACAGTGCAGGGGGTGGTGGGTGCACAGAGGAGGTGCTGGCTCTTCCTGGGAGGGCAGTGGGGACCCGGGAAGGCCTCCTGGAAGAGGAGGCATCTAACCCTGACATCCAGGGGACCGCGACACTCAGTGAGGAGAAGCAGTGGGGCCCTATAATGAGGGCGGGAATGTAAACCGGCCCCCTTCCCGCTGGAAGACAATTCCACAGCCTTTGGGAGTGCCGAAAACCCTGCATTTTCACTGCTGGTGACAGCCTTGGTTGTGACCTCGCCAGCTCTCGCCATGTTGGTGCACAGTTGGAAACAGCGCTGATGTCCTCAGCAGGAGACTAGGGGGGCGCTGGAGGTGAGTGCCTGCAGGGGAGTGCTGGCTCACCCACTCTCACTGTAGGAGAGCCCCCAGCTGTAACCCCCATTCAATCTCAGAGCCGCGTGAAGGGGGAGCGCCCACGCGGAAGGGCGTGGGGTGGGGGCGGGGGCTGACGCAGGGCAGAGCAGGGCGCTCCGAGCTCAGGGGTGCGAACGTCTGTGTGAAGTGCACAGACCGCGGGGGTCCGGAGGGTGCCTGAAGGGCTGGACCTCCTCAAAACATCAGAAGCATGCAAGGAAAGCCATCAGACGTTCCTCCGGCTCAGGAGAGGCCTTGTGGGTGCTCGTTTTACAGCTCTGTGCTTTCTGTTCCAAGCGTTTGAGAGTTTTTAAAAAGGCTTTTATTTTTATTTTTTTATTTTAAGAACAGGTAGGTGTTCTGTCCCTTGGCCTGACTGCTGGGTACCTAGGCATCCCTTTAAAGTGGTCTGTGACGCTGTCCCTTTGTTCCATGCACTTTCTTTATGGAGGTGACATTTCAGTTTTTAAAAGGTAAAAGGAACGAGTGGGCGGGGGCCAGGGAAGCGGTCCCAGGCAGCGGAGCCCAGCCGAGCCCCTTGCATGCAGAGCCCTGGCCATGCGGGTCCAAGCCTGGGGGTCCCCGGAGCGGCAGAGCCCCGTGGGGTTGGGGTCTCCGCCCCCTCCCTCCGCCTGGCACCCTGGGGCTGGGCCTGGCCCTGTCCCCCACCTTCGCGAGGCTGGACGGGCGCCCGCAGGAGGTGAGAGCAAAGGGCTTCATGCAGTGCCTTGCCTAGTGCGGGACCTGGCACGTCCGGTCCGAGGCGGGGACTCAAGGCCGAGGCTGCAGGACCATGGGCTGCGGGGAGAGCACGGAGCCGCCCCGGGCCCAGGTGCAGAGGAGCCGCGGCCTGCAGAGCCCTAGGCTTTCCCGGGGCTTTCCGAAGACTGGGGGAGGCACAGCACGGCCCAGGGGCGTGGATGGGAAAGTTTGTGCTGTTCCAAGGAAGCAACAGATGCGCTTCAAGAGGAAGAAGTTGTCCCTGGAACTCCCCAGGGTTCTTCCTGCATCAGCTGTGCGACAGCGCCCAGCTCATTGGGGTGCTGCTGCCAGGAAAGGAGGGGCACCTGACACCCGGGGAGGGCTGAGCGGTCTGTCTGACAAGGAGTCTTACCAAGAAAACTCTTGGACATACCGAAAAGCAAAGAGACTGATTTGGCCCCAGACTAAGAAGACATTCATTGGTGACAAAATTGCCTCCCTTTGTACCCCACTTCCCGAACGTACACCCCTCATGTCCTCTGTGCTCTTCCAGAGAGCCAGCAACTGCTCTTGGTGTGTGGAGCATCGTCACCTGGAATTGCAAAGGCAGCACATGGCTTCCGGAGGCGGCCCTGAGATCATCTGGGGAGGGGGGGGCGTCTGCATGTGTTTCAGCTTCATGCAAACAGTTCTCCGTGCTAAGAGGGGTCTTCTGCCACCACATTTCCTCCTGCGTGGTTTTGAAATCCTTGTAGCTCAAATGCCTTTCTTTGTCACCCATGTAAAATGTACAGTTCAATCGTTTTTAGTATATTCACAGAGTTGTGCAACTATTGCCACAATTTTAGAACTGTTTCATCACCCTAAAAAAAGGAACCCATGGTCTACCCGTCACCCAGCAAATCCCTCACAGCCTCAGCCCTAGGCAACCACTAATCTGCTCTCCGAGTATATGGGTTTGCCGACACAGGACATTTTAGATGAGTAGAATCCTACCATGGGTCGTCTTTGGGGACTGGTTAAGGCATTTCTGCTCGTGACTGTATAATGTCCCATCACACAAACCTACCACAATTTGTCCAAACGAATGATGTGGAATCCTGCTTTCAGCCAAGACTGAGTAAAAGGAACTGTATTTACTCTCCTGTCTGATAAAAAAAACTAAAAAACAAGATAAAAATCGGTAAGATAACATTTCTCAAGATTCTGGCATCAGGTGACAAAGGGAAGTATTCTCTCCGAGATGGGGAACAAAGGAGCTGAGGCCTACGATCACCCTGGCCCTAGTCTCCGGTCTGAGGCACGGGGAGGGGGAAGGCAGATGGTGCCCAGTGAACTCCCCAAGGTGAGAGGTCAGGGGGGCCAAGGGGGCTAGGCTCAGCACGCAGCCTGTGGGAGAGGAGAGAACTGCAGGAAGAGAAGCTTAGAGAGAGCTGCAGAGACTCCCCCTCCAGTGCTCGGCTGAGCACTCTTAGTGCGCACGCGCGTGAGCAAACGACCCGGGGCTGGGGCAACGAGCCATCTGAATGGACGAGCCGGAACAATCCTCAGAACTCACACAGGGCCGGGAACAGTGCTGTTCCCAGCAGCCAGCCTGGAAAAGCTCATGATTCAGGGTCACTGTTTAGAGAACCCAGAGGGTACTGCATCTTGAAACCAGTCCAGGAATATTATTTATGGGAATATAAAAAGTATCCAGCACCCAATCAGGCAAAATTCACAATGTCTGGTAGCCAATCAAAAATGACAAGGCGTGAAAGAAACTGAAGAGACGTCCATCAATTGGCACGGACCCAGAACCAACAGCGATATTAGCACGAGCAGACAAAGCTGTGAGACGGTCACTGTAACTGCCCTCCACGTGTTCAAAAAGCTAAGAGGGGATGAGTAAGTGGAGCACAGGAGTTTTAGGGCAGTGAAACTACCCTGTATCACACAGATCATGTAATTCTTTATCATACGATGATAGATACATGTCATTACACATGTGTCCAAAACCACAGAATGTACAACACCTAGAGTCACCCTAGTGCAAACTATGGGCTTTGGGTGATAATGTGTGTCACGGTAGGTTCATCAAGTGTAACAAATGTACCGCTCGGTGTGGGGCGTTCATCACAGGAGGGTGTTATGCATGGGTGGGGGCAGGGGGTGTGTGGGACCTCTACCTTCCACTCAATTTCGCCGTGAACTGAAAGCTGTTCTAAACAAATAGAGCCTATTTTTAAGTAAGAGATAGGGAGATTAAAAAAAAAAAGATCCCAATCACGCTTCTGGAGATGAAAACTATGAGGTCTGAGATGGAAAGCGTGCTGGTTGGGGTTAACAGTAGATCAGACATTGTAGACAAAAAGATTAGTACACTTGAATAGAGAGTATTCAAAATGAAGCCCAGAGGGAAAATAGTTTTTCTTCTTTTTAATGAACAGAGCGCCTGTGCGTTGTGGTACCACTTCAGAGAATCCAATACCCATGTGAGTGGGGTCTCTGAGGAAGAAGAGGGTGATGGGACCGCCAAGAATACTGGCAGAAATCATGTCAGAAATTTTCTAAATTTGATGAAAACTATAAATCAGTACTACAGATCCAAGAAACTTAATGAATCCCAAACACAGTGCACACCAGGAAAACCCCACCAAGGCACAGCCTAAGGAAATTGCTTAAAAAAACAGCCATAAAGAGGAAATCTTAACCAAAGAAAATCATGTTACAGACTGAGGAACAAAAAAGAAGGATGACAACAGCTTTCGTTTTCGAAACAGTGCCCGTGATACAGCAGGGGCAAGTCCGTAAAACACTGTAAGAAAAGAACACACAGTCAATCCAGAATTCTGCGGCCAGCAAGCATGTCAGAGAGAATTTTTTTGTATGTGGGTGGTCCCCTGGCTGGGAATCGAACCCAGGCCGCAGCGCTGAGCGCCGAAGCCTTAGCCACTGCACCCCCAGGGAGCCCCCAAGAGAGAATTTTTTCTGACATCCAAAGCTGAGAGAATCCATCTCCGGCATCTATAGACAATGCCAAAGGAAGTCCTTTAGGCAGAAGGAACATGATTCCGATGGAAGCGTGGATCTGCCCTAAGGACGAGGGACACCAGAAGCAGAACTACGTGGGGCTCTGGTGTCGCAAAGGGAGGCAAAGCACTTCCAAGGGTCACGTGGTTTACCATTCCATTATAACAGTGATGTCTGCTACAGGGGTGCGCCCAAGGCGGGGAAGGTTCACAACGTGTCTGCGCAAGGGGCCTTCTCAACCACCAGAATGAAGTCCCAGGAGGTAAATGGAACTGTTTTGCTACTCGTTTCTCAGTGAATCCACCTCGGGACAGCCATTCGGGTGGCGTCTGCCCCCGTATAAAACACTGTGGCTCTGTGGAGAAAACAAAGATGAACCAGAAAGTTACCCGGGTTTTCAGGACTTCACAATCTAGAACAAACTGCCACAACGGAAGGTAATAGATACAACGGCCTTATGCAAGAAAAACAAAAAACAACAAAACAAACAAACACAGGAGAGGGAAATTTCTTTCAACTAGAGATCAAAGGAGGGCCATTTCCAAAGCATGAGGATTTAGAAATAGCTAGTGAAGAAAGGCTGCATCTTGTCATTGGTTGGTAACTTCTAATTAAAATGTTAAATTTCTGGTTCAGATATTAAAGTTTCTCCTTCTGCTCCCCTCCCTCTACTTCTGTCACGCTACTGAGCTGGAGACCGGAGAGAGGACAGGGAGCACGCAGGGCACGGGACACAGAGAATGGAATGTGAAGCAGTGACTGGAGAAGAGCGCTTACCCCACCAGAGTGTCTAGAGGAGCTGTCTCCGGGGGTAGTTGGGGGGGTGAGCGGCCTTGGAAATGAGGGTTGCATGTTGGGTTTGCACGCAGGTCTCTCAGATGTGTGGGGGATGGTTTGGGAGGCCTTTAGGAACCCGTGGGAAGTCAGATTATTTTTATGCTTCAAGCACTCTAGGAGTTTATTTCCTTTGTGTTTGCTCTTGGTTTAGTAACCCTCCCCTTTTTTTTTCTTTTTTGAGAATTTTAGCCTGTCTTGTCTTGGCTAAGGGAAGCCACGGAAAGGTGGAGTTTTGTGCCTAGGGCTTGATATACAAGGGCTGTCCGGGAAAACATCAGCCCTAAATGCCTCTATTTTTCGTATCACATGGCTGGACACTTTCCGGCAGCCCTCGTATGTGGAGATGTCCCCTTCTGTTCGTCAGCTGGGTGTGACACATCACTGGCCTGGAGCACGTGATTTAGGGCTGGCTCGTCTTTGGATTCCTCTTTGCACAGGTCCTGGGAAGTGAAAAGCATTCAGTAACATTTTGGTTGGGGAAGGAAAAAGAGAAGTTCCTCTTCCTGCAAAACTAAAAATGAAAGTCTTTCTGGCATAGTTGGGACCTAAATTGATGAAGCCAGCATTCGAGGTCGCATCATCCTGCCCCCCACGTGCGCCCTCTAGTCCAGCTAGTTGTGTACTGTGGCCCGGTAGGCTGTGCCCCTCCTGGGGCCCCTGGCCGCTGCCCAAGCACAGGAGCTCACTCGCAGTCGCATCGCAGCCTGCGCGGGAGGCCTGACTTACACACCGTGTCCTCCCCCCGCTCCCCACGGCCGCCACCGCCTCCAAGCGCTCCCTCCTCTCCGGTTTCCATGTTCTTGCCATCTGCCCCACGTGCTCAAGCACCGGCCCAGAACTGGGGAGGGAGAGGAGGTGCAAGAGGAAGTGGGAGAGGCCATGGAGGAACCGAGAGAAGCGGGCCGGGGCCTGCAGAGCCGAGGGAGATGGTTCGAGGTGAGGCTGCCGGGGGCAGGAGAGGCCATTCAGGGGCTCGCCAGAGGCTGGGCTTAATGCAGTGAGAGTCACGGGGCAGCCGATGTGTTTGAACAGGAGAGGGCTTGTGTCAGAATCTAGAAGGTTCCTTTGGGCTGCTGTGTAATGAGCTGGGGGGAAGGGGCAGAGGTCAAGAGGCAGCTGGAGGCCATTAACTGTTGCTCTGTGCAGGGAGGAAGGGATGATGGGGGTCTGGGTCAAGAGGAGGGCAGAAGTTGGCACATTTGGGGTCATTTGGGAAGTAATGTCAGTGGGGCCTGGAGCTACCGGGAGAGGGCCCTGTCCCGTCTCTCAGGGAGGTTTGCCTGGAAGCTTCCCTTGTCCCCATATGCATCTTGCAGTTTTGGTGTCTGGCTCGTGAGTCCACCCCTCCCCGGCCCTACAGGTAGGGGTGCAGGTTCCTCTTCCACACGGGCCACTGCCTACTGCAAAGTGATGCATCTTGGGCCACTGAGGATGATGGAGACACCCCGCTAGTTGCTGAGGTCTGTGTCCCTGAGGTCAGCTAGAATGAAATTTTTGGTGGGGTCTAAACTTACAACGTCCACTTACATTAGGTGAATTTAAAAAGCGACACCTCATAGAAAAGCATCCTGAGCTGCTGCAGGTAGAGCCCCATGCTTTCTGAGTGTCGTCACACAGAGCCCAGGGCTCAAGGCCACCGGCCCTGCCAGGTGCCCTTGCCTATGACAGGCATTCAGCTGTGTCCTGAGCCCTCCTCTCCCTGGCCCTGTGCTAGCAACATGACTGCATCTCTCAGCAGCATTATGGGGTGCCTGGCAGTATTCTCACTGAACAGGTAAGGAGACTGAGTCTTGGGGAGATGACTCTCCCATTGGCACAGAGTGAGCGGGGGAGGTGGGAGCAGAGCCCACATCTGTGACTCCACAGTGTCTTGGTCTGCGAAGCTCTGTGAGGTGCCTCCAGCCCTGCCTGGCCCTTGTCAGGCTCAGCTGGCTGCAGCCTCACTTGAAGTGACTGGGGCGCCCAAGCCCCCATACCCACTGCAGCCCTGTCACATGTACAGTGTGTGGTAGAGTGAAGAGAAGTCACCTCTGGCTTCCTGTTTCTGCCAGCTAGGCTGGGAGGGCCGTCTCTGGTACCAGGAACATCTTTTCCTGAGGCTGTTATGGGGCCCAGATGACCTGCAGCCATGTCCTTCCTCAGGCCATGCTGACCTGCACTCAGCTGCTAAAGCCATGAGTACTGGCCAGGCCTTTGTGGCTGAGAGGTCAGGCCACGGAGAGCCTTGGGGACTCTGCTGGCTTCTGGTCTTCCCTGGCCAGGGGCTGAGGGGGAAATGACAGGTTCCTCCAACTCCCATGGTGGGGCAGCTGACGGTTCTCTAGCACATTCTGCACTAAGTCATCTCAGCAAAAAAATAGGAGGCATTTTAGGGGGGCTCATTAATAGCCCCTGGATCCCCAAAAGTCTGTTTCCTTTGTTCTTGCTGTGTCAGCACTGGGTCTGGGTGACTGGGTCAGGGGCCATGGTAGTATTGTCACTCCCCCCACCTCTTCCTGCTGAAACTCCAAGCACCTTCTGCCCAGGCCCCATCTTTTCCTCCATAAGCTGTGTGGACCTCTGACAGGGTGGCAGGCTGGGGTGAGCATAGCTGCCTCTCCTGTTGGATTAGCCAGGGCTGCCCAGGTCCTGGGTCCCTGGCTACTCGGTGTGGATTGGCCCAGCAGGCCTAGCCTCCCTGCATGCCTGGGCCTGTGCTCACAGTCCAGGTGACCTTGTCCCAACACTTGCCTTTAGAAACTTCTCTGGGATCACAGGTGACCTTGCTGACAGACCTATAGGATGAGCTTCCTCCACACTTCCCATGGCTGTTGTCCTGCAAAACCCAAGGCCCTTCTCCAGGGGGCCTGCTGCATAACCCCTGTACAGGAGGCCCCAAGGGCAATAGGGCACAGAGGCTGGTATCTCTGGAGTAAGAGACCCAGTTCCAATCCCAGCTCTGCCCCTCATTGTGCTGGGCTAATGGGTGTGTCCTCAGCCTCACTTCTAGCTCATTTCTAACATGGGGTAACCCTATTGTGAGGACTAAGTAAGGTATGTACACATAAAGCCCTGGCTTGCAGGTGTTCAGTAATGTCACCCTCGCTTCCCACTCCTGCTACTCACGGCTCCCTACGGGCGGCAGCCCAGTCTCAGCTCCACCTGGGGGCTGTTCCAGGCATTGCAGTACCAGGGAAGACCACCAGGTGGCACCCACCCCAGCACCCACCTCGCAGGCCTCCTGCTTCAGACCTGGGTGATTCCTTACTCGCAGGGTTTATTGTTATTTTCTATTAGTCATGCGCCACTTAATGAAGGGGATGTGTTCTAAGAAATGCATCCTTAGGTGATTTCGTTGTGGGGACATTCTGGAGTGCACTTACACAAACCTAAATGGCATGGAGCACTATTGTAATGACGTGCGCTGTGCTTTCGTATGACTGGTAGTGCAGTGTTTGTTTACGGTAGCATCACCACAAACAAGTGATTTGTTGTGCTGATGTCACTAGGTGATAGAGATTTTTCAGTTCCATTAATCTGCTGGGGCCACTGTCATATATACATTCTGTTGCTGACCGAAATGTCATTATACGGTGCATGGCTATACAAAGGGGAACCATCATTGCTTCAGGGCACTGAGTACTGACCCCCTTACCCTACCCTAGTTCCCCACGTAGAAGAGAGGGCTTGCCTGCTCCCCACTTCCTCCCAATGTGGGCTCCTGCAGTGCCTGGTGCCCACAGGCTCCCTGGGGCCGCTCAGACCCCCAGGGAGGGGTTAGTGCTAAAGTCACTTCAGGCTACTACTGCCCACAGGCTGAGAAGCTCTGGCCCAGAGGTGAATGACTACGCCAGCCCAAGTTTCCTCCCCATCCCTGTTCTGCCCCTATGGCATTGGTGAGCTGAATGTAGGTACACTGCCCCTGGTATGGCCAAACCTGGTTCCGCAGCTGAGTGGGCACTGGTCTGCCATCTGTGGGTGTGACTGGTTCATTCTGTCCGACAAGTGGATATACCTATAATGTGTCTCACCCTCCCCAAGGGCTCTGAGGATTTCCTGGGGACCCCACCATAGCCATGGGGCATCCAGCCCTCTTTCCAGGCCTTAGTTTGCCCTAGGCCAGTACAAAGGTCTCTGTAGTTCTCACAAGCACAGCTGACTCCCACGGAGCCCAGGCAGCAGGGGGAGGAATAAACTGTAGTCACGTGAGTAAGGGAACCGGCAGGAGGTCGAGGCCAGAGCTAGGCCTGAACCACTAAGTGTGATGCCAGAAGCTTCTTTCTGTGCCAGCTGTCAGATGCAGAGTCCCCAAAGTCAAGCCCAGGGACCTGCATTTTAACAAGGTGAGTGAGGCAGTCCCGCACTCAAGACTGAGGCTCTCTGGTCTGTGGTGCAGGGTGGGAGCTGGACCTTTCTGTAGCTCTGATGCCAACCCGAGGGGCACCCTCTTCCCCAGGACAGGGGCTGCCCTGTACCTCTCTGCTTCTCTGGGATTAAGGGGGACACGGCAAGCAGTGGGGCCAATACACAAATGCCCTCCCCACCTTGGTAGACCTCTGACTGTGGGAGACGAGGTGCCTTAAGGGGCCCTGGACAGCTCCTGGCCTCCGGGGGGCCTGTGGCTGAGGGGGAGGTGAGGGATGTGGGTTGCAGCTTCTGAGCTGGGAGGCAGAATGTAGTCCAATGGCATCTTGCAGTGCCCAGGAGGCAGCAGCAGTTATGGCGGGAGGCACATGCTGAGCCCAGGGTGACTGCAGAAGACGTTGGGACACCCAGGTCCTGGCCAAGGGTGCCAGCCTCCCTCCCTCTCCATCCTTCTTCCCCAGAACCAGCACTGGCTGCATCCACAAAGAAAAATCATTTCAGGGGCTGATTCATTTTTCTTAAAACATATATTTACCACTCCTCTCAATACATCTTTAAGCACCTCTGCTAGAATCTCTCTGGAATGTAGAGAACCCCCATCCCACACCCCATACCCTCCCTAGGCTTTGGAGACGAGGCCCCTCACAGCTTGTGCAATGGCGTCCTTGTCGATGCCAAACATCTTCAGCAGTTCAGCTGGCTTCCCGCTTCTTGGCACTTGGCCGACAGCCAGGCGGGTGACAGTGACGCCAGGCTCACCCACTACTGCAGAGGACACTGCCTCGCCTATGCCACCTGAGTGAAGGAAAGGAGGTGAGTCAAGTGGTTCAGTTTCAGGCTGTGCAGTGTGTGTGTGTGTGTGTGGGGGGTCCTGTGGCCCTCTGCCAGTCCCTGAATTTACTCTCTAGCCCAAGGATGGCAGAGGAGACATACATACCACCCCTTCTCCACAGCTGGAGGCAGAGCAGACATTACTAATCAAATACTGTACTTCCCCCCACCCTCCTCTGGGCAGCTGCCATCAGTGGACTAGCACTTGCGCTTGACCCCAGAGTTTAGGCCCATCTTTTCCTGTGAGGAGAAGGTGGTGTGTGGTTATGGTGTGGCATGACATTGGAATCCCCACAGGCTTCCAGGGTGGCAGGGGCTGCATGAAGCAATTCCAGCAGCTGGGAGTTTGCTGGGTCCCAGTCTGGGGCCTAGAAGGCCCAGTTCCAGCTGCTCTGAGGGACGACTGTGGGTTTCTTGGGTCACGGCCGCCCTCCTGGGGCTGGGATAAAGGAGGGATATGTAGCCCTATGCCCCAGGCCTCCCTGCTACCTTCGTAGTAGTGGTCCTCCACCGTGAGGATCCTGCCCTTGGTGGCACGGGCGCTGTCGAGAATGAGCTTCCGGTCCAGGGGCTTGATGGTGAAAGGGTCCAACACGCGAATGCTGATCTTCTCTGTGGGCAGAAGGGGCAGAGGTGTAGCTGAGGGGAACGGGCTGGGTGCTGTGGGCCTGCCTGGGGTGACCCGAGAGCTGTCATACAGCTAAAAGCTCAGTCTGTGGCCTGTCCCTGCTGCTGAGCTCGTGCTTGCCAATGCTCCAGTGGCTTGTCCCTTCCTATGCTTCTCCGTGGTGCCCGTGTCCTCGGGCACTCTGTACCCGCCCACCTGCCCCGGGAGCCTCCGACGGCAGGTTCCAGGAGCATCTGGTCTTAGGGAGAGAGGGGAGCGCTCCTCTCTCTCCTCATGCCCTGGGCCAGGGCATCTCTCGGCCTGGGGACGGTCAAAGGCTGCCGAGTGGCACGTGCGGGGCCTGCCAGCTTTCCTTCATCCTCCCAGATGCCGGTGAAGTCGAAGGGGAAGCCGGAAGGAAAGCTCCAAGTAGGTGACCGGAGGTAAGCCGTGGGCCCACGCGGGGACAGAGAGGGAAGCTGTGGCCGTGGGCACGCACCACGGGGCCAGGCCAGGTGACGACCCAGCAGGACGACCTCGCAAGGACAAGCCCGACGCTGCCCTGCCTGCTTCACACCCTCCTCCGACCTCCACCCGTGCTGGGGCTGGGCTTCCCCCAGCTCCTCCGGGCTCTGTACCCGCCATCCCCTCTGCCCGGGCCCCTTCACGCCCCCTTTGCTTCTCAGCCTGAGCACGCCCGCCCCCGGCTTCATGCTCAGCACAGCCCCCCGACTACGCTGTAGGGCGGGCTAATGCCCGTCTTCACGGCAGTGTCAGCAGCCGGCATCTCTGTGAGCTCGGGAGAGTAAGGCCAGGTCACGTACTCAATCCCCAGGACAGCCCCATGGGGTAGGCGACAGCACCTCCATTTTATGGAAAGGGAAACTGAGGCAGAGTGATGCCGAATAACTTTCTTACCCAGTGCCCAGCTGAGTGGTGCTTCAACCCTACCGGCAGGCCCCAGGGTACCTGATCTGAGCACCACACTGGGGACACTTCAACTCTAGGGCCATGGAGAAGGAACTGTGGCCACTGTGGCCCCAGAACTTGGTATCACAGTAAGTGCTCAGCGGGTGACTTCTATTAATATTGTCATCATTTAATGAGATGAAATTCTTTCCCACCCTAGTATGCAGTTAGTGCCCAATCTAAGATATCGGGGTCCCTCCCTGCTTACCTTTCTTCAGCAGGTCAGCAGCAGCCAAGGCCTCGTGCAGGGTCACCCCAGCCCCAATCACAGTCACCTGGTCATCCTTGCTCTTCAGCACCACCTGGGGGTGACACAAGGGGCCAGCAAAGCTCAGGACTGGTGGCCTGCGGTGGCCCTGACCAGGCTCACCCTGTGGGGTCTCACTGGGGCATGAACCGCACTGACCTTGGCTTGTCCGATTTGGAAATCCTCATTGTTGTTGTAGATGATGGCATTTTCTGGGCGGCTGGTCCGGATGAAGCAGATGCCCTGGGACAAAACAGAAGTGAAGATTACAGGTTGTCGCACATCCAACCTCAAAGAGTGGAATTTTTCTAGAAAGGTGTCCCTTTCCAATTGCAAACCTCTCCCCTCTTGTCCCGATGGAGGTGTCTGTCGGTCGCCTCATGCTGGCTGCTCCTCTAGCAGGAAAAAGGACTCTTACCCTTTGTGGCGTGCAAATCTCTAAACCTCCTAAGTGAGAGTGACCCAATGGCTTTGCCAGCGCCGAGCTCCAGATGGAAAATGACTTTTCCATCAGACAGACTGGCCTGCACGTGGGGCTGTCCGCTTGCAAGCCCCTGGCCCTCAGGCAGAGGAATGGGAACCACAGGGCACTCTGGGCTGTGGCAGCATGACGCTTGGTCGGGACCGGGTTGCTCAGCTCATTACGTCTGGACGGCCAGACAGGAATCTACTGCCAGCTTGGCGGGGCTGCAAGGATTCTCAGTGCAGAGAGAGCGTGATGGTCCATCAGCGGTGCCTGCCACGAGGCAGGAAGGGTGGTGTTTTCCTAGCCTAACGTCTGCAAGCTACGAACACCAGGGGCAAGGTCAGCAGACACCTCCGGGACAGGGAACGACCAGCTCTGTGCCCGCATGCTGGCCCCCGCTCCTGTCCGTCTGGGGAACAGCCAGTTGCCAGCAGAAACAAAGAACAGCCATGTGACCAACCTTTGTATTGGCTGCTAATTCCACAGCCTTTTCTGTAGCCACCCCATCGCTCGGGTAAAAGACAGTTGACATGGGAACCGATCGAAACATGGCCAGATCTTCCAGGGCCATCTGGGAGGGCCCGTCTTCCCCTGGGGGTGGGAAATGGCACGCTTTAATGGGCCTGCATCCATGGAATGGCATCCTGCCCCCGGCCCGGCCCCCCGGCCCGGCCCCGGGCCCGCTCACCGATGGACACGCCGCAGTGGGAGCCGCAGAGGTTGATGTTGCTCTCGGAGATGGCCGCCATGCGGATCTGGTCGAAGGCCCGCGTGAAGAAGGCCGCGAAAGTGCTGCAGAAGGGCACGGTCCTGCTGCGCGTGGCACAGCCCACGGCAATGCTCACCTGCGGCGGAGGAGGGACACGGTGGCCAGGGAGCCAGGACCCCTGTCATCCTAGTAACTGCTGACTCTCCGGCCCTGTCCGTGCCACTTCTGCACACGCATGGGCTCCACAGTCTGCTTCTAAACATCAAACTCTGTCAACCTGAAATACCCACCTCAGAGGTTCTCTTAAAGTTCCTGTCCTGGGGAACTCCTTTTCCTAGCAACGAGCAAAGCCTTCTGCAGAGCTCAAGTTGGGGCACAGATGTCCATTCTTCCCAGCCTCTGCAAGTCCGCCCTGCCACCTCTCTCCAATCTCCCTGGCCAGCCCCAAGGCCCCTGCAGAGACCAGTGCTCCCATGTGCCTGTAGGAGCTCCAGCCCCAAAACCCCTCGCCCAGAAGCACTGAGTATGGGTGCTGGTTCCAGAAGAGGCCCCCACCACTCACATGAGCCCTCCCTCCCCAGCACCTGGGCCTCCCCAGGCCATGTGCCCTGCCAGTCCAGTCTGGACCCTCCAGCTGCCAAGGCTGGGAGCTGCAGAGAGCCAGCGTCAGGTTCCACTGGAAGAACTTCAGACACGGTAGAGCCAGGAGACTCCAGAGAGAGGAAGCTCCCGGGTTGCAAAGGCCTGCAGGCCTGGTCGGGCCCCCTGGCCAGGAGGGGCAGGTATTTAAAACAGGACAAAACATCATTCCTTTTTTGCTAACCTGTGCGCACCTCAGGAGCTTAACGCCTTGTGGATACAGGGCTCTGCAGACTGCGCTGCTACCCACGTCAATTGAAGCCTCCTCGCTGTGGCCCCCTTCCGTCTGGAAGGCCCTCTACTCCCAGAGAGCCCATTCACCGCCACGCGTGCGGCTCCTCCCCTGTGCACCTACAGCCCCATTCGGGTTCCATGTGCACACTCACCCGGTGCCTTTGCACCTCCAAACTGTGTCTATTTAAAGTCAAGGGTCAAGGCTGGGTCCTAGCTGTTTTGGGGTCTCCCTGGACCATCCCACAGCAGACCCCTGGCACTGCCATCATAGGTGCCCAAAGGAGCAGAAGGACGTCAGCCCTGCCCCTGGCACTTACCATGTTTTGCTCAGCAATATAGCACTCGATGAAGCGATCTGGGTGCTCCTTTTTGAAGATATCCGAGAAGGTGGAATTCTTGGTGTCCCCGTCCAGGGCAATGACACGGTCACTAGCATGGCCCAGCTTGGCCAGGGCCTGCCCGTAGGCCTTGCGGGTAGCTATCTGTGGAGGAGGGAGTGGGAAGGCTGAGCACCGCCCTGGGGATGTGTGAGCTCTGGCCTGGAGCCCTGCACAGGCTCTGGGGGACTACACCCTTTAGGGAGGAAAAGATAAAAACTGGGGCAGAAAAGGGAACCCCAACAACCACAACACCACCCCATGACTGTGGAAACTTAACTTATGTAAGGCTGTCATCGAGAACTTCTGCAACAGGGGTGTCCAACCTGTGGCTTCCCTGGGCCATAATAGAATTGTCCGGGGCCACACGTAAAATACACTAACACTAACGACAGCCGATGAGCTAAAAATATGGTCCGTGCATAATTTTTGTAATGTTTTAAGAAAGTTTACAAATTTGGGTTGGGCCACATTCAAAGCCGTTCTGGGCTGCATGCAGCCTGTGGGTTGGCCAATCTCGTTCTACAATGAACTTGGGAGTCCCTGCAGTCCCTTGTCCCCAGCACAGCTGTGGGCCATCTGATCTGTGCCAAGTGTCCTAACACTCCCAGTTCCCTCTCTCCTGTGACAGAGTCTGTGAACTCCCTGCACTCTGCGCGGGAATACGCCGAGATTCTGGGCATCAGAAAGCTCGCTTCTAGCTGCATCGATGGGTTCACCCAGGGCAGGGCCCTGGAGCAGGGCAGGCCTGCTACGCTTAGCCAGGCCAGACAGAGGGGAGCTGAGACCAAGGCCCTGATGGACCAGGGATGGGGAACTCGGGAGCATAGGTTTTGATCCCAGTGCTGTCAGTTGCCTGCTACGTGACTATGGACAAGTCACCGGCCCTCTGAATTTCTGTAGGTAAGCTGGTGTCTCCACTAAGGAACTGGCAGGAGCAACACCTTTGGGTTCTTCCTCACCTTGAACTAACCCCTCTCTTCCCTTCCCCAGCTTCCAGTCACATCATGGCCAGAGCCTCAGGGAGTCAGGGACCCACAGCCACCCCACCCAGCTAGTCCAGAGAAGTGAGGCCCAACTCTACCTTGTCCCCGACTTTGTAGCTGGGTGGCGTGGGCATGCGGATGTTGGTGATGTCCACTGAGGGGGCATCCTCCTGTGGGGGAGTCGCCAAGATCTTCTTTTTGCTCTGGATCTGGCTGTAAATTTCCTGGATGACCTGGTCAGCCATGTTTTGGGGGAGGGGCTTCCCGTGCCAAGACTCCTTATCTTCTACCCCTGCAGGTCCAATGTGGGAGGACAGAAGCCTAGGTCAGAGGGAAGCTCCTAGAGGGCCAGGAATCTGCTCCAGAAGCTGTGAGCGGCCTGGTGGTGACACCTGACGAGTCTGTATCAGGCAGTAGCACGAGGCTGTGACAGTATTTCAGAGTCTTCAATGTCCCCCTCCCAAAAGGCTCCCACAGCTATGCACCTTCTCCTAGATGTCCTCATAGGCAGAGGGAGCCATGATCCTGGGCAAGCAGGGGGACAGCCAGGGCACATGTCCCAGTGAAGACGGGCCAGGGCCTGCAGTTAGGTGTCCCCAGGAACGTACCCGACCACTTTTAGCCCCATTTCCCCATCTTTAAAAAAAGCAATGGGCAAAGGCCATCCCAGCCTCAAGGTCTGGAACCCCACCTATGTGACAGGGAGCAACGTGCCAACATCAGTTCCCTCCTGGCACAGAACCCCTGCCAGACCCTCCCAGGCTCTCCCCACCAACAGGACACCTCAGGGGAAAACCCCAGGTCTCTCCATATTCCCCCGGGGCTGTCAGTCCTTCAGCTCAGGGCAGACAGCTGGGGCCACCAAGGATGCTCCGTGAGTGCCAGTCAGGGAGGGGCTGTGGGGGACAGCCTCACACCAGTGTCCTTTCTCTGCACGCACGGGCCCTTCCCAAGTCCTCCTCTGCTGCCTACACATGCTCTTCAGCAAGGCCCGCCTGATTTGGGTTCGAGTCCTGGGTCAGCCACACGGACCACTGAGTCACCTTAGGGAGCAGTGTGCTGCCCCCTCTTCCCCAGCCCGGGCACGTCACTGCGGCAGCAAAGGGCTGGTGCTTCCCCTGACACATCATCTCCGAGACATGTCCCCTCACCCGGAGCCCCCACCCTCCCAGCCAGCCCCAGGGCCCAGCCCCGGGTGGGAGTGGGGGCGGGGGCTCTCGCATACGGACCTGTGATCCCTCGGCCCTTGAAGGTCTTGGCGATGATGGCTGTGGGCTGGTGCTTGGCCTGCCCGAAGGCCTTGCACAGCTCCTCCACGCTGTGACCGTCCACGATGATGGTGTGCCAGCTGGGGACGGAGAGGAGGGAATGAGGGGAAGGCCGGGTCCCCGAGGAGCCCGAGGGGGACTCAGGGATAGGCCTGTCCCCGTCCCACCACACAGCTGCCATCCGGAAAACAGCTGGAGGAGTGGGGACGTCTAAGGCACTCCTGTTTCCAATCTAGCTTTATTTTCGCTTGGCACGCTACTTCGCTTCCTCTTGTTTGCTTTGAACAGAGTTTCCTCCTCTCTTCTAAGTAAGTCAAAGCTGAGTTCATTTATTGCCTCTTTTGTTCGTGATCTGTTCATTTCCTCCCGAAAACTGCCCTGGGGATGATGCTCGGGGTTTGGAATCTGCTATTAGATTCCTGATGAATTTTTCTGGCCCCGTTTTTATTTACAGGACACATCCGATCACTCCACAGATGCTGGACGTGGTGCTGGAAACTTCTGGAAACGAGCCATGTCATCAAACATGCCGGGGACGGAGCCAGGGGCAGGGCAGCCTTTCTCCTAAGGGCACCCCCTTTCGGGACTCTCTACGACATAATGACGAAGACAGCAGCCACCACGCACGCGTGCACGCTGTGCAGGCACCGGGCCAAGCGCCACACACAGTGACCCATGTCAGTCACACCACAGTCCCCGCTGGGTGGGAGGGGGTGCCAGCACCCCGATTTTACAGACAAGTAAACGGAGACACCAAAGGTGGAGTAACCCGCCCAAGGCGACAAAGCCAGGACTTAAGGAATCTGGCTTCAGAGCCATAAGGTTGTACACAGACCCAACTGCCAGGGTTCCATCAAGTCCCCAAGCCCCGATGTGGCCTTGGCCAGGCCCCTGAGGCACTTGGTGGCTCCGTTTCCTCTTCTGCACAACAGAGAGCATGCCTGCTCTCTTCACTTTCTCCCTCTACAAGGTCCGTCTGGGTAGTCGGTACCGCAAGTCCACCTTGACCTTCCCCGGTCGCCGACTCTCCACGGGGCCCTCAGAGCCTGAACCGCAGAGCACCTCGTACTGGGGACTGGGGAGGCACGGTGAGGTGAGGGCCCCTCTGCTGACACCCACCCAGCGGGACCCCCTCCCTCCTTTGTACAACCGTTCCAGGCCCACGGGGGCAGCCCCGGTCCAGACGGCGCACGTCCTCCCGCCCCCAAGGACAGAGTGAGGGCGCGTGCGAGCCGCGTGCCTGAGCCACACGCCGAGGGCTCAGCGCTGGGCCTCAGCTCACAGACCCAGCGGCCCGGCTGCCGCTCTCCGTCCGGGCGCCCGAAGTCTACAACTGCGAGTCAGACCCCGAGGGAGGGGAGGCACGGCCCCGGGCCCGGGCCCCGTACGTACCCGAAGGCCTCGCAGCGCTTCTGGTAGACGTCCAGCTGGTGCTGCAGCGGGGCGGGGTCGCTCTGGCCCAGGCGGTTGATGTCAAGAATGGCGACGAGGTTGTCCAGCTTGTAGATGCCGGCGAAGGCCATGGCCTCCCACACGGAGCCCTCCGACAGCTCCCCGTCCCCCAGCATGCAATAGACACGGTAGCTGCAGATGGGGAGCGGGCGTGAGGCGGCCGCCTCTCATCTGGGCGCGCCTGGCCCGTCCCTCCCCAGGAGCTTGTCCTCTGGGCGAAGGAGCAGCCACACGTGATGTGCGCCGACACCCGCCCCAATCCACACCGGGAGGCGACGGCTGCGGAGGAAGCGGTCAGGAGCTCCAGAAAGTACAAGCTGCCACCAAACAGAGCTCCGAGGTGACAGCTGTCTGGTCAGCGAGATCCAGAGACTCGGGGGTTGTGAGGGCAGAGGAAAAGGAACGTTCATCGGGACTAACTACTCACGCTGGGCAGGACGGGCTCGAGCTCCCCGCTGCAGGGGAGCACCCCCTCCCTCCGCCCTGCCACACACCAGGAGTGCTGGTGGGGCCCCGCTGGGTGGGACAAGGGAAAGGGGACCTTTCTGCTCGGAGCAGCTGGGCTGGGGAGGCTGTGACAGCACCAGGCAGCACCCTGAGGGCGAGGCCTCACGTGAGGAATGAGCACTAACTGATGAGGGAACTCGAGGACCCGGCGCGTGGTGGTGACATGTCTCAGGGCATGAGCTCCCTCCCCAAGGCTCCAAGGCTGGCTCTTGCCCAAGACTGGAGCTGGGCCTGGGCTTTCCTCATCACAGGGGCCTCTTTCTGCCCTCAACACAGGCAACTGTGACTGTTGCAAAGGCAGTGTGACATGGTAAAAAGAGCCCTGAACTTGGGGTAAGTTACCCAATGAAAAGAACCTTCCTTGGCCCTGGGGAAGGGTGAGCCCAAGGGGGTGAGGCTAAGGGTGAGGGAAGCAGTTCAGGGACTCTGACCTCTGCCACACACTCCCATCCCCCCACAGCCCCCAGGTGTCAGGGGACGGCTGAGGAGCAACAGCCACAGGCATTGCAGTAAGAACCCCACGCACGGCTGGCATGTGGCATTTAGGGGCTCTTGCAGGGTGCCAGGCTGTGTGCTGCATAACTCTCCGAAGGAGGTAAGTGCAGGTGTTATTCCCCAAACACACAAAGAAACAGGTTCCAAGGTCAAGGGGCCTGTCTGAAGCTCATGCAGTTGGGAAGCAGCTGAGCAGGGACGTAAGGGGAGCTGGAGAAGGGGTGGGGACAGCCACGGCACAGTCAGCATGACTCAGCACCTCCTCAGGCCCGCAGGTCACAGAAGGCTCCACCACCCTTCCCTCCTGTGGCTTCCAACAGGCCAGGGGCAAAGCCTCCCGGCCCACCCTCAGAGCGGCTTATCTAAAGCCCAGTTCTGCAGGGTGCAGGGGCCCAGGGCTAGCCCAGAAGGTTCCAAAAGCCACCAGCCTGACGGGGCTGGGACAGAGAGGCCTGCAGGGAACTCGACTGTCCCAGAAAGGGGTTGCAGGGATGCAGACTGGCTGCCGTCCCAACCCCACACCCACTTCCAAGGAAGTCAGACCAACCCCCTGGGGCCAGCAGGCTGAGGTCGGGGGGGGGGGGTGCATCCTGGGGTCCCTGGGGGGACACTGGGGAGGCCTGTAACAAGGGGGCCTACAGAAGCTGGGGCTCGCCCTGAGCTCTGAGTTACCACAGAGATGGGACCCTACACGGAGACCAAGGTTTACTGCAGAGGAAACCTCAAATGTCCACTTCGGAGGACTGCCTAGACGGACTGCAGCAGGTCCACAACGCGGCCACCTCAGCCACTGGGAACCCCGCTAACCCCCTCCTCCCTACGCTGGCTCGTTCTGTTACATCAGGGTCAGGGAATGGCCCTGCCCAGGGAATTATTTCAAGCAACTGTAAGGACTAATTAACTCAGACCTCCAGTTCCGTGCCAGATAAAACACTCCTAAACACACACCCCATTCTTTGTCACTGTCTTCACTTCACGGTGAATCACTCCTGGGTGTAGCTGAGCCGGGTCCCAAAGCCCGGCCAGTGACTGAGGACTAAGGCAGTGCTGCCAGGGGACACTGGCCCGAGAGGGTCTGGATGCCTCACAGCCCCTGCCCACCTCTGGGAGAGCAGCTCAGGAGCCCCTTCCCCTGCACACAGTAGGTGCTCACTACAGTGGCTTCCAGCCAGGCTCCCTGCAGCCCCCGTCCTCAGTGGGCCTGCAGTCACCACCACTGCCTCATGGCCAGCCTGACTGTGGCCACAGGGCACTGGGGAGCCACCCACAGGCCAGGCTCCACCCGCCCCTCTTGCAGGAAGCTCCGTGCCCACAGGGCTTCCCAAACCTGGGCTTCCCTGAGGCCCCTCGGGGTGGCCTGGAGACTGAAAACAGAGTCTGGCCGCAAGCCCTGGCTGCACACCTACCTCCACTAGGCAAGCACCCTAGTTCAGCTTCCCCATTTCTGGGAGGGGTAACTGTAATCATGCCACCACTGGGCCCAAAGGGGGCATCAAGGTGAAAGCCAATTAAAGCAAGGAGGGCCACCAGGCGTAAAGGCATGCGCAAACCCCGACAAGTGCTTTCCTTCAAGCCTGCGGCTAACACTCCTCCCCTCCCCCCAACAGAGACCTGTCTGCAGGCACATGGGGCCGCAGCACACAGTCCGTGGTTGGCATCTGCCCCACGGGGGTTCTTCTCCAAACCCCCCGGTGCTGGAGCTGCAAATCTCTGGGATCAGGTCACTCTCTCCAATCTTTGCTTCTTCCCTGACAGGTGGGGCTCAGGCATGCCCAGAACCTTCCAGAACACACAATCTTCTCCTTTCCCAAGCAGCTCGGCCTGGGCTTGTAGCACTTAGCCACTGGGGGTGGGGCCTGCTGAGACTTCCAGGTCCCCGAACCAGGCTTGGGGTGACACAGCAACTCATCTACCAAAGCACTCTGGCCAGAGAGCATGTCGTCGGGAGCACGGGCTCTGGGTTCAAACCTGGCCCTGCTTGTCACTATCAGGGGACTCTGGGCAGGTCCCTTCATTGCTTTGAGCCTATTTCCTCATCTGAAAAGGGAGCTGGTGGCCACATGTGCAGTGTTAACTCAGTTCCTGCTCAGGCAAGAGGAGGTGCCTGGGGGCAGTGGTTACGGCCGAACCCCAACCCCCAAAACTATTCTGGGTGGGAGTGAGGAGGGGGAGTTACCTGGCTTTGTCGAAGTACTTGCCCGTGTAGGCCATCCCGCAAGCGGCCCCAAGGCCCTGGCCCAGGGAGCCAGTGGCCACATCGGTGAAAGCTTGTTTCTGTCACAAAAAAGGGGGTCACAGTTACTCACAGGGGGGAGAGGCGAGCAGCTCACCTCCCAGGACCCTGGGCTCCAGGGCTGGCCCCATCCCCCCCCATCCCTCCGACGCAGTAGGACTGGCAGGGCCCCAGGGTGGCCTGCGCCCGGAGTGCATGCAGCAGTAACTGTGGGCACGATTCACATGCCAGCCCTGCCCACCAGGGACCCGTGTGACCTCAGTTCCCTCACCTGCAAAGGGGTCCACATCGTCCACCGCACGCAGTGGACAGGAGAATTCAGGACCGAACTGACAGATCACCGGGCCCCAGCGGGTACCCAGATGGGTGGGTAGCAGCCCCCATAAACTCCAAACATCTGACGGGATTAGCACCCGAGGAGCAAACTTGGTCCCCTCCCCGGAGCATCACCTGTAGCCTGTGACCCCCTTACTGACACCTGGTGAGCCCCTTCTCCCGAGCTGTGTCCACACGGCCGGGGAGGCGCGCAGGGAAGGGAAGCTGGGTGTCTGGTGCCTGCGGAGAGCAGAGCCAGCCCCCCACACCCACTCCCTTCCTTGCTCATTTCAGTGCCCTTCCCCACCTGTCAACACCCTCGGCTTCTCCCTGGGTGCCCCTGCACCCCCTTTCAGCGTGCCGTGGAAAGGCGGCTCCTGGCGGGGTGCACCTACCGGCACGGGGTGCCCGTCCAAGTCGGAGCTGATCTTCCTCAGGTTCAGCAGCTCCGCCTCGGGCAGGAAGCCGGCCTCCGCCCAGACCGCGTACAGGATGGGAGCCGCGTGGCCCTGCCAAGGGACGGACGGCGGGGGCAGCGCTCAGACGGGGGCTGACGCTGGCGGGCCGCTGCCACCCCGCACCGGACTGGGGCCTGGCCAGGCCTGCTGGCCAGAAGACCCACTTCGGGGGGGCGGGGAGCGAGCGAAGGCCCCTGCCCGTCCTTTCCTGCTTCTCTAGCCCGAAGTCCAAGGCCAGACAGGCCCTAGCGCAGGCGCAGCGGGCGCACAGCTGGGCGGCGGCTGCGGCCCAAACGCCAGCAGGCGGCTGGCCACCCTCATCCTCGTCGTCTGGCACGTGAGCGACGTGGACAGACTTCTGAGCTGTCGGGCCTGCCCCGAGAGACCAGCGGCCGCAGGGCCGGGCCCGGGTACAGGTGGGTTTCGGGGGCCGTGGCACGTGCACTGTGATGTGGGGGGGCAGCCTGCCCCATCCCAAACGCACTGCCACTCCGGAGGGGGCGAGCTGCGGCCCGGGGCGCCCGCACAGCAAACACAGGCCTAACGCTGCCCCCAGACTGGACTCGAGTCCCGCACGTTATCACCAAACGGGCAGATCACCCGGCAGGTCACTTCCGCTGTCCCCTATTAAGGTGGTCAGTGGGGCTAAGTTTCCCAGTGGGGTGAGCACGGGGCAAGACACTCAGGGAGGGGAGGGGCTGGGCTGGCAGGAGACGGAGCCTGGGGGTGGGGGTGGGGGTGGGAAAGGCCTGGGCCGGCACTACGGGGCTGGGTCCCCTTGCAGGGGCTTCCAGGGCCCACGTGACACTCAGCCCCAGGTGCAGGGCGCCTGGCTGGGCTCCTACCTTGGAGAGTATAAAGCGGTCGTTGTGAGGGTTCCGGGGGTCCTGGGACTTGTAGCGCATGGTGTGGAAGAAGAGGACAGCCATGATCTCCGCGGCACTGCAGCATGACGTGGGGTGGCTGTGGCCCAGGAGAGAGAGGGACACGTGCATTACGGTCCTGGACCCGACCTCCAGGGCTCACCCCAGCCCATGTACTGGGACCTGGGGTGCGTGTCCCAAGGAGTCTGAGAGCCACGTGTTCCTGCTTCCTGGGAGGGTTATGTGGGGTCTCAAGGAGGACCAGCGCGTGGGGCTACAGCCTCCCACAGGCCGACAGGCCAACCCTCAGTCACACAGCTGAAAAACTGATATGGACTAGAATGAAGAGGAGGGTCCAGGAGACTGCGCACCGCACAGATGCACTGTGGCTGGGGGGTGGCTGGCACCGGGCAGAGCCCAGTTCTGGCCCGGTGACTCCTGGCAGGAATTACAGGGACTCAGCCCTGAGGAGTTCTGACCCCTCTGTGACTGACCCGTGAGCGACACCCCAGTGGGACTACCCAGGACTCTGCTACTTGTGAGGGGCACCCTGCCCTCTCAGTTCCCAGGGGTGCTGGTCCTGAGGCCCTGGGCAGGGGCAAGAGACTGAGGCTCATGGAACTACCACACACCTCCCAGCCTCACGGGGCTGGTCGTCTGCAAACGTGGGCTTCAGGCTGTCCAACAGCGTCACTGGGCTACTGGGCTGCTTTTTAGTGGGCATTCTGAGGGCTGGTGTGGCCACTAGGGACCATGCCCTCGCCGCTGTGCGGAATTTAACAGGCGACCTCACCTTCTACAAAGCCTGCCATCATGAAAAGATGAAAATCCCTCTGCTTGTGACAAAGGCTGGGGAGGGGCTGACAAACGCCAAGAGCCCTGGCGTGGTGGAGTCCAGGGACGGCCCTGTGTTTAGCCTCTTGCAGTCTATTAACTGCACAGTGACCTGAATGGCTTCTGGGCAAAACTATTAATGCGAAGGGCAAGCGCTGCACCCTGGAGATGAGACTTGTTCAGGGTCAGGCCTCTCAGGGGCCACTTGATGAATCCGGCCCCTGCACTCCGGGGGCTGGGATGTGCTCTAACTCCTGCCTGACCCTGCCTGAAGCCCTCTGGCCATTTTGTTGAGACTCGGGGTGTCAGGCCTCCCCGCCGTGCTCAGCGCAGCTCTCTGAGGTCCTTCACGCCAAAACATGCCCAACGCCAAACCCAAGGGCACATGCAGCGTCTGGGGTCCACACGCCTCGCTCCCCACCGGGTTAGGGGTAAGTCGCTCCCAGCAGACACATTAGTAGAGAAATCCAGGACTGTCCATGCTGGTTTAGTACCCACATTCCCAGCACACAATCACCTTATACTTAACCATTTCTATGAGCTCCCGGTCATGGGGCAAAGACACTAGACCTGAAAGAGGGAGGTGAGGAAATGTAAACGAGAAACGCTTCTCTGTCCCGCAGGGGCCCGAACCCCTGCCCCCAGGGCCCACCCCCAGTCAGGCTGAACTCCTGCCTGCCCTTCCCGCCTCCCGGGGCAGCCCCAGCCCCGAGGAAGTCTGGAGCCTGCTCTGGGGGGACGGTGGAGCTGGACAGCGGGCCACACCGCTCCGAGGAAGAGGGAAGGTCCAGGGGCGCTGTGTGTCCTATCCACCTTGGGATCCCAGAGTGACATTCCCACCTGGCGACCAGGAATGGGTCACAGAGACGAGGGGCACGCACAAGCACCTGCTGCATGTGGGAGAAGTGTGCCCAGGCCCGGAGTGGGTGTGGAGGAAGTGCAGCCATGACGAGACCCCAGAAGTTGAGGATTAGTGGATTTTGACCCTTCCGTCCTAGGCCCCGGCGGGGTGAGCCTGCGATATTTGGTCCCGTCCCAGGCCTGCTGGCCCTGACTTCGCATTCACCAAGTAAAAGGACACAGAATAAGGGTGACTTAAGGGCCGGGCATCCGCCCTGTTCCCCAGCAGGGCGTCCCCGGGGGGACACAGGCCTGGGACCGAACCACCCTGAGGCTCAGCTTCTTTACTTGTAAATGCGGGTGCCAGTGGGGGCTTCCCAGGGGCCCGGCACGATAATGCATTCGAAAAGCCCAGGTCATCATCAGCCACCACCACCTGCTGGAGGACTAAACGCCAAACCTCTCTCGGTGCCTCCCCATCTGAGGTCTGGGACTGTGACCCCCACCCCCAGCACAGGGCCCACAGTGACCTTGAGAAAGTGATGACCGGACACGCAGAGCCTAAGCCCCCACAATGTAAACGCGGCGAACTGACTCACGCTGGAGTCGGACGACCATGCTAACTGCAGCCAGACCCCGAGGACGTCGTTCTGCCCGATTCCATTGAGACTAGACGTCCAGAAGGGTTACATTCTAGAGGAGGGGCTGCCTGGGAGCTGGGAGCGGAGCTGGGAGTGGGAAGGGGCCGCAGGCGAGCACAGGGGCCTGGAGCGTCCTGAACTAAATGCGTAAATTCACGAAAACGTACCATAAATCACTGATTTACTAAAAGCCCCGAACCGCACACGGACAGTGTTATGATCTGTAAGTGATACCTCAGGAGAGCTGTTAAAGGTTTGTTTCTGAAAGGGGGAGGACGGTGCTGAGAGCCCGGCAGAGGAAGCTTTCGAGCGCCCACCGCCCGGCAGCCTGAGGTTACACCCGGCCCGTGAGCGCAACTGACTCCCAAGGAGAAGCCTGACCAGTGCGGGCCGGTCAGCAGACCCGCCTGCTGGTGGACTCGGCCTCTGTCCAGGGCAAGGGCAGATTCTGCCTCAGGAGCCGGCGCTGGGCAGGTCCTGCCCTCGGGGGATTCCAGCATCCAGGGCAAAGAGCTCTGGTCTTTCCTGATTTTGTGGGGCCAGGTTCTAGTGACACCAGGCCGGCCCAAAGACACCAACTCCAGGGATCCACGCTGCACAGGGCCACCATGCCGTCAGCTCACAGGAAGCCATGGGGACGTCTCAGCCAGGCCCTAACTAGGAGGCTGCAGCTGGTTTCGAGCTTCTAGAAACATGGACCGCCAGCCCTACTCAGCAGAGAAGGGCCTGCTGCAGAGCTCAGGTGTCTTCACACCGGGTTGGGAAATGCTGCTGCTGGGGCAATCGCAACGGGCCTCCGTCTTGCCTCAGTCAGGGCCCGGCTGGGTGGAAGGCAGCCCAGGTGGGAAGCAGGCCCCAGGCACAGTTCTCCGCCCAGACAGGCTGGGGACCCGGAGGGGCCCTCTGGGCACTCCGCCGAAGCATCCTGGAAGGCCAGAGCTGGGCACAGGGAAGCACTTCCAGTCACTGCACAGTCACAAGGGCCACCAGGATGTGAGACCCGCAACAGGGGAGGAGGACCCCAGAGCTTGCTCACTGTGCTCCCGGGCACACTCCTAAGTGACCCAGTTTAGAAACTACTTATCTATGAACTTCTCCTTTAAAGATGGGGAAAACGAGGCCCTGGATGGGAGGGGCCTTTATGACAAAGGGCACAGCTGCTCTGAACAGAGCTGGGGCAGGGTTACATTACTGTCTCCTTGTGCCCACCGGCCAGGTCGAGCTAGACATGAGCTCCCAAGTATCCTCCCCAAAGCAGTGGGTCAGAGTCCTGGGGACATGTTAGCAGCACAGCCTGCGCTCCCCCAGTCCAGGCCTAACCCCGTCCTCAGACGACACTGAGCACTGCTCGGACAACGCCACAGTTGAGCTGCACGGTCCATGAGACCTACAAAATCATCACCAACACCTTCACAGCCAGGCCCCTTCTGGGAAGGCCAGTGGGGCTCGTTATCTGAGCCAGGATGAGCTGGGCCCGTGCCATAGCTCCCTCAGCACGTGGAAGGAGATGACCCTGAGAAGCTCTGGCCACTGTGGGTGTTGCCTCTACAAAGAACCCTCTGTCCTTCAGCTCCCCTGACACAGAAGCCAGTGTCCTTACTCCCTGGGGCCTCATGAGGTCCGTTGACAAGGGGTCAGTGATGCAAAGGAATGGAAAAGGTACTGAGAAATCAGGACCTCATCGAGTTCTCAACACTACAGCCTGGGTCCTCCCTGATGGAACATCTGAGTCCAGCCCGTGCAGGCGACCATGAAAACTCCTGACCAAGATGCTGTTTCACAGCTAGGGGACGTAAGCTCCCCCAGCAAGGGGACATCCTGACAGGTGTTCACTTTGGCTACGACTACTACCCAGATTGGGCCAAGGAGTTAGGACTGAGCCTTCACTTGATGGAACTCACCCACTGTGGTGAAGAAGAGTGGGCCTCAACACCCCCCCCCCCAAAACAAAACAAAACAAAACAAAACAAAACAAAAAAACCACCAGGGACCAGAACTCTGCCCTGATCGCAAGTCTTCCCAAACTGCCCTGGGGCACACACACAGCTCTTAGCACACATCTTTCAAAATCTCTTGTGACAGCAGTTGCAGAGCAATGCTACTTCCTTCTGAAAACTAAGTTTTCTCTAAGTGGTTTCTTTCTCCCTGTATCGTTTACACTCACAAACATGCAGGAAATCACTCTATGTTACACTGTTTTCCTTTTTGCAAATGGACACTTAGAGTTCAGGGAGTTTCTCCCTCAGACATTACAAAGTACATCTGGTTTAAAGTCTCAGTTGCTACATACGTATCTTTGCCTCCCATGAAGTTGCAAATGTTTCATTCCTCTCCAAGTGCCTTCCAAGTGCGGATACCTGCCCTCACTGCACCTGACCTCCCGTTTCCATCTTCTCCGCATTCTCCTGTCTGCCTGAGAAGTCTTCCTGAAAACGCGAGGCCCCAGCTGGACAGCGAGAAACCACCACCAATGGCCAGCTTGGGCCAGTCACTTAACACACGAACCTCAGTTTCCTCATCTGTAAGATGGGTATGTAACAGCATACATTTCATAGGGTTAGTCTCAACATGCACCAGACAATCTTAGCAATAAAGAATGCTCTGTGTCACGCAGAGATATCTATTTGGCTCAGTAACCCTGTAGTTGTCTGCAGGCCTCACCTAGCCTTGTAAGATGCTCAGAGGTGTAACACTACTTAGTCGGGTAACTGTTCTTTCCTGCTAAACCCCCAAGAGCCTGGCTAGATAGCTTCTACCACACAGTAGGGCCCAACAGGCCCTGCAGGGCGAATCATCCCTGAAATGGTCAAGGAAAGGGAACCTGTAGTACTCAGGGTGTGTGCAGACCTACTGTGTGTTGGGCGGGGGGGGGGGGGCA
Source organism: Lyroderma lyra (assembly GCA_004026885.1). Lineage (NCBI taxonomy): Eukaryota > Metazoa > Chordata > Mammalia > Chiroptera > Megadermatidae > Lyroderma > Lyroderma lyra. Next base: position 210,489 of record PVJL010000247.1, on the reverse strand, counting down.
CTGAGAGTTAGCTGGGTCCCTGCCTGGGCAGGGCCTCCATACAATAGGTAGGGACTGATACAGACTCATAGAGATTGCAGGTCCAAAGTGTGCATGGGGGTGGGGTGGAAGGGACAGGGCCTGCCAAGAGAGGTCTAATCCCTTCTGACAACTAGGTGTCTTAAAGGCACAAAGGCTTAGTGCAGAACCACCCTGTAGGTCAAAAGCGATTTACTTAATACAGACTGTAGGAAATTGTCTAGAAGCTAGAATCCGGCTTGTTCCAAGCACACAGCTTGGTAAGGAAGGTTCTTGGAAATCACCCCGCACCCAGCCCCCAAATTCGCTTCATGAACCCTGCGCATTGCTGTCTATGCAGCCTCCTGCCAGGCCTTAGGGGACAGCCTGGCATCCTTGGAACAGCCCAGTGAGGAGCTAGCTTGTCCCCCTTTACAAACTCTAATCTTAACTACCCGGCGGGACGCCTCCAGCTGTGTGGTGGCCCTCGATTATCAGTGTCCCTGCTACTGGCCACCTTCCGTGGAGGCTTCTCAGGATCAGCAACACTGTTTCTCCACCTTCTAGACCAGAGGACTGGCCCCCAGAGAATACTGGGCGACGGGTGCCTCGGCCTGCGACCCGGGGAAAGTGCCCACAGGACTGCGTCCCTCGCAGCCTTCCCAGCCACCCCTCCCCAGCCCTCCCGCGCTGCTGCCCCAGGTCAGATCTGAGACCTCCCCTTCTCGGGGTGCCCCGGTTCTGCGTCCACGTGGCCGCCTTCCTCCCATCCCACTCCCCAGCCCGGCGTGTCGGCGGTCCCCCGCTGCCAACGCGGACCCCAACCCAAGGGTGGCAGTGACGGGAGGCGGCAACGGGGCAGCAGGAGTTGGGGAGGAGACCAGGCCGAGTCTCCCGGCAGGATGAGGGATTAAAACGGGCGCTCAGCGCCTCGGTTTACCCGCGCAGGGCGTGGGGAGGGCCCCGGGGGCGCGCGTGCAGGGCGTGCAGCACGGGGCCTGGCTCTCCGCTCAAGCGCCGTAATGGTGTCCTTCCCGGCCTGGCCGCGTGCGGCGTGCGAGCCGGGTCCCCCGCGGGGGCAGAGACCGCCTTGGGCGCACCGGGAGCCCAGGCCCACCGGGCGGAAGCCGGGCCGGAGGGCGGGAGGGCGCGGCGGAAGGCGGCCCCCGGCCGGGCCCTGCAGGCGCGTGTCCCGCCACCCGACCTGTCCCGGGGCCGTCCCCCTCATGGTGGCCCCGTGCAGCGCTCCGCGGGGCCGGCGTGCCCGCGGCCGCCCCAGCCCGAGCCCCGCCGGGCCCTGCGCCCCCGCGCCCCGGGCCCGCGCTCACCCCGAGCCGGCCGCCGTGGTGGCCTGGATGGAGCTGATGCGCAGGCGGTTGGCCGTGTCCTTCAGGGCTTGCAGCTTCTGCTGGTCGGGCTTGTGGTAGGCCTCCATGGCGCGGCCAGGCCGGCGGCAGGCGGCAGGCTGCAGGACGCGGAGGCGGCACAGGCAGGAGGACGGCGCGGCGCGGGGGCGCGTTAAGAGTCCCGGGCCCGCCCGAGGGGGCGGGGCACCGGCATCACCCCAGCCGCCGCGCCGCCGCCAGCCCCGCCCCGCCGCGCCTGGCCCCGCCCCGCCGCGCCCGGCCCCGCCCCGCGCCCGGAGGCCGCGCCGGCCCCAGCCCGCCCGCGCTGGGCAGCCCCCGGGGGCGCCTCGGGACCCCGCCGGCCGCGGTGCGCGCGCCCGCTCGTTGGCCGGGCAGCTCCGGGCGGCCATGCTCCCGGGTCGGGTCACTACCGAACGTACAGACCGTCAACTCCGGGGTCCCCTCGCACCTTCACTGCGGACTGGCCTGTCTCCTTCCCCTGCAAGGCCCTGGGTGGAACTGAGCGGGCAGGCTTCGTGGGAATTCCATGTTACAGACTGAGCAAATCCAGCACATGAAGACTGCCAAGGTCGACAAGGTCACGGGGCTGGTGGGCGGGGGGCTCTGGCGAGCAGACCAGCCCCATCCTCAAGCCCCAGCTCCAAGAGAGGAAGCCCAGAGGCCTGTGCAAAGGGGCAAGGGGTGCGGGAGCGAAAATGAGAATAATAATGGAAGCAGTGAGGGTACCAGCTAATGGTAACTGAGAAAGGACTAGAGGCGGGCCTGTCACAAGCTATTAGGGCCTGAGAACACTGCTGACCCTTAGGGAGACTATTGGGTTTGGTCTCAGGTCTGTAGGGACTGGAGCACCCACCTTTGCTGTTACCAAAGTCCCTGATCCCTGGGAGGATGGGGGTCCCCAGAAGCGGGTGAAGAGGGAACCATCATCACAGAGACTGTTTATGGAATCCAACCACCCTTCATGCCCCATGAAGTCAGTACCTTTTATCGCATCTTACACAAGAGGAAGTTCCCGTTTACAGATGAGGGGTAAAGGCAGGCCCCTCAAGCTGGTGGCTGAGCAGGGCCCTGTACCAGAGCTGTGTGATGCTGAGCCCCGAGAGAACTGTGGGAGGCACCAGTGGCCAGGCCCTGGCTGTGTCCCCTCTGCGTCCTTTACATAGCCCACACTCAGAGCTCTCGGTGACACGGGACAATGCACTGGATGTGAGTGAGCCCCCACGCCACCCCAGGAGGATGGGGTGTGTCTCGGCTGCTCCTGGTCTGGCTCCCAGATGCCCAGCCAGACCCCAACTGTGGCATCCCTGAGCACTTGGCTCCTGCTGGCCCAGCCCACAGAGGTTCCCCCCGCCCCCCGACCCCAGGGCTGGCCCCCAAGTTGGCCAGCACTGCAGGCTGGGTCAGAGTGGGGTAGCCCTGGGGCATGCTGCCTCTGCCCCCAGGCTAATAAAAGGACACACCTTTGGAATCATTTGGAAACTGCCTTCCACCTCTGTGGCCCTTAAAGCAGTGATTTCCTATTCCAAACCCCAGTTTCCCCATCTGCCCAATGGGACTAATTCTTGCCCCTCTACACCCACCCTGGTCTCTGACGGTGGCCTGGGATTCACTGTGGCTCTGGGCACCCAGTTGTGATGGGAAGGAAATGCCCCTCCATCTAGGTTTGGGTGTCCTCTAAGTCGACAGTCTAGAGCGCCCCTCCTTCCCATCACACCACCTCCCTGCCTTTCTGCAGCGCTCCCCCCCAGTCTGCATGACTTTATGCCTCAGCCCCAGGAGAGAGAGCTGGGCTTGCTTGTCCCCAGCTGGCTCTCCCCCCGGAGACTACGCCTGTGTCTCACACACAGTAGGAGCTCCATAAATACCCGTGGAACAAAAATAATGGTGTCACATGCTTCGCCCGAGGTCACAGGGCCAACGACCACCAGAGCTAACTGCACCCACAGGGAGAGGGCATCGGGGAATGTCAGGGCATCTGGACATTCAGACCTGTGCCCTCCATTCCGGCCGTGGATGAAAAAAGAAAGGAGGAGTTCTAGGAAAAGTAACCTCGCAGAGTTTAAATCATAAATTCCCAACTGGGCAGGTCGGGTGGGCAGCCAGGCCCCAGGCCTGTGTCCCGAGTGAAAGGTTCGGAGCCAGCCCTGCGCGCTGTTGTGCGGCTGACACGCCTTTGAAATGCCAGGAGTGCTACCCCCGGAAGGGGGCATGAACCCTCCAGAGAGCACTATCCTCCTTAACTGCCCTGTGGTCCAGTCCCCACCTGCTTTCTCCAGTTTTCCTTCCATCCCCCACTTCATTTTAAATGCCTGAGAGAACCTGCAGAACCTATTCTGAGCATCTGAGATCTTCCTCCCTGCGTGTGTTGTCAGTTTGGCTCGAATAAAAACTTAGAAAAGTTCTCTACAGGTCTGGATGGTTTTTACATCAACACAGCCTTTCCAGGAGTTGGGACACAAAGGTGCTCTGTTGGAGGGTAGGAAGTGGCACAGACGTCATGCTGTCATCGTCAGGTGCCAGCCAAGGCCACAGAGATCTAAGAGCAGAGCCACACACTAGTCTGAGCTGTCCCCCAGGACCTATGCAGCGCCTGGGGAGAGGGGACCCGCTGGGGAGCCGGGACAGTGCAAGTCCCCGTATAAAAGTGACCACCAGCTTTCCGGGACATCCAGGATCACCAGAAGGGACTTGGAGGGAACTAGGAAGTTACCAGGTTATACGGTAACTCCACTCCAGTTTCTGGGGAACCTCCACATGAGACCCAAGAGGCACTGACTCCCTCATTTCTTTTTCTGAAGTTTCATTGTTGATACATGGAAATGCGTTTGAGTTTTGTACATTGATTTTGTATCCTGTGACTTTACTGTATTCGTTTATTGTTTCTAATAGTTTTCTGGTGGAGTCTTTAGAATTTTCTGTATAAAGGATCATGTCATCTGCAAATAGTGACAGTTTGTCTTCTCCTCTCCCAGTCTGGATGCCTGTATCCCTTTTCCCTGATGGCTGTGGCTAGAACTTCCAGTAACATGCTGAATCGCAGTGGTGACAGGGGGCATCCCTGTCTTGTTCCTGATTTTAGGGGAATGGGCTTCAGCTTTTCCCCATTCGGTGTGATGTCAGCCGAGGGGTTGTCCTATGTGGCCTTTATTGTGTTGAGATACTTTCCTTCTATACCCGTTTCATTCAGTGTTTTGATCATAAATGGATGTTGTACCTTGTCAAAGGCTTTTTCTGCACCAATTGATATAAGCTATGATTTTTGTCTTTGATTTTGTTTATGTGGTGGATCACATTGATTGATTTTCGTATGTTGAACCATCCTTGTGCTCCTGGGATGAATCCCACTTGATCATGATGTATGATCTTTTTGATGCATTGTTGTATTCTGTTTGCTAATATTTTGCATCTGTGTTCATCAGAGATATTGGTCTATAGTTTTCTTTTTTTGAATTCTCCTTACCCGGTTTTGGTATTAGGGTAATGTTGGCCTCATAGAACGAGTTAGGAAGTACTGCTTCCTCTTCAATTTTTTGGAAGAGACTGAGGAGGATAGGTGTTAATTCTCCTTTGAATGCTTGGTAGAACTCATTGGTGAGATTGTCTGGTCTGGGGTTTGCTTTTGAGGAGGTTTTGGATGATCGTTTCAGTTTCTTTACTACTGATTGTTCTTCTGGGTTCAGTCTAGGTAGCCTATATATTTCTAGAAACCTGTCCATTTCTTCTAGGTTGATAACTTTGATGGTATAAAGCCTTTCATAATATTTTCTTATGATCCCTTGTATTTCTGTGATCTCAGTTGTAACTTCTCCCCCTTCTTTTCTACTTTTGGTTATTTGTGTCTTTTCTCCGTGTTGTTTGGTGAGCCTAGCCAGGGGTTTGTCAATTTTGTTGAGTTTTTCAAAGAACCAGCTCTTTGCTGCATTATTTTTTCTATTATCTTTCTGTTCTCAATTTTGTTTAGTTCTGCTCTAATTTTTATTATTTCTTTTTCTCTGCTGACTTTGGGGTTTTTTCTCTTCTTCTTTTTCAGTTCTTTAAGATGGGGTGTTAGCGTGTTTCTTGAGATGGGCTTGTAATGATATAAATTTCCCTCTCATTACTGCTTTCGCTGCATCCTAATAATTTTGATAGATTGTATTTTCATTGTCATTAGTTTCTATGTATTTTTAATCACTTCTTATATTCTTTGATCCACTCATTTTTTAATAAGATGTTTAATGTCCATGTATATGTAATTCGTTTCTGCTTTCCTTTTGCAGTTGATCTCCAATTTTAAAGCTTCATGGTCTGAGAATACACTTGGTATGATTTTAATCTTCTTGAATTTGCTGAGGCTACTTTTGTGTCCCAGCATATAGTCTATCCTTGAGAATGTTCCATGGGCACTAGAAAAGAATGTATAGTCTCGTAGGACGAAGTGTCCTCTATATGGCAACTATGTCCAATTGCATTGTTGACTTTTATAATCCCAAAAAGCAAAACCAAAGTTCCATCTTGAAAAAAATACTGCTGAGATCAAGGGAGGGAGTGCATGTGTATGGATGCGCCTCTGCTCCTGCTTTCTCATGGTTATGTAAAGCTACCCCTGTGTTTCATAAGCCAGGCCCTGCATATTTTGGGGTTGGGAGTAAACCCCCAGGCGGTGGGTGTTCATGGGTGGGGGTTTCTCCTGCTCTTGCTTCGCTGTCCACAAGACATGCAGGGCAGAGCTATCCTGATGTGCTCCTGCATGCCCATGGAGGGGGCAGCGATGAGGCATGAACGGGCCCCCGAGCAGCTGCATTCCTGAGTGACAGCGCTGGGCATCGCGTTAGCAGGGCCAGCCTTCCTGTGTGCTCTTCGGGCATGTTTGGGCTGGGTGCTGGGGGCCCCAAGCCAGCACAGGGCTTGCAGGGGAGCCAGTGTCCCAGTCTGGGTCCTCAGGGCACCTTCCTGCACTCACATCCAGGGCTCATGGCCTGCAGGGCCTGGGATGATTCCTTGTATGCGTGTGTGTCCAGCCTTGTGCCCATGCGTGGCCGCTCTATATGGACTTGTAAGTTGATTGAGTCTTACTTAATAAATCCATCTCTCCTCTCAATGCCCAAAATCTCAGGAGGCATTTTTTGGGAAATCCTTCTTTTGATAATATTACCCCCAGAAAGATGAGATCACTCAGAGTTCAACTCAAGGAAATTGATTTTTCTTGAGTTGACTTTTGATTTAGAAAAAACCATGTTTCCCCCCTAAATATAAAAAGTAAAACATGCCCATCATGCAAACCTGTAAGGTACAGAAAATCCCGTGCATAATACCATGCATAATCCCACCCAAAGAGAACCACTGATGAAGTCATTTGTTTGACGAATTTTGTTTTGTTTTGTTTTGTTTTTGTTTTTTGCTTTTTGGTATGTGGGTAGCTCCCTGACTGGGAATCGAACCCAGGCCGCAGCACTGACAGCGCCAGCACCGAAGCCTTAAGTCACTACACCATCAGGGAACTCCCCTGTTTGACAAATATTGATTCATTATAATTATTATGAAGAAAACAAAACAGGGTCAAGGGTCAGGGGCCGGAGAGTGCGAGTTGGGGTCCATCACTTAGTATGTGTTTGGCTCTTTTCCTTTTCTTTCTTTCTGTCTTTCTTTTTTAACACATTGTCAGGATCACGTACAATCTGCCGTTTTTCTCTGACATTGTGCCCTTAGCACTTCAGACTTCTTCAAAGCCATCACTTTGACTAGCTGTGCACTGTCCCTTCCCAGGGCAATGTCCTCATTGATTAACTGTCCCTTTTGTGCTGTGCAGTTAACACGTCGGTTCCTAAATCCTTGTTTTCTGGCAGGTCATCTCCTGAACCTGAGTTCTTCTTCTTTTTTAAAAATTTTTCATAATTGACATTTAATATTATATTCATTTCAGGTGTACAGGATAGTGGTTAGACATTTATATAACTTACGAAGTGGTCCCTCCATAAGTCTAGTACCCCCCCCCGACACCACACATAGCTATTATAATATTGACTATATTTTCTGTGCTGTACTCTACCTCCCCGTGACTGTTTGGTACTTCCTAATCCCTTCACCTTTTTCACTCTGCCCCCAAGCCCGCCCCCATCTGACAACCATCAGCTCCCCACGGGACTTCTAAATGGAAAACTACTGGGTCGGAGGGTGCAACCTTTCTGACGGTCTTGATGCGTGTTTGCCAAAGAGCTCCCTCGAGCCTGGTTCGGCAGCTCCTTCACCTCTGCCCCTGACTGGAGAGGTCCCAGCATGTGCTTGCCTGACAGAGTGGAGGGAGGGAATCCGAGATCCCTGCCCTTTTGGCCTCAGTTTCCTCACATCTATAAAATGGGCTCATTCTCACAACACAGAGGTTGCGTTCTCCCTTGGTGCCAGACCCTGTGTGCCGGGTCAGAACCCTCTGGGGACAACTCCCACTGAGTTTAGCAGGGCAGAAGGCTGCTGTCATTGTCACAGGACTGTAAACTCCTGGCAGTGGTATGTGGCCTGTGTGAGGTATTGGACCCCGCTGGCCAGTATGCAAAGGGAAGATCACAGCTTTCTTGATATATAAGTAACACATATTTTAAAGTGTACAATTCATTAATTTTTGGTATATTCATAGAATTGTGCAACCATTACCAAGATCTAATTTTATTAAAATTTTTTTTCAGAATTTATTTCTATTTAAAAATGCTCAAGAGGTGTTCCCTGGTGGTGTAGTGGCTTAAGGCTTCGGCGCTGGCGCTGTCAGCGCTGCGGCCTGGGTTCGATTCCCAGTCAGGGAGCTACCCACATACTAAAAATAAATAAAACAAACAAATAAATAAATAAAACAAACAAACAAAATGCTCAAGAGACTGTAAAAAGGTCGAAAGACCCAAAGATGTCTACATTACCATGCTCTAATTTTAGAACTTTTTCATCACCCCCAAAAGAAACTTGTGCCCATTAAGAGTCATGCTCTATTTTCCTTTCCCCCAGGCCTAGGCCACTTCTAATCTTTCTGTCTTGGTATGTTTGCTTATTCTGGAAATCTTATGTATTAATAAATGAAGTCGTATAATATGTGGCCTTTGTGACCGACTCGTTTCACTTAGCATATTATTTTCTTTTCTTTTCTTTTTTTTTTTTAATGTGGGCAGTTCCCCGGCTGGGAATCGAGCCCAGGCCGTAGCGTTGAGAGCGCCGAAGCCTTAGCCACTGCACCACCAGGGAGCTCCCAGCATACCATTTTCAAGGCTCATGCATGTTGTGTGTATCAGTACTGTTGACCTTTAACAAATAGACAGCTAGCTATTTCTCCAGCGAAATAGATTTATTTGGGAAAAACAAAGAATGGCAGCGTGGTCCAATGGAGGCCACGCACGAGTCCGGAGAAAGGAGAGAGCTGCTCTTTTATGGACGTGGGCGGGGCCGGTGTACAGGAAGCGTCTATTGGAGGAAACCGGAAGCTGGACGTATAATGACTTTTCATTGGCTGCGTCATGGCAGCCGCCCATTGGATGAGCTGCTACTGGGCTCCGAGGGATCTTTTCTTCCTCCTGCTGTGGTCGGAAAGTAAAATCACCTCCTGTCGGAGCTGCAAGGTGCATTTCTTCCTGTTGGGGCCGGTAGTGTGCCTGGGAGTTCTCTCTTCTAGCTGCCTGGCTCCATTCTAAATGAAGTTTCTGTTCATTAGCTTTCACAGTACAATAAAGTAATTTCCATTGTATGGATATACCTTTTTTTGCTTATCCACTCGTGGGCTGATGGACATTTGGGTTGTTTCCGTTTTTTATTGCAGTGAAGAATGGTGCTTTGGTGTCGATATAAAAATTGCGTGTGGATATTTGTTTCTAGTTCCATTGTGTATACACTTAGGAGTGGAATTGTTTGATAAGGGTTCCAATTTCTCCACATCCTTTTCAATATTGTCTGTGTGTTTTATTTTAACCATCATAGTAATTGCAAAATGGTATCTCCTAATGGTTTTGTCACTACTTAAACAAAATTATATAAGGAACATATGTTCCTTGTAGAAAATTTGGAAATTTAGCAAAAATACTGTGATGGTCCGCCTTATGTGTCATTTCTCTAAGTTCGAGTCCCCAGTTATCAACACAACACTAACTTAGGTATTGCCGTGAAGATACCTTGTAGATGTGGTTGAGGCTGTAATCAAATTTGAAGTGAAGGAGATTATTCTAGATATCCTGGGTGGACCGGATTCGCTGAAGAGAAGCAATTCTGCCTGTGCTGAGGACCTAGCCTGTCCTGGCCGATGGCATGCCCTGCAGGTGTCCGACTGGCCTAGCCAGTCCCCACACGGAGTGAGCCAATTCCTTGCAACAAGTCTCTTCATATAAATCACCCATGGGTTCTGCTTCTCTGGTTGGAACCTGGCCGACACACACACAGAGAGGAAGCGTCAATCCCCCACAGCCCCGCCATTCACAGATCACCGTGGACAAGTTTTTATTTCCTTCCAGCCTTTTATTCTCCCTTTCTATCCACGAACATTGCACAAATGCTAACATTCTAAATAAAGCCATGAACCGTCTGCACATCTCACGTTTGCTTACATCACTGTGTATCTTAAATCTTTCCCCATAGAGTAAATGTGCTTTTCTCCCCCACTGCTGCCGAGGAAGGTCAACTGCTGACCCTCTTTGGCTGGACGTGTGCCCTGCTTTTGCATCATCCCATAGAAAATAATACTTGTGCTTCCACTCCAGCCAGCCCTGTGCTTCCAAGAGAGAGGGCTTTTTTGGGGGGCTTGATCCCGGGACCTGACTGGGCGGTTCACCCTGAGTCACCCCGGAAGACCTGGGGCTGGAGAGCCCTGGCACTCCTGGAAGGTGAGCACCAGAATGGAGCCCAGCCAAGCTCTGCCAGGCCTGCTTTCCTGGGGCACGAAGAAAAGCTGCTTAGTCATTGCAGCTTGCAGATTGAGTAGTGGAGCCCAGGCACCTCCCTGGGCGGTGACCAGGGAGCCGCCTCAACAGCCCGTCAGCTCCTTCCCCGGGGCACCGTGCCAGGCTGGGCTAAGGCAGCACTGTTGATAGGTCACTTTCAGGGCAGTGGGGCCCCACCTTGCACTGTCTGCAGGATGGGTCAGGGCGAGATGTTCACCCTTGTCCCCGTTTCTTGCAGCTCCTTGGTTTCCCTGAGCAAGCCAGGCGGACAGAGGTGGCTGTTCTGTCCCTGTGCCTATCAGAGAAGCACCGTTTGGCTGTGGAGAGATGCAGTGGGTTGTCTCCTGGGTGGTTGCCCAACAGCTGAAGTGCATGGCCACTGAGGGCAGAACTGGGGAGAAGGGCATGGGGGAGGGGGTCGGTTCACTGGCTCCCCTTGGGAAACACAAGCCATTAACGTGCCTCCCTCATCCAGCTGGGTGGGAGGATTAGTGAGGAGATGGTACAGCCCCCAACCAGGTGAGCTGCCTTCCACACACAATGGCTTCCACTCGCTCCCTCCCCACCCCCACCCCCGGGATTAGCCTCCAAGTTGGCCCCCTGGTCCCGTGACATAGACAAGACCTCAGCAAACTCAGTATTCCTGTGCAAAGGAGCCAGGACAGGAGAATGGTTTTGCCACCACTGTCCCTTTGATTCGCTCATCCAGTCACCTGTGCTGGCGCTCTGCTGGATGCAGGGGAAGGCCCGTGACTGTCTCTGCTCTTGGCTCTGAGGAGGTGACAGGTCACGGGCAGGCAGGGGCTATGTGCATGTATTTCGTGGTCCTGTGTCCAAAAGACTTGCCTGCTGAGGTTGCAGACCAGGGAAGGCTCCAAGGAGGAGGTGACCACAGACAGCAGTACTGAAGTAACAGTATCCTCGGCAACAGAACTTACCCGTGTCCAGCTGGCATGGGGGAGGGGGATTCAGATAATAGACTCATTCAAAATTTTAAAATACTGAATGGGGAAAACACCACTCCCCCAAACCCCCAAAGAATAAAAATAGGAGAGAGAAGGGGGTGGGGAAGAAAAAGAAAATAAAACACTGAATTGTAAAGTGGCAACAGCTGCGGAGGGGCAAAGCGGGCTGGGTCTACACCCCCTGCCTGCCCTGGGACTCAGTTTCCCCGTGGGCAGGGTGCCCCTGAGCCGCCCTCGTGCTCCTTTGGGTGAGAAAGCCCTCCGAGACACAATGTCGAAGGCAACTGGGAATCATCACACTAGGAGGCTGATGGAAAAGGGGACAGTCCTGTTCATTTCTGCCCCGTTTTCAATGGGACGTCTGGTCAGCCTACACACTAGGAAAAGCCATCCCTGAACTGATCAATTGCCCCGCCACGGGGAGCAGTGCTGCTGTCCTTTCAAAATGCTCCTCAGAATTCTCCAGGGGCCTAGAGGTGCTCTCCGCATTGCACGAGCCCAGCCGGAGGTGGCGTGGACAGCTCCTGCCTCTGCTGCCCTCCAGCCGGGTGGGCACGTGGACTGACTGCTTCAGGCCAACTACTCCGCCGCCAGTGCGGGGACAGCTTGTCTCCCAGCTGGCTGAGAAGGTGAACTCCCTCTACTCAGATGGTGAGACGCACCCCGACTGTGCCACTCTGGGTCCAAAGGGGCTCGAGCAGTCCTGGCTCTGCACGTGGGCATGATGCAGGTGCGTGTGCGCGTGCTCCCGCACGTACATGTGACGTCAGGCATGGCGTCTGGGACAGAACAGCCCCCACCTCCAGCCCCGAAGCTCACGGGAGGACTAACAGGTAGCATCTGTGTCTCCTCCCACTCGCCAGCCCACGGGGCCATCGTTTAAGGACTCCACAGTCCTCCGGGAGCATTAATAACGGTGACTTCTTGGGCTGCAGCGCCAACAGCTCTTCCGTCTCCTCTGGGAGGGAGCCCAGCTGAGTCAGAGCAACGAGCGCTGAGGGCCAGGGCTGCCTCCCAGGTGTGCTGGGCCCTGGACAGGTCCTTTATGGGACAGGGTGGGGACAAGTGTCAGGGGAAAGACCAGGGCTTCTGTATGGAGTCACTTGAGAATGTGTGTAATTGTGCCCAGCGTTTACATACTTATGTGGGTGGCTCCCTGGCTGGGAATCGGACCCAGGCCGCAGTGTTGGCAGCGCCGAAGCCTTAGCCCTGCACCCCCAGGGAGCGCCCTACATGTATATGTTTCATACAGAGCATTTCATTTTCAGTTACTTTACAATTTCTCCTTTCTGTCATGACTGGGACGTTATCATGAAATTGCGTGTGCAGGCAGAGGCCACGTTCTTTCTGAATTCCAGGTCAGGACAGTAAAGGTGGAATTAGAGGGTGAGGTGACTGCTGGGGTGGAGGACCTTGGTGCAGAACATACTTTGTAAATGGGGGCAATTATTGCCCCAAACACCACTGCTGGGGTCTCCTTTCCCATCGGGGTGGGGGTGGGGGCTGGTGGGTGTGGGGGTCAAACAGAAGTCAGGGGGCCTCTCGGTGTTAGCAGGACAGGGAGAGGATATTAGCTGGCTCTCCTCAGGGGAAAGACCCCTGCCCTGGAGACCTGGCAGGGGCAGTCTCTGCAGGAAGGGACACATCGAAAAACAACAAAATGCAGCTTGGGTAGCAGGATGTGCAGGGGTTCGGGTTTTGCAGCTGCGTCAGGAGCCAGAGCACTACTGAGGCTCCATAGAAAATGGGGCACGGTTTACTGAAGCCCATCTTTCTGGAGTGACAGGTACCTGGTCAGAAAACAGTCGTTCCTGGGGACTGTGTTCGCCTTCCTCCCAACCCACACCATCGCACCAGGATGGGGCTCGGGCAAAGTGAAGAACTCATTTAAAAGTTCCTGCTTCTACAAATTACATAAACACACAATTAAAACTTAGTAGGTGCTAAAACTTGGTTTTGAACTTTTATTAAAAAAATATATTTGCAAACATATAAAATTTAGGATGAAAAATGCTCATTGGAAACCATGTAATAACTTAATATTTGCAAACATACGCAGATGGTATAAAATTCATACCATTAAAAATGTTAACGATGCAGGACTGCGCTCATGGAACGAAAGCCGTGATGTGATTCCCGGGCTTGTCAGCGCCACGCCGCAGGGAGCTGAGAGGCTGGTACACTGAGTCATGAGAGCCACGGGGCCCAAGAAGTGATACAGAATGCGACTACATCCAGAACACATACTTTAAAAACACGTTTACAGAATCACAGATACAAGGGAAACACGACTCTCCATCTTCCCCACTCAAAGTGAACCAAATTGCCTCTTAGCATTTCAAATCAAATACAAAACCGAGTGAAACATTGCACACACCTCTCCTGCTGAATTTGCTGGGGAAAAAACAGGCTCCCTGAGGCCCGGTCCACTCAGGGAGATGGTCTCAAGCAGAGCTTTTAAAAAGCCCAGTGTAAGTTGTTTTACTTGGTACAGATCTTAACACTTCAGTCACCTGAGCACTACTGGTTCCACAAGGTACTTCGAATAAAACAAGAAACCCAGACAGGTAAGAAACACGTGCTCAGCAGCCAACGTGCGGCCAGAATGCGGGTCACACATCGCCGCGACTCCGTGTCTGCACTCACGTGGCCTGGGCCCACTCGTGCCTGTGCCACCTCTCATTCCTGTTTCTGCATTTTGCCCAGAGTTACAGTATGATGGCTGATTCTGTTTTTTAAGCAGTTAGGCACCTTCGATTTCATGTTGCATTATTAGTAATACAATGGCAGTTATGGCCTCTACTACCAAAATGAGAAAGAACGTTTCAAACTCTGTTCTTTGGGGAGGAGAGAATAAAGCTGCAATGGTTTAAACGCATTTACCTAGTAGAGGATGTGATGGCGTTTATCATTTTTACAAGAGAAAAAAGGCAGCGAAAGAACAAAATGCCTGACCTACAAAGCTGGATCCAACATATTTTCAAAAGCCTGTGCCTCCACTGGCAGAGGACCCAGGTCAGTCTGGACTGTGACAACATTGCTCTGTGATGGTGACCCGAAAGCCTTGGGAGGGAAGCTGTGGACATTCCCATGCTGACGGCAGCAAATACTTCTGACACCGACGGGCATGTGTCATACCTTACAAACCTCAGGGGAGATGCACAGTGCCTTAAAGAAAAAAGGCCGTCTGGGAGGAGCAGGAGTCCATTCAACAGCATCACATGAACCACAACAGAAGGGCAGGGCCAGCCCCTGGGGTGGAGGGTGGGCGCAGGGATGGACAGGGTAGCATAAATGCAGGTCACCTGGAGTTCTGCAAAACCTCGCAAGAGGTATCTCTGTTTTGGTGTCTATTTTGACTCAACTAAGGTTTAAAACAGGGTCCAGTGAAGACACTGCAGCAATGGAAACATGCAACCTCAGGTAGCATGAGGTTCTGCATGAGGAATAAGGCAGCTAACTGACTTTTGGGCCAACATCATCCAACTGCAACTCTCCAGGCCTGGCCTGACTTTTCTAGAGACTCAATTTGGCCTGAATTTCCTGGTTAATCATGATAATGAACTTCTGGCTTCTGAATTTTAAATAAATGCTTTGAATACATAAAACTGGAAGCTGCAACAGGCTTATCTTTTTCAAGTCTCCATAACTTGGGCACTTAAAAGTTTACTTTCACATTAAGGAAACCTTATCACAGATGCTCTTTACCATTTATCATATTCATTCCTTTGGATTAAGGTGAAAATGAATAGATTTGATTACAGACCCTCTTTAGGATATTTTCTCTTAACTCCCTCATAAAATACACATCTAATCATCATTTCAATTCAAATGTCTAGTATAACAAGAATCCCTTGATTCCTCTGTTTACCTAAGCCCACTATGTATACGTCTGGGGTGTGATCAAACCTACTGGTGCAACTGTTTTCTGAGAATGTTCATGTGGCTCCCTGGACACCATCTCCTGGGGTGAGTAACACTCCTATCTTACTCTTATCTCTTTCTCATTCCCAGTGTTGCATGAGCAATTCATTTTGGGTTACTGAACCGACACATCACCTTTGAAAACAAACTATTCCTAAGTGAGTATGAGAACTTATAAGCTTCCCTGACTTCTGTACAATTCACAAATAATAGGTAGACAGCAAAGAAGACACTAAATTGAGAAGCAGAAAAGTTACCCAGAAAGCGTGTTCAGATTAACAAAAGCCAATCGAACCAGGCATTCTTTATGCTAAAAAGCTAAGACCAAACTAAAACAAGTATGTGATTCACAACTGACTTTCTAAAACCTCAGCTAGAAAAAAATCTATGGGCTTACGATTGAGTTACCATTAAAGCTTAAGTGACTGTTCCAGAGGAACCATCACATCTGTCAGCATTATTCACAGCTAATCCTTACGCCAGCTGGTTGAGCCGTGTGGGTTTTTACCCAGTCATTAAACAGTGCTCAGAAAAGTAAGCAGCGCATCTAACTTGGTTAAATACTACAAAATCTCCTGTATCCTAGAAATGAAGACACTTTAATTCTAAGAATATTTTAAAATTACTATTGCTGAAATAAATCAAAATCTACATTAAAATATTACTAATCACCATTACATGCCATAAAAGAATAAATATAAATGATGGCAGATTAATAGCAGCATAACAAAGCATCTTTACATATTTTCACACTTTGGGCTGCAAAAATACAGCCTAGGAATACATTAGTAAAGTTCTGAATTTCACTTTGTTTTTAACTTCATATTCTACAACGAAGTAAGGGTAGTGTGAGTAACAGCTCCCTTTTCTGCATAGTTTTAAAACTATCCTCAGTAGACTCGAGGCATGGAACCAGAATGGCTTAGTCGGATTGGTCCACTGGTCCTTCTGTCAAAGTGTTATGGAAAACAATCAACAAGGACTTCTGTGTTTAGACAGAAAAGGAAAATAAGGCTAAAGGTAACATTTTTGAAACCACCAGAGAGTTTAACTTAAACTGAGAATTTCTGGTGCAATTCCAGCTTTACTAGCCCCAACCAGCCTTTGCTTCTAAGGTGTGAGTGCCAGCACGGGGCCTGCGACCACGCCACCAGCATCACCAGCCTGACGGGGCCCTAATTCAAATGATGCCCCACTGCTGGAAGCCTGCTGCATGGCAGCACTGAAGACACTTAAAAACAAAACACATTTAAGAAATTTTCAGAACTTTAAAGGCCCAAATGGGGCATTCATATAAAATATACTTCACTTGAACAAATCAGTCCCAGTTTGCCAACTTAAACTCTGATCCTTAAAACTCGAAGCTACTTCACACAGACCTGACTTCTGCTCTGTTCAGAACTTGACTAGCGGCCTAATGCTCAAGTTTCTAGGGGGTTGGGGGGTGGGGTGGGCAGGGGTATGAGCTGGGTTGAACCGACTACTACGAGGCTGGTGACATCTCCTCCCCAAGACCTTGAAAATGAAAGCAGCTAAAAATCAGACTCCCTATTTCATGTACTTGCTTACAGCTGATGAAAACATCCATACAACTTAACATAATAGTCTTTTTTTTTTTTTCCAAAACAAAGGTCTGCTGGTGATGCTTCACAGTGAAACCTCCATTATCACTGAGAACGTCACTTGGAAAACATTCTTAAGGAGTGAGTCTCTTTCTCATAGGCTCAATTTCAGGATTCTCAAAACACAATGTTCTATTTAGAACTTTCCATGTGAGGCCTATCTGTGAGGTTGACATTCTGCCCTCAGGATGGTTTCTGCTCCAGTCATAGGTGGTGGTTGTCTCTGTTCTTGGTCAGAACCTGCAAGTAGACTTCATGAAGTGTACTGAGGAAGCTGGAGTCATTCTGGAAGAAATGGCAATGTCACAGTTACCTCAACAGATCTGTCGTCCTTGACAAGCTTGGGAAAAACTCCGTATAAATGACTGTATAGCTAGTTAATTACCCAATGAGTCCCACCACCCAGAAATCACCATGATTAACACTCTGGAATTCACTGAGATCATTTTTCACCAGGAGTGCATGCTCAGGAAGAAAGAAACGTTACTCCCCCAGCTAGTCTTGAACTTCCTTTTAAGAACTAATTTCTAAGAACTTACGACTAAACTGGCGTCCTAGATACCTTTATCAGATGTATTAATGTGTCCTGGAGCTGAGACTTGCTGAGAATGATGGAAGGCGTTCGCGGAGTTTCTGATGTTACGACGGTCAGAGGGGAAGGGGAGCTTGCTCTCCTTTCGAGGTCTGTGGACCTTGCAGCTGTCTGCTGGAAAACACTCGGCGACAGCAGGACTGAGGACACGGCTGTGGTTGTTGCAGTAATCAGTGGGGGGCCTGCCACCTGCAGGGGAACAATGGATAATAGGTACCAAGTGCAGAAGCCAGCAGCCAGGCCCAAAGAAGGCAACACCTGATAACCTGATGAGAAGTAGGAGAGGGGAGCACAGAGTCCAAAGCCTAATATTTGGGGCTCAGATAAATGTTCAGTAGAAGCATTTGAGAATTTTAAGTCTGGTTAAACAGCCTGTTAGCTAAAGGATGAAGAGCCCATTTATGTAACAAGAATGCCCTAAGGTGTCACGGGAAGCCAAGTCCAATCATCACAGGGTGGAGTATGATAAACATGATCACGCATGGTATGCACAATAAGAACAATCCTATGATGAATTAAAAAATGGAAAGTTTTTATCTGGGCAGCAGGCAAATGGCTGGAAGAGGGCATGTGGGAACTTTCTGGGGTGATGGAAATGATGCATATGTTGTGTGGTCACTCAAAGGAGGTATGTTGTGTAGAAAACTCATAAAAATCTCATTTTATTATATTGCAAATTTTATTTAAATAAAGAGAATTAAACATCCAATTGCATGAAGGATTAATTTCTTTTGTAGTGTTCAATATATTTACTATACTACTGAAAGTATCAAAGCTACAATTTTTTATTTCTGTGCCAGCTGCTTGGCCAGCCTGGCAAACCTGGTCAGTGTTTTTATTGCTTCTTCTATCCCCTAGGGAAGAGGGGATTAGGATCAGGTACAAGTTCTTAAAGATAAATAATATCTACCTCCTTCCTGCATTTAGATGTGCTTCTAGGCTAATGGTTAACAATTAGAACACACTAAACCAGTAATAATCAGTATTTTTAATAATTCTCACATTTGATACAATCAACAGAGATCTGTATTTCATCTATCACCCTCCTCCTTTACAAATAGCGAAGATCTTGCTGTAGTTTTCAGGGTGTAGTTTTGGTGTCTGAGTCTTAGCTTGTTTTCTGGTGCAGCACCAGGCTGAGAACTGCTGATCCCATGGAGCAGGACAAGCTACAGGAAAGACCAGGTCACAAGACCCATCAGAAGCTGGCTTTAGTTTTAATTCTGAGACTCGAGGAGAGGTGTGAAGGCTCAAAGGCAAATGGGAATGTAAAATTTTAGGAAGTGAAAAAATTAAATGTGCATTCCAAGGCTGGTAGGTGATGCAGGGTGGGGACCAGTCTAAAAATGGGGCAGGGGAAGACAAGCAAGGGACCACGCACGCCAGCCCAGGGGGCTTGCTGTCAGAGCTACGGGAAGCCAACGAGAGCGTCATGGCCGGGTAGGGGATGCTTCCCTGTTAAATGGGATGTCATGGATCTTTCAGGCCAAAGAGTATTTCCTGCTCAGAACCAGGCAGTCACCCACTCACAAACACGGAGCGAGTGCCCACCCTGTGGCTGACGCTGCCCTCGTATACACATAAGGAAGACAGCCATACAGAGGTGACTCAAGGTCTACAGAGGTCACGGCAATGAACTCCCTGTGGGGGAGCAGGGGAGCCTGCCCTAGGAGGGAGCATACTACGAAGGGTCTGGTCTTAAAAGCCAAAACTTTTCACTCAAGTAACAGTGTTTTACTTAATCCCCAGCAGAACTTAAATCTTATGTGTTCTTCAGAAAATGGGGCTCCTTACCGTGATGGCACTGGACAACACCTTAGGCGGGGCAAACACTTCAGGATCCTGGCTTTGCTGCATAGACTGCAATGTTTAAAAAGAAAAGATGAACAGATGTTGCAAGTTTCAATTAGGATCTCCTAGTTACTGGGGGAAAATCTAGGTTACCGACAGGGAATAGTTCAGACGTTAACTAGTTCCTAGATTCCTGAGGGAAGAGGCTGGCAGGAACTGTGCCAATGCAACTGATGCTGCAAGTGCAGGATGAGTTTTGGAAGAGATGTGGCCCCGTTTAGTTCCCCTGGAAAAAGAGGTGTGTGCAAAGCCTTTAAGATGTCTCTAAGGAAAAAGCTGGAATCCGTGCCTCTTCCCAGAGCTGGGGCAGCCCATATATTTTTTTGCTTTTGAGTCTGAAGTATACCCCTTAATAAGGTGATTTAAACTTTGGACAGGTGGCAATAACAGTCTTCATCCAAAGTCACACTGACACATGCCAAATTTTGCCCTCATTCACTGGGAGAGAAAGAACTTATTGTAGAGCAAATACATTAGAACTCAATGAAGCCCCAGGTCCTAAAACACCCTACTGCCATGGAGATAAAAATGGACACATGCGTAAGCTTCCCTTGAAAGGAGGCGGGCTGGAGAGCAGCATGACCAGTGGTAGTGGAACATTTTTGGGGTATTTACTTCAACAGAACACCCTCTCTTCCTCAAACTGCAGAGAACCTCAACAGAAATGGCCCAAAATAACAATATAGTGAGGTAACAAGATAATTAATTTCTTTTCTGTACAAGATTTCAAAGGAATGGAACAAAATATCCTGTTAACTAAGAAGTAATTTACAATTATTATGATAAGCTCTTCTATACAGTATTATTTGGTAAAATGTTAAGATTGCGGGTTGTTATTAAAAAAGGGCAAGAGACTAAAATCCTGAAAAAGCAACCAATACAGTTTGGAGTAGAAAGTTCTATCCCCTTTCCGTTTTGTGATCTTGCAACTCACCAACTGTACATATAATTGAGGGACAAACTTCTTCACTCCCCATACTCAATCCACCACCAAGACCCACTAATGATAATTTGTAACAAATCCACTTGTCCACGCTCCCAAATTTAGGCCCCACCAGCTCAAGCCCATGTGACCGCCACCACCTCCTTCCTGATATGTCGTCCTACTTCTGTCTTCTTTCCCAGCAAGCCACCCTTTGCTCAAAGCCCTTGGAAGAGTCCCTAGGGCTCTGAGGACAAGTCTCTCACTCTGTAACACAGTTTCGGACTTGCTCATCAACCCACACTGCTTCCCCCCAGGTTTCTTTCCATGGAAGATCCAATTGCAGTACGTTAAGTTCAGCAAATGCCTTGTCTCCAGGCCTCTGCACATGCTATTGTCCTTGCCCCAAACACCTTTTCTACCTCTAGGAAAGGTCTGCCTGACTTCTACTGAGCCTTTAGGTCTCAGCTGAACATGAGTCTTGACTTCTTACCTCCAAACCCGGGATTCTCTCATGGCACCCTCGTATGCCTGGCACAGGCAGACACTCAGAGAGGACAGAGGGAGTTGGGAATAGAACAAAGTTTGGGCTAATCTGGATATGAGTGGTCCTGAGTCAAATGAGGACTTCAGGAACTATTAGGCAAAAACAAGCAGAAAATGCTAAAATGTATACCCTCGTAGAAAAATAGTTTTTAAGCTTTTATCATTTGAAATAATTTTGGGAAGTGGAATTGTGCTACAATACCATTTGCCAATTACAAGAGACACAGGTCTCAGTTTTTTCCTTAGAGCACCTTAAAGGCTGTGTACACACCTCTCTTCTCACTACAGGACTTGTGATCTCCCCTTTCTTTCAGCCCCGACATACTCAATGCCTGTCTCTTTAAAATGACTGTCTCACATCCATCAAAATCAGTCTCTGCAGTTTCATCCTCTCAATCCTGCCAGTACCTGAAGGGGAGCTAGCACCATGTTGCTCAGGGTGGTGGAGGCTCTCGCTGCTGCGGCCTTAGGAGGTGGCTCTATGAAGCTCTCAGGCGTGGCCAGCTGGCTGGATGCTGGAGAAAAGCTGGGTGCCACTGCACCTTTCCCATGCGACTGTGTCTGTATTTGGTCGTGGGGGGTCAACTTGAGTTTCTGGAGAAGATCAACACCTGGGAGGGGTGTACCAGCAGTGTTTGTCATACTCAGTGGGGCCCTGAAGGGGCCCTGGCTCAGCTCAGGGGCTGGCTGACTCAGGAGTGGAGACCTCTGCCTAGGTGTGGTCTTCACTGCCTGCATCATGGCGGCATTCCGGGGTAAGCTGGGGGGAACCTGCACAGCAGGCGCTTCTGCGGGCAGAGTGGGACTGAGCCCAGGGCGCAATGGGACTGCATAGCTTGGGGCCTGCTTTTCACTGGACTGTGTGATGGAGGCAAGAGTGATCAGCACCGGGGCCGTGACTTCCGGTTGGACTGAGTGGTGGGCAGCAGGATGGACACCCAGGCTTTCTGACTGAGGGGCCCCTCCTGACTGCTCAAAGGAAAATGGTAGGAATGAGCTGGGCTCTTTCTGGGAGGAATCTCCCGGCAGCTTCTCCATTTCTTCTGAATCCAGACCCACAACTGTTGGCTGTTCCTTTGGCAAAGAGGTTCCAAACAATTCTTCCACTGTTAGATGTTTGTGTCCAGATGGAGCAGACTGAAAAACAAATCAAACCACCCAATGAAAGAAATCTCCTGCAAATCAGTGTAACTAAACTCTTTTCCATCATAATTCTTTTCCAAAATAGTTCGCAGAAACAAGGATGGATGGAGTCTGAAAGGAAGGAAATGAGACGAACTGAAGATGTACTAGGGATTAAGGCCAAGGTGCGTGTGTGTCTAGTCTTTCCATGTTGGTGGAAAGAAATCTGCATTAGTAACAAAATTCATATTTTAGGAACCCCAGGTGATAGTATTAGAGTCATTTTTTTCTAGGCAAATGAATATCAGATAAAGGGGCAATGACCTTATTAAAAATTAATTGTGCCCAATGCCGTCTGTTAGTAACATATGTAGAGAAATAATACTCAGGAGGACAGAGGGACCAAATGCTGGCCAAGTAATCCTACCTGTATTTTCACTGTTCCTGATAAAAACCTAGGCATGGCACTTGGAGGACTGGGTCTCAAACACCAGAAAATAGATGTAACCATTTTTTTTTTTTTTAAAGCAAGCCATTCCTCCTTTCTACTCCCAAATACCAGAATCCTTAATAAAAGGGAAAACATTTAAGCAAGAAACTGTTAAATTTACATTACCTGGTTTACTGATACCATCGTAACAATCTGAAGGAGAAATAATCACGCTTTCCAGTGGTGAGAGCTCTCTTGTGTGAATACCTCCACACAGTACATATTCCCTAGTCATTTAACCCTTATTTACTGGGTACTGAGTATCCACAGAGTGCCAGGCCCTGTTCTGACCTGGGCCCAAGGGACATGGCAGACAGTAACAAAAAAGTCCTACCCTGACAGAGCTTACTTTCTGGTGAGACAAACCTAAGTGCTGGGAATACACAGGCACCCCCTAATTTATTCCTGAAGTGTGTGGACTACTTAGTTGTTTAGATATATGTTTATATGAGAAAAAAATTCACCGAAACACAAGGCTTTCAGGGCTTCAGAAAGTCTACAAAGGCCATAAAGTACACTGTACCTGAAGTATAATCATGATAGGGCTCTGTTATGATCACATTTACACAGGAAACTGAGCTGTTTGTTTCATGCATTTGACAAGTAATTCTGGGGTCTGCCAGGTGACAGGGGCACTGCTCCGTGATAGGTGGGAACAAGGAGGGAGGGAGCGTACTCTTAGGGCAGAGGGACAAGGGTCCCCTTAGCCAAGGAGACAACAGGGAGGAGGCCAGCACTGAGGACAGAGGATGCCAGGCAAGTTTACATGCGATGGGCAGAAAGTTCAGTGCGTGCCATTGCACGTTTTATCTTTGGTGAGGACAGTATCATCTGCTGGGTGCACAGCAGGTCTGGGGAGAATGCAGGCAGTGCGAAATAACCTGAAGAAGGGCACAAGCCTCCTCCTGTTGTAAAAAATTGTAATTTCATCTTAGAAAATATTCAACATGGAGAATTCTATTACTATAAAAGCTAACATATCTTGGCAAATAACTGTGACTAGAGGTTTAAGAAAAGGAATTCTCAAATGGCAAATGTGGCCCCCCCACCCCCAATAATGCCGTAGTGAGACGGGCAAGATTATGTCATAAAGCTTTCTAGTACTTTAAGGGCTCCCCCAGATTCAGAATCTCACTTCAAATATAAGGCGGCACTAACACCTAACTATAAAATGCGAACGTAAAAAATGCAAAAGATTTTTATGGTTTAATTTCCTCACATTTTTGCATCTGAAAAAAACTATAAAGCTTAGAGTCTGAAATCAAAGGTATTTAGGTTCAATTCCCAGCTGTTAACTGGAAATTATATAATCTTTCTGTTTAGCTCTCCCAGCTGAAAAACAGGGACAATTGTGATAATTATCTCATAGAACTGTTGTGAAAATTAAATTCTCAATATGCCCAACAAGCATTCAATGAATGGAAGTCGGCTCTTATTATCACATGAACACCATGTGGTTTTAAAAGCAGTCATGATAAATCCATGTTTGGTCACGTTTTAAAAAACATCAAGGCTCTTGAGCCATTTTCCTGCTTAAGCCCACTCCTACCCTTCGGAGTGTACTTTCCCTTTTAATAAACTATTTCTTTGTTTCACTTTATTTTCCTTTTAATAAAGTGCTTCTTGGTTTAACCTCTAAAACAAACAAACATCAATAGGCTGGGATATTAAAAATTCATCAAGTCCTCTGGAATATCAACCTACCCCCATCATGTGAAGTAACAACGAAATCAACTGATGGGATATCACGGCTGTGCTATTATACCCCTCCTGTCATTCCCTGATGCAAGGAGTCATTAAAGACACAGCTGTTTGTCTAAAACTCACTGGTAACATTTCAAATTCATTCACTATCAACACAGACAATGACTTCTCGTTTGGGACAGACTTTTCTTTCATTCTGTCCAGGCTCCAAAACTAGTAGAATGCACTTCCCAAGCTGAACACGGAGATTTATTCACTTGGATCTATCATCATAAATGTCTACTGATGAGCACAGATAAACCCCCCATCTTGCTTTCAAAAAAATATGGTAAATATACATAACAGAAGCTACTATTTTATCCATATTTAAGTGTAAGATTCGGTGGCATTCGTTACATTCACAATGTTGTATAACTACCACCACTATCTACTTCTAGAACTGTTTCATCAACCAAAACAGAAACTCTGTACCCATTAATAGTAAGTCCCCATCTTTTCTCCTCCCCCACCCACTCACAGTCCCTGGTAATTTCAACTGTATTTTCTATTTCTATGAATGTGCCTATTTTACCTCATGTAAGTTCATTCATACAATATGTGTCCTTTTATGACAAGCTTATTTCACTCAGCATGCTTTCGAGATTCATCCACGTTGTAGCATGTATGACAATTTTATTCCCATTTAAGGCTGACTGATACTCCACTGTATGCACGCACATCTTATTTATCCACTCATCTGATGACCGACACTTAGGTTGTTTCCACTTTTTGGGTATTGTGAATAATGCTGTTACAAACATCAGTGTAAAAATCCCTGTTTTAGTCCTTGCTTTCAATTCTTTTGGGTGTATGTCCAGGAAAAGAACTGCTGGATCATATGGTGATTCTGCATTTAACTCTTTGAGGAACTGCTGAATTGTTCTCACAGCTATTGTACCATTTCCCACTTCTACCAACAATGCAAGAGGGCGTCAATTTCTCCTTATTCTCGCCAACACTTGCTGGTCATTTGTGTATCTTATCTGGAGAAATGTCTATTCAAGTCCTTTGCTCATTTTTGAGTTGGGTTAATTCCTTTTTGTACGCATTATGTTTAGAACAAAATGATTGAGCCTGCTTGGCAAAAAAGTACTGGAAAATGACACTAATTTTTATTCATTAATGCAAATTATGTAGATCTCAACTACCACATTGTTTTCTATATATGTATATATGTGTGTGTGTGTACGTGTGCACACATGCCCCCCACTCCTGGAACATTTAACTGCTTTGAAAAACACAGGCCATAGTGGGTCCACTTTGCAGAAACTTGTCTTTTTTTTTACGTTTTAAGTAAAGGAGCACTCAAATCATAGGACACGGGCTAGCCTCCCCATGAAATACACCTCAGGCTTCAAGAAAGGCATGATCCAGGGAGCAATTTTTACCCGTTTAATGGAACATCAATTAACTTTTGAACAATTCAATTTACCTGCATTTACATTTGGAATGTTTCTATACTTATAGTTAAAAATAGGCATTTCTAATGGTTTAAAATCTATTTCGTATTAAAAAAATGAAGCCATACAGTGGAACCCAGAGACTGGACTGCAAAAGCAGCAACAAGTTTCCAATTTCTCAATGTTGCCTCCCTACACCCTCTCTTAGGCCAGAAACAGATTCTTAGACTTTCTCTGGAGTGGGGTACATGGTAAAGCATCTGGGCTTCAGAGGTATCGCCCACAGGAAGAGTGAATGAAGTTGTGACAGTACTAAGAGTTACTGGTAGAAAGGCTGCTCACTACATGGGACGCTCTGACCTACGCACTTGACGTGCAGAGTGGCCAGTACTATTATTGCCATTTTACAGATTGCCCAAATACAACAGAACCAGACTCTAGTCTAGTGCTAACAAGAAGTCGTTATTCGTAGCTTTATGCTACCACATTAAGATGTCAATTAAGCAGACTGTAGGTCCCCTAATCAACTGACTGGTGATACTGACCTCTGGGAAACAGAGGTGCAGCTAAGGCTTGAATAACTAACAGGTGGCTACAGGTCAAAACGGATCAACTTTTTGGAAATATGTAACTGGCTGAATCACTCACAAGAGGATGAGCACTGTTTCCACACAATCTCCCCAAAGCTTTACAGTCTCTGCACCTGAGAGGATCTTAGGACCAGAAAAACTGGTTACATTCTTCTAGTAGTTGGGCTGATTTATTACGGATTCATCTTCCATCATCCATAGAGGTGAAATTTTATTCTTCCCTCATGTCTGAGTATGCTTCAAGTTTGCATTCTGAGTTTTGTAATGCCTCAATTAAATCAAGTGTTAGTCTGACCATTTTTCTTGGGAAACAGAATTCAGTGAGCAACAGCATGTATTGTACACGACAAAATTCTAATATGCTAGATCAGGGTTTACAATGTTCCTTCCTCACCCAACGGCTCTACTGTTTAGAGAATTTCATATTTCTCTTTGGATTGATTGTGTCCATGTCAGATTTCCTACCCAGTCAGTGCACTGAGCACACTAGAAGGTATGCATTATTCTAAACCACAGGAATAAAAAATACAAAACTAGAGAAATAGTCCCAAGGGAATTTTGATAAGTAAATTATGAAACTGAAATGGAATTTAATATTATCAAGGCTTGACAACATTATTTGCTCTTTAGCACTAGATGGCAGTGTCACTAAACAAATATGCTATCTGCATGTAGAGACTAAGGATTTAAGCTAATTTTAGTTAATAACATGGCTTCTAACAATATTCAGATCTCAGTATTTTACAAAAATTTGTCACTCTGGCCTACAAAATAGAATTTTAAATGATGTCAGAAATGAAGGAATAACATTGGTATAATTTGAGAGGGTACCCTACCACTTGAACTCTGTTATGTTCCCAGACCCATCACCAAAGGCTGAGAACACCTATGGCTTGTCACACTCATCTTTCATCTTTTGATGGACAGTGCTTTAGGTTCTTTAGGCATTTTGGGGGGGTCCAATTCTTCATTTGGGTCTCACAATAACTCTGTGAGTTAGACAATGCAAGAATCCCTGACCTCATGATTCAGGAAGGAAAGAAGTAACAGCCCACTGAATACTCATGGCTGATAAACCAGACCAGAAGGAATCTAGTGACCCTGCTCCTTCCTTTCCTCCCTCAACACGTGGGCCTCTGCCATGACCTTAGTTTTCATATGAGTGACACAGGACACCACTGCAGTTTTAAGCAGAGGAACGCCATGATCTAACTTAGGCTTCCCAGGAGTATTCTGGCTGCTGGGTTAAGAACTGGTAAGGGGGTGGCAAGGGCTACTGTCAATCCAGATAAAAAGACAGTTACAGGGACCAACCAGGGAAATGACATGACTGGATGTCATGTCGCTGCCTGTATGTACCTTGACAGATAAATGACAAATCAAATTTGTATTGCATTAAGATCCTTACAAAATGTTACTCTGTGATTTGTTATCTTGGACAAAGCTAGGGCTTTAGCTGTACAAACCTTATCTTGGGACCCGGATGGCGTCTCTTCTAGAGTCTCAGTGCTTCCCAGATTGGAGAGCTGAGTACTTGGCTGTAACCCAGGGCTGGATATATGTGAGTCGCCCATCTGATTCTTAAATTAAAAGGAAAAGTATATCACATGAAAAGGTTTGCTGTGTATTATCTGGCTCACAAGATAGCATTTGAGGTTATCAGAAATGCGATTTTAAAAAACAAGCAATCCCTGCCCCAAATGTTTTGTTTTGGACCCTCATGTAAGTAACTTACACAATAACATTTCTAACAACTTGGAGCACTTGATTTTAGACAACAGTGTTAGCAACAACTGTTAGTTTAATAACCCTTTTAAGGAAAATCTAATGGCATTACTTTATCATATATTCTTTTCCACTAAAAATATTTTCCTCTATAGTTTTATTGAGAAATAACTGACAAACATCACTGCCTAAGTTTAAGGCGTACAACATGATGGTTTGCTTTACACATATAATTGTGAAATGATTACTACAATAGGTCCAGCTACCATCATTTTACTTTTTAAATTAGTATATGGAAAATTTAACCTTTGAGGGGTATACAGTTCTATCTGTGTACCCATCACAATAATCAGTATATAAAATAGCCCCACCCACCCCAAACTCCCCTGTGCTGCCTCATTATACTCACATATCACCCCTGCATTCTTGGAAACCAGTGACCTGTTTTCTGTCACTATAGTTTTGTCTTTTTAAGAATGTAAAAAATGGAATGTTGGCTTCTTTCACTTAGCATAATGCCTTTGAGATTCAACTAAGCTGTTGTATGGTATTAATGTTCATTCACTTTCACTGCCGAGTAGCATCTCGCAGCGTGCCAGCATTTCGGTTTGCTTCATCACTGACAATGGGAGGACAATTGTGTTTTGGTGAGTATGAATACAACTTCCACGAACATTCATGTACGGGTTTTTTTTGTGAGGACAAAAGCTTCATTTCTCTACTCAGGAGTGGTATTCCTTGGTCATACAGTTAACATATTTTTCATCTAAATTTTTATAGTTTTATGTTTTACATTTAGATCTCTGATCTATTTTGAGCTGATTTTTGTATAAGGTGTTACATTTATGTTGGGATTTTTTTTTTTTTTGAATATAGATAGCCAATTGTTCCCAACACCATTTGTCGAAATCATCATATATTCTTAAAAATTAAATAAACACCACAATTATAGATGATCAGTTGTAAAATGTTTTAAAATTCTTGTTAACTTGTATATAACACTAAAGGTGGAAATACTTTTGTTCTCAGAGAATCCTAAAAAAATGATCACTAGATATAGAATTATGATTATAAACTGAAGTTTTATTTGGGTTAGCTGATCCATCAACTGGTGAGCATGATCCATGTCAGAACGAATGTCAGAAACAGTTTAGAACGTGCAAGATATTAACAAAAGAGACAAACTTCATTCCAGAGACAGATTAATTTTCTTGATACTGTACTATGAATAAATGAATGAACAATATGTATTTCTCTATTCAAATGCCTTAATGCATTCAAATACCCTTTCGTATGTGTATAGGGCCATTCTTGGAAGGTTTATTCTGTGTGTGTTTGTTAATGACAGTTTCCAGTAGTTGTAAGGACTGGGGGGAAATGGACAATCACAGACAAACTTTCTGAAGGGAAATTTTCCAATATCTGCTAAAAATCTTAAAATTGTCAAATCCTTTTATCTACCATTCCATTTCAAGTAACTTATCTTAAGAGAAAATATGGCTACATGATGACTAGGCTATAAGGATATATTCTGAGTTCTTAACAGAAAGAATCAGAAAAATCTAGGCTATTCTCCATAAAATGCACAAAAGGAAAAATACAGCTATTAATATCACAATTATTTTTTAAAAAACTTTTCATTCCACCAAATGAAATTTCCCTGTGTAGTTGCTGTCATAAAAAGATACTATTTTGGGGTAAATAACAGGTTACAAAAGAGTTGATAAAACTACTTTTAAAACTAGTTAATAAAACTAGTGTACATAAATATACCCCACACACTTGGACATATTTATACATATTTCTGGAAGGATATATAAAAAGACATTAGCAGAATTATTTTTAGGTGATGGAAGCATGTTTTTTTTCTTTCTTTATAATTTTTAAATATAAAATCTTCTATAGTATGTACTGCTTGTATAATAAGAAAAATAATGGAGCTCCTATTTTCTAAGAGCAAAAACAAAACAGAAACAAAAACCAAACTTTTTGCAATTAAATTAAAATAAACCAAACCAATAAACAACCCTTACCAAAATCCCAGATTACATCCGATGGATAAAAGCAACTCAGAATGGGCCAACTGTAAAGGACTGTGGTTTTAGCTTCCTTTTTTCACATTAAAAACAGGAAAGGTGGTTAAAAGTAACTATAAAACTTGGTGAGAAAATGTTTATTCTAGAGTTTTTATGTATAGTCTTTATTATAAATCCTTCATTCAAAGTCTGGAATTTCATTCATTGTATTATATACACTGGACAGAGATTTAGAATTAGGATTAAATCCCATCACTGAGGCCTAGCTTTCACCCCTGTCCTTGACTCTGTCAATCTCCCAAGTCTCTACCTCAAGATAAACAAAGGGGCCATCTGGAACTAAGCGGCAGCTGAGGAGAGCCCATTCAAACACTGAAATAGGAATTCATGGGTCATTGCTAATACCAACTCCATTTGGTAGGATAACAGGCCAAGTGCAGATAAGAACCAAAAGTGTTTAAGGAAGCTCCACCTATTTCAGACAGTTTTCAAAAACAGAAAGAACATTTATAAAGTAAATATTAAGATCTAACTAAATTTCCAAAGGTTTAGTTTTAATCTAAGCATAGAAAATGTTTTATTCATTCTATACTGTGAAAAATTTTCTTTACAACAGTAATTATGGTGCTCCACAGACTTATTTTTTTGCAATGTGTATAGCTAGAAATTATGTCAGATTTTTAGACTGCGCACTTGACCTAGAGTTCCTTTATAGCTTTGTGCACAAAAACAGGGCTTTAATCTCTTCTTTCATTTTGTGGCTACTCACTCCTCGGCCTGATGAATGTGCTAGGCCATCTCCTAGAGTGCCTGCTCTAGTGTATAGATAGCACCTGATCTACAGTCATCACCAGGAAAGGTGACAGAGTGCTGGACTTATTAGTTACCTGTTATAAGAACACAGAAAAGCCTCTACAAAAACAGACGAACAAGGTGTATGTATGTATGTATGTGTGTGTATATGTGTGTGTGTGTGTGTGTGTGTGTGTGTGTGTATCTCTCTCTTCCACTTTATTAAGGATGAGAGTGAATTTTGGGAATATAAGGTAACCTAAAAGTTCAGAAAATGATTTTTGAAATCTATTCTCATCCAGTTTCCTAAGAATCAATAAATTCATTATAGAGTTGATTGCTTTTCTTAAGTTTCTCCTCATTCTCTATGAGACAACGAGGAATTTGGTACAACTGGAAACTTCTCACAGGCTCTAATGTGTACTTCTCTACCCAAGAAGTGGGAACTTCCTTTGGTATTTGAATGTAGAAGGTTTATTGTAGTTTATGGTGAATATGATGCTTTATTTTTAGTCGGGGGAAATTACCTTCCAGAATACTGTTTCAAAAGTTTGTTCCTTGAACTCTCCATTCTTAAAGGGTGGTATGTGAAAAATGGTCCTGTAGTCAAATCAATCTGGGAACTGGTGTTACTATTTTATTCATTGTGGGATCTCTCACAGTCCTGAGCACTAAGACGACGGGGAAGGAGCAGCCATGCTAACAATGTTGCCTTAACTTTGACCAACTGGAACCTTTTCTCAAGGATCACCTGTTAACAATGTAGATAGAGGCTAGTGTTAGAGTAGAATTGTTTGGGAAACATGGTTTAGAGCAGTGGTGTCCAAACTTTTGGTTTCCCTGGGCCACACTGGAAGAACTGCCTTGGGCCACACATGAAATACAATTACACTAATAATAGCTGATGAGCTTAAAAAAAAAAAAAAGCCACAAAAATATCTCGTCTTTCAAGAATTTGTGTTGGGCCACATCCAAAGCTGTCTGGGCAGCAGGTTGAACGTGCCTGGTTTAGAGTGTTTCCTATACCTTGTTGCTTGATGTTTTGGTAAGGTGAGGATTAAACATGAAAAGAAAGAAAGTATTTAACTCAATGTTAGTAAAGATGAAGGCGACAATTATAATTCTGTGGAAACCAAGTGCAGCCGTGGAAACCTTCAGTCTCTCTAATGAGGTGTGGGCTTTGAAATGCTGGTGTCAAGTGAAAATTCTGGACAGTTTCAAGGCCACAAGATTTGAGAACCACTGAGAAAATGTCCACTGATTGGTACACAGTGGAAAGTTCATAAGTAGGCACTGAATAAATTAATGAATGCTCACAGTCTCCATTTTATTTAACTTTGGAGAGAAAATGTTATTAGTTAACTTTTACACCAAAATATAAAAACAGAAAGAAAAAAATGAATTGTAGGAAAGGCTCTCATTTAGGTAAAATTCCAAATGCTGCTTAAGGAAGGCAGGACAATTACCACCAATTACAGGCTGTAAATATACCCTTTAGTATTACAGGGTGGAAATTACCAGAATACATTTCAAAGACTACATAAATTCCTAAGACCTAGGACAGATTTGCAGAGGGTGAAGAGGCATGAAGCTGTCCCATTACTACCTGTTGCAAGCTAACTTTTGAACTTATAGCAATTTTACAGGAATAGAAAAAGAGCATTTTCAATTTTATGCCAAGTCAAAGACTCTAAGGTAAGCAAATTTCTGTCTTTATCTTTTAGGCGTAAAACTATAAGGCATGTTTTCTTCTTAAACCAATTATTTTGGCTGACCCTGAAGGTGACTTCCCCAGGTCAGGAGCCCCCTGTAGGTATCCTCCTCCCCCTTGGGTCATCCTGGTCAGCATGCAGCCTCACCCTTTCATACTCATCCTTGGCTCTGCTGAGCATCTCCAGGATGTCGATGGGCCTGTGGTCACTGCAGCCATTGGCCTGGCTGGGACTCTGCTTATCCCGAGCAGCTTGCTGGGACCGCCGTGTCTCCTCTTCTACCACCCTAGAGGAGGAGAACAAGGTTATATATGATCTGACCCAAGAATTCTTCTGGTGCTCACTGTCCAAGGATACAGGAAAAATGTCACATGGCAACACTGTCCTCACAATACAGAACAAAGCCTTGGTTACCTCATACAAGGATTATATGACTAACCCACTGACTTATTCACAGTTATGCCAACCAATATATTTCACTGTTAGAAGGACAAAAATACAGAATTTCATTCTAGAGTGGTATAGTCAAAACTCGACTAAATTATCTTTTTTGAAGTGTCTCAAAATCAAACTAACTGATACAGTAAATTTAAAAATGAACAATTCCACCACATCAAAGGAAGCCTGCAGAGCTGAACAACTCACTTTGGAAAGTTTTTCCTGACACTGGGCTGGCAAGGAGAAAGACAGATTAGCTTCATGAAACTAGAGGTCTTGGTGAATGACAACACTACAAGCAAACAAGAGGTTTCTCTTATTCTCCCCTTAAAAGTCACTATGTGGGTAACTGAGGGCAAGGGTGCTTGTGGCAGCGCCCTTTATTTTGACTGGTACTCCTTAAGCTAATTCTAACTTGAAAATACACAAAGCAAGAAAAGGTGTGGGTTAAGAATGTCACTGATAGGATTAGGTTCTTTAACTCTCTATGTGGGGTTTCATTTCTTAAGAATATTCTCTCTCACCCACACAATTACAGGTCTAAAGAAATTACAGCAAAAATCAGAAACTGAAAGCTAGGTGGTGAGTACATGGGACATCTTATTGTTTCTTATATTTTTCTTCAAGTTTGGAATAAAATAATACATTTTAATAAGGGAACTAATTTATTTTTTCATTTTAAGATTTATTCAGGTTTCATTTCCAAGTGTCATGAATATGCCTACCTGCTATGGGTTATTATGAGCACAGTCATAACTTGTTAACTGTACTGAGAGTTTTTATGACAGTGATGATGACAGAAAATAAAACTATTCTGTAGCATAAAGTTTGTTTTCCTGGAATAAGAGGAATAGGACAAGAATAGACCACTCAGTATCAGTTCACTGCTTTGAAACAGCCTGCCCAGGAATGCCTATTACTGTGTGTGGAATGGCTCTTGTTTGAAAACACCGGGTTAAATAATATCTAGCAAATCTTTTTTTAAACAGCAGAATCATTCTGAGTTTTTCACATACGAAAATTAATTATGAGTCTCCAAGAAGGGAGGGCTTATACCTTTTCCCAAATTTATTTGGCTATGGAATCTTCTTCTGAGCAGGATTCCTTTTTGGAAAATACTGCTTTAAGGTAGTGGTGTCATTTCTCTAGAGTCTTACAGCTCTTAAAGGATTGTTATACCTAAAACAAAGGTGGAACCAGAGACTTTATGGTAGATTGAGAGAAGGCTGACATATGATATGAGGATGAGAACAACTGGAATACATATTGTTTCTTTTACTTCCATATTGGTAATCATCTCTTGGAAAAGAAATACTATACTGTCCTAACTGTGAGGCCTGTTGCAAAGGATAAACAAGACTGGAGAGATAGACATTGGTTATTTCTTGATGGTGGATTACAAGCAATTTCACCTTTTTGTACTTTAAAAAATTTTCCATTTTAATAGGCATTCCAGGATTCAGAAGAAAAGGACTATTAAAAATGCCTTTTTCTGGGAGTTCCCTGATGGTGTAGCGGCTTAAGGCTTCGGCGCTGGCGCTGTCAGTGCTGCGGCCTGGGTTCAATTCCCGGTCAGGGAGCTGCCCACATACCAAAAAGCAAAAAAAAAAAAAAATCTGTTTCTACCTACCTTGTGCCATGCTGCCTGGTTTGCTTATTCTGGCATCTAACTCTCCCCTGACTTGGAGTGGATCTGTGATTTTGGTTCAAAAGAACATTTCTAATAATCATCATTGTTTGCCCATGGAACAGGCCCCCTTACAAAGCTCACCACTGCTGAAAGTAGCAGTTGTCGGGTGGCGTGGAAGAGACTGCCACACACGCATCAGGCCTGGGCTCTAAGGCCCCTTCCAATTCAGACTCCATGAGGAGCACCCCTGCTTCTCTTCCTCGCAAGTCCCCCAAAGCTATCTGGAAGATCAGGAATAAAGCTCACTTCCATGAGTTCTCCAAACTGTAGAGTCTATGTACGCATTCACTGAAACAAGTTTTAGTGTTAAACAGTTTCTGGCAAGACTGAATTTCCTCTTTAGGAGAGTCAACACTTTTCAAGTTTAGTAGATTTTCAACTTTGCCACCGACCAAAGAGAATTTCCAAACTTAACACAGTAGGTGTAGAAGTTTACTTAGCTTCTCAGTTTTTTATAAACATATTTTGGAATAAATCAATTTTTTTACTTGGAACACTTTTATTAAATTGCAGCTGTTAAAATAGTGATGGGAAGAACTAAATTTAACAGAATGGGCACTGACTGGCGCATTTACCTAGACACATAACATGCCAAAAATAATTTTACCTGTATTTCTGGTTAGCCAACAATGTATTCTGAAGTATGCAGCAAATTGGGGCTGTATATAGGCAAACTTAGAGCAAAGACAGATAAACAGTCTTTTATCTTTGGTGTCCAGAACACCATTTATCACCAAGTTAATGTTAACATATAAGGTATTCTCTTCAGCCATAAATAGGCCAGACACTTGAAAACTCACTATCAACAGTCTCATGAGGGCATTCTCTAATCACATTCAATACCTCCCTCCCTGCTCCAAGTAAAATAAACAAAGCTTAAGTAAATGCCCCTCTTTTGGGTATTTCTAATGAAAAAACCCTGAATTCTCTTCTTTTCCCAATCAGATTCTTGTTTCTACTTCCTAATTCTATTTTTGGGTTCAATACACTATTTTCAGATATGCCTCTAGTTGTCAGCTTCACTTAACATCTGAAGTTTTGCACATTAGGGGTAACACTTGACCTGACAGAGAAAAGAAGTTCAAAATGGTTTCCTGTGAATAGCTGTTACAGTTGAAACAGCCAGATTCTCTCACTCAGGGCTCACAAGCTCTCAATCTGCAGGAGAAAGTGTACACGTACAAGTAGCTGACTCTGGCACAACATGGGGATTAGGGGTGCCAGTCCCCCTTGAAGTAAAAAATCTGCATATACCTTTTGACTCCCCCAAAACTTAACTACTAATGGCCTGAAAGCCTTACCAATAATATAGTCAATTAACATATATTTTGTGTTAATATGCTGGAAGATCAGAGAAAATAAAATGTTAATAAAATCAAAAGGAAAATACATTTGTAGCACTGAAGTGTTCACTGAAAAAAATCCATGCATTCAAACCTGTGTTGTTCAATTATATTACTCTATTACAAAGTTTAGATACTTAAAAAATATTCTGGATTTCAGAAACCAACAATCTGTGTTTTCTAAGTAAAAAGAAAGTAAGCTGTCTTTGCTGCTACTTCAAAACTACAAAAAAGTACTCATTAAATAAATGGCTTTGTAAAAAAGTAATTTTTATCATTTTTTTTAGAGAAAAGGTGTTTTAATCAGAAAGTGTGGTTCTCGAAAGCCACAACACATTTTCAAACGAGTAACACAAGTTCATAAGGAACGTATTCGCGGGTACGCGCAGTCTGAGCATGGCCTGCCCTGTGGGCGCACAGCCGAAGCAAGCGAAGTAGAAGGCTGATCAACAGCCCATCAGGACATGGTAGCAGTCCTGGGTTAAACGCCTTAGCCATGTGTGCTTATTTTAAAATGCAAACATACCTGGAACAGAGGTTTTGGGGCTATTTACATTTTTCTAAGAATTAGTTTTACCAAAAATTGTTTTTAAACAGTTAAGGCTGATTTCTTCTGAACATGTAGACAAAAACCTTGTAGGAGAGCAGAGGGAAAAGAGAGGTCCACACTTCTGAGGAAATTCAGGCAAAAAGTGAAAAGGAAGCATCTGTGCACCAGAATATACTACCACCTGCAGCATTCTGCCAAGGGCTCTGTAGCACCTCAGGCCCCTCTAGCACTACAGCGCCTTGGGCTCCCAGAATCCAGGCAGGCAGTACCAGGGTGACAGATAAGCCACGTGAGGGGTGGATTCTGCTGGCTAGCTGAAGAAAGGGCAATGAGCCATCCTTTAGAACATTAATGCAATGAAAACAATTTTCCAAATTCCAAGATTCTGAGTTACAAAAAGTCTCCTTGAACACAAGCAATCTATTAATGGACTGGGGACTATTAAATCTAGAATCTGTGTCAGAAATAACATGGTTGTGTGCAGTTCTCTACTGGCTACTGAATACAGGACCACTCATTACATTGGAAATCTGGACAGAACCTAAATCAGACCCACGGCATACAGTGGGTAGGCTGTGTACTGCATGTAAACGCTATTCTCTGGAGTGAGGCAGTTTGACAGCTCTAACCACATGTTTAACAGTATGGTTCTAGGTAAGTGACAATCTGACTGCAGGACTAGACACAATGCGGTCATTAGAAATACTACAGAGGACTATTTAATGCTCTGCAAAATGCCATTAACATGAAAAGTAGGGTGTACAGTATGATCCTGTTTTTGTAAGAAACAAACACATCAACCTAACATGCACATAAAGAGAAAAGCGGAAGGAAACAGACTAAAACACTAACAAACACAGGAAATGGGAGTAGGATTATAAATAATTTTACGTTTCTTTACGCTGTTTTGCCTTTTCCAAATTTCTGACAATAAACATGAAATTAGGGAGGAAATATACATGAGTTAGTATAGTCCAGTAACAAAAAGAAGAGGGTAAAGTAATTTTTTTCATCTCTCACATGTCATTAATGAAATAACTCTATGGAGTAATACAAATACTTACTGGGCCATGAGTTTGGCTATGCGGTGACAGTCATTCTTGTCATAAAACCAGATACTGTATATTGACACTTGAAAAACAAAGAAAAAAAAGATGAGGGGAACATAAGTAATATATTATTACCATGGAATGCCACAGAATTTATTATCAGATTTTTCAAAGTGTTAATAGTTCCTTTGAAAAAAATGTTTCTCCCCCAAAATGTTTTATAAAATTACTAATAAAATCAGAATTGGTAAAATATTCAGATGAAAACTGCAAAAGTAGTTGGTTTTAGACATTACCAGATGTCATTGGGCCTAAGATACCACTAATTATAAAATGAACCACCATTATCAAGAAAGAAAAATATCAAGTAAAATGAGAATCAACATGGATTATAAGATGCATTCTAAATCGATAATAAAATGTGGAAGTGTCTTTACTAGAAGAGGCAAAAGATCACCAGCTATTTATTTTCTTTCTCTGACATGGATTATATTGATTGATTTTCAATATTAAATTAGCTTCGCATATCTGAAATAAATCCCATCTGTGTATTTTTAATATTTCTTTCCACATACTGGATTTTGAGAATTTTTTTCATCTAAGTTCATGAGAGATAATGGTTTGCAGCCTTCTTTTCTTTCTTTGTACTGTCTTTGTATTGTTTGGGTATCAGGCCTTATAAAATCAGTAGAGAGGTGTTTCCTCCTGGTTTCCAGAAGACACTGTAAAATAAATGTTAACGCTTCTCTGAATTCTCCAGTAAAACCATCTGGGCCTGGAGATTTCTTTTTCAGGAGCTTTTCAATCATGAATTCAATTTCCTTAATGGTACAGGACTAGTCACATGATCTCTTTTATTGTGGCTGAGTTTTGTAGTTTGTGGTTTTCAAGGAACTGGTCCATTTCTAAGTTGTCAAGTTTGTGAGTGTAAAGTTGTTCATAGCATTCTCTTATTACTCTTTTAATGCCTGGAGGATCTGTTGTGATACCCACTATTTCATTCTTGATACTGATAATTTGTGTCTTCTTTTTGTTAGTCTTCCTATAGTTTATCAATTTTATTGATTTTTCCCCTCTATTTACATATTTTCAATTTCACTGATTTCTGCTATCATCTTTATTCTTCCTTACTTCTGCATGCTTTGAGTTAATTTTCCTTTGCTTTTTCTAATTTCTTCAGGTGGGAATTTAGTAGGCTCAGCCAGTGCTGCTTGAAGGGGAGGAAAGAATTTCCCACAGCTAGGCCACCTGGTGGATGTGCTTCTGGTGGGGAAGGAAGCCTTTGATCTTTACAGATGAAGACTGCTTCGCAGGCCAGGCTGTGATGTGACTCCTCCCTTGCCCTCACCTTCCCTTCATGGAAGGGAGGGAGAGCACCCCCCTGGCGGCCATTTATTGTCAGTAGGGCTTTTAACTCTTCCAGCCAGTTTTGCAGGGCTCACCTCCTATAGCTGGCAGAACTTCCATTTGATCTAGTGGAAGAATAAGCCTACCCGGGCCAGGTTGAGAAACAGCAGGCCTGGGTTCCCCTATTGAACTGAGTGGGAGTGTTCTTAGACACCCTGTGGCTGCATTGCTGCCTCAGTTCTGGGTCCTACAATGGATAGTCTTCCTCTTTCTTTCTTTGTTTCTTTTTCTTTTCTTTTTTTTTTTTTTAATGTGGATAGTTCCTTGGCTGGGAACCGAACCCAGGCCACAGCACTGACAGCGCCTAAGGCTAAGCCACTACACCACCAGGGAATTCCTGTCTTCCTCTTTCTACCTTTTAGAGTTCTGACTGTCTTGTGTCATTTCTGGGTTTTACAGTTGTACTAAACAGGGAGAAGCAAGGAGAAACAAGTCTATGCCATTTTGTTTGCCTCAGAAGTCTCATTATGCACTTTTATGGATGGGAAACCAAGTTTCATGGAAAGACTAAATGACATTAATAAATCAGAGAAAAATAGTCTCAGAACTAGGCCAATAACAGTCTTGCCACTACACATCTACTGCCTTATTAGTTTAAATAACATAAAATTTTATAGAAATAAAAAGTTAATGAGCTTCAATTATGCTTGAAGATTAAAGCAACATATAAAAGTATAAATAATTGAGTAAATTAAAAATTATAACTAAAAGGATGACAGAATATAGGAAATATAAATGCTAGCCTAAGAAATTTTAAATAAATTAAAAATCTCTTTAATAGCTATTATTTGAACTCTATAAAGATAGTATCAATACACATCAATTTAGAAAGCCACTGTTAATAAAAGCTATTTTAAGAGTGAATTTTTTGTTTTACCCTGAATTAAGGTAATTATGTCTTTAAAAGACTTCATGGCCAATCACAACTTAAAAAATTCCCTTTTCAATTAAAATTAAATTTTAATTGGATTTTTCTATTGTCACTGTACAATGAGTTATCACATGTATCAAAACATTACTGAAATACAGAGTGAGTGAATGGCTCCATTTTAATGAATGAAGGGTATGAACAGGAATTTTTCCCTACCCTGTTCACAAGGGGGGTTCTCTGGCAGGGAAACCATCCAATCACACTAAAACGTTCCTGTCAGACTGCATGCCTGGCCACGTGTCCTACAGATGACTGCACCCACTACCATGAGGCAGCGGAAGTTGGCTTTTGTTTTCGGCCTGCCATGAGTAGGTTCCCATGTTTGCAACCCGTTTTCATAGTTTTCTAGTTTACAGAACTTCAAAACACTACCAATGCCTCAAACAGAATCAATGTCTAATGAATAACAAGTAATTCTGGATCATTTTACATGATGCAAGTCAATGAATTCAATTTAACTCTAACATTACAATGGCCGAGCACAGAACAGCCTTGTTACAGAGGAGGTAATTATTTAGTGTTATGTACTGCAGGGTCTTAGCTATGTTCTTAGAAGCTAAAGATTGCTCCAACATAGAGTAAATCAGATTGAGCTTTGAAAAGACTTCATATATAGCAATTACACACACTTATCTTTCTTTAAATATGCCTCTTGCAATCTTGGCCAAAGAATAACCAAAACATGAAGGCCCAAATACAAATGATTCCACTAATGCACACACCCATACAACTTACAGTGATGAGAAAAGGTTTATGATAGGCTCAGAGAGGAGCACACATTTTTCTCTTTTTTTTCTTTTTTTTGGCCAAACAGAGGCATTTAAGTATGTTTTCATAAAGGAACTGTAAACCAAACCCTTAGGAAAGAATTCAGTATCAATAATCAAAATAAAGTCCATCAGAGCTGTAATTTATTATGACAAATCTTCACTTAGGTTCCTCCCTTTTCTTTGAAGAAATACACTAAAATTTAGAAGACATACACCTTCCGATCTCATACAATATTAAGTAAACTGCCAAAAAAGAACCAAACACTTTCAAATGCACGTTTGCAGAAGAAATAAAGATAAGGAAGCCATAATGATAGCTTAATGGGTAAAGGATAAGAGTCACACTCGATTCTGCCAAAAGGAGACCTGTAGAGGTTCACACACGCATCCAAGATCAGATCTGTCTGCCAACGTATCAAATGCTCAGTGCATGCAACTGGCAAGAAGGCCCAAAGACCTGCCACTAAGCCTGTCACTGTCACTGGTGAGGAAAGACAGACAAGTTCACCAGATAGCTAAAACTGCAGAGGACCTTGTCTCCAAACTAAAGTTAAGTATTCTTCTATCAAGAGAACGTACAGTCTAAGGCCCAACACATTCTGCCAGCAATCCACTTGCTGAAACAGCCTGCAGTCATTTTCCCTGATTAACTATATACCACAGAGGATTTAGGGATTTGGCAATACAGTAGTTCTTTGATACGGCAAATAATGATGGCATCTTGTATATTATAAATGGCTTTTCTCAAGATGGAAGCAAACTATTTATTTAATTACTGGACACCCACCATACATCGTGCCTGTTAATGCTGTCACAAGTAAGTCATACTGTATGGGCAAGTCACTGAAGAGTGAGGGAGTGTGACAGGACATTTAACTGACTGTAGGTTGTACTTTCATGAAAAATAACAAGATGCAGAAAAAAATATTCAAAATTAAATGGCTCCTTTCCTCTTGGAGTTCCCTGGTGGTGTAGTGGCTAAGGCTTTGGCGCTGCGGCCTGGGTTCGTTTCCCAGCCAGGGAAATACCCACATAACAACAACAAAAAAGACAACTCTTTCCTTCTGAAAGTGAAAAATAAGACTAACAAAGATTAAAGGTATTTAGATTACTTAATACTGAGAAATTTTAAAAAGCTGAGTAGCAAGTGCTTCCCTAGAGAGCCTGTTTGAAGACCAGCAGCAGCCTGCTTTGATTTGCTGTGATACTTCACTCTGCTTCTCATCTGGAGTGGTATAAGGCATACACAAGATCAAGAAAAGCCAAATTAATTTGGAGCCTTTACAAAAGCCCTTGAGACTTCTAGAGATCCTGTGAAATGTCACAAAAATAGAGATGGGAATCAGTCTCATGTACATGTTGTCTTTTTGATTCATTTATTATTTAGATCTGGCCTACTTTCTAAAAGGATTTAAGAAAGCTGGAGATTTCTCAGTGTGGTGCCAAGCAGAAAAGGGGGTTTGATAACAGCTTTTTAGGCATGGTGTTGCGAGTTATAAAATTTCTAAAGATGGTACTGACAAAGATCCCCTCCGCCAGGAAACAAACAAGAAAATGGGCCCTGAACATAGTCAAAAACATTTAATCTAGACACAAGGAAGACCCTTCTGCTTATAAAAAGTGTAAGAATGGAATAGGTTACATAAACATAAGCCTGCCCTGGCCAGTGAAAAAGCAAATGCCTCTGCCTTGACAGACCATCTAAGAGAAGAATTAAGCCTGCTGGCAGCACATCAGCATCATCAGCTTGGAAAAGAGAGAAGACAAAGGCTCTGAGGCTGGGTAAGAACATAAACATACCCGGGAAAAAGGGTATGGACTCAAAGACTGACCTACCTGGGATTGTGACAGGAGGTTGTGGTAGGTGGTAAACAGGCAGGCGGTGAGGAACGCCATGTATCTACAAGTTAAGGCTGGTATCTATGACTCAATTACCTTACAGTTACTCCTTTTGGCCAAAAGAATACACATCTTAAAATACCACTGAAGAGTTAACATAGAGATAGAGCTCACTTTTAAAAATTTAAATTGCAAATATGTATTTATTGAACACTTATTAAAAGACCTGGGCCAGGTGATTTAAAAATGCTATTCTGCAAGCTCTTTGGTTTATTATTGTAAAATTTGGTACCGCTCTCTGAATTAAATCAAGTCTAAAAATACCTGCTAGCAAGACTGCTTCCAAGACTCTGGTAACATAATGTCACTATAGGATCCACACACGTGAAATGACTGAACTTTTTCAGGGATTAGGAAAAGTAACCCAAGAGTATCACAACTGATCAGCTTTAAATCTTCTTGGCCTAGTGTTACTCTTGTGTTTCAATTTTTATCTCCACCATGAACTTCACTATGTAAACACTGGTGAAAACCTATACACATCCACATTTCTGCCACTTAGTTATAAGTAATGTTTGCTTTCCTTTGTGAGTTCTCAAAAGAGAAACCATTCATTAGCTAAAAGAGATAAATGGTGCATGTATGCTTAACTTAAAACCTTTATAATTATGGTAACACTACAATAATAGTAAAAAAGATAAAAATTGTTTTTAACCTGACAAAACTACCTTAGGGTGGAAATCATTGAAAAAAAATCTGCTTTGGAACTTCTAAAATGTTCAAGGACTCACAAAGTTAACCAGAAGGTACCTGGTAGGGGCTCTATTAGGATGCTAAGCAGTGCCCTACAACAAAGTGATACAGATTTTTGAAATGTCTGACCTAACAGTGTCGCAGGTCAGTGTTGGAGTCTAAGTCACTCTGTGTTTTCATGGTGTGGTGTTTTTACCTCTTCAGTCCACAAATGTGGCAACAGCAAGGCCCTTTTCTTATCTTGGTCCAGAAGCCCAGACTAATGCAGTTGCCACAGACCCTCTCCTTCACTGATTACAGAATCATACCCACCCTGGCAGCGCTGCTGCCGCTGGCAGAAGACCGAATGCCCTTCTTCAGGCCACGTAAGAAGCATTGTGCTGAATTCACAGACCACAGAGAGTGAACCGTGGAACTTTTACAATTGTTTGTAAATTCCTCTTGTAGTTTGGAGGGACAGCTCACATTTTTTGACTCTACAAATTATAGCCTTCTCTTGCAAGGAAATATCCTGTCCTGTGCTTTACAGTCTGAAGATTCACGCCAAATGCCAACAGCCACCTACCACCGCTACTGCTCTGAGTCTTGCCCTTGAACGGAGAAAGGACAAGCAGAGACAAAAAAAAAAAAAAAAGAACACACACTACAGTATTTCTTCTACTAAAACTTTCCATTTGGCAGCTGCATTTTCAACACTATGGAAATGAATCTCCCTGCTTTTTCTAGTGACCTAATTTTAATTAAAAATGCTCTGTATCAAGAGATTGATACCCGATATAAAGGAAAGGTTGTAAGTGAAGTGGAAACGAAGGAGTATTTCTCACAGGCTTTTAGAGGTAAGTTCTTAAAAATATTAAATAGCAATAATATTTTTATTTTCAATTGTTCTTATTATGGTATTTCTTTCTCTCTCTCTCTCTCTTTTTTTTTTTTGCTAAGCAGGTTATGGAGCAATATACTCTGTTCATTTTTCCAAAAGAACTTAGAATTATAGAAAACATTCTGAGATACAAAAAGCAGCATTTAGTGGGTGATCCATGCCTTAAGATGCTGGGTGGAGAAAACATGAAGAGTTGTCCTTGTCTCTCTGGTGGATGAGATTTTCACTATCACTGGCTGAATCATTCATATTTACAACTAATAATTCTCAAACCACAGACCTTAAATAATTTATTTTTACTTTAACAGAGTTGTTTTAGAAATAAATAGGCATGGTACTGGGAGTAACATAGCAGCTGACAGTAAAAGTTCTCGCCCAACTTAATGACTTCTGGTTATAATTTTCTAAGAAAATACAACAGAACCTAAGGATTAAAAAATAAAATTCTTTAAAAGTACACAGCAGTTTTCATTAAAATGGTATATAGTATTAGGTAAAGTGCTTGGCAAATGACAGGTATTCAATAAGTATCACTGAATCAAGGTGTGCATCTGAGTTAAATAATCACCTTGTTTGTTTAAAAACAAA
Source organism: Lyroderma lyra (assembly GCA_004026885.1). Taxonomy (NCBI): domain Eukaryota; kingdom Metazoa; phylum Chordata; class Mammalia; order Chiroptera; family Megadermatidae; genus Lyroderma; species Lyroderma lyra. The sequence goes on along the minus strand of PVJL010000247.1, from coordinate 165,973 downwards.
GTAAAAGACAACAAACTAGATTTTGCAAAAGAAAATCATTACATGCCAGAGTTGACTCTGCAGAGCTTAATGCTACCACAAACCTTTATCTTAATATCTGTAATTAACCAGGTTATACTGTAGACTGTTTAGCTGTAACAAAGAGAAAAACTAGTTTTGCTTGCTTTTACCTTTCTGTCGATTCAAATACCAAATTTTGGATTAAAAAAAAATTGCTCGGAACCCACCTTACAAAATATCCTTGGGACGCTTCATAATTAGGCCATTAATCAAGCATATAAAATAAACACACACACAAACCAACAAACAAATTTCAAGTTATCACTTCCCCTCTGAGAAGTGCCCAAAGAAGTAGAAATCAAAGGACTCTGACACGGGTCTTGGGGAAAAGCACCTTTAAGAGAAACATACTTAGTGAGGTATGTTGCTTATAGCAGGTGCTTGCCAAATCCTGAAGGAACAGTGTGAATAACAGAAGTCTGATTTCCTCACTGCAGAAGTGGCCTGTGGAGATAAATTCCCTGTAATAAGGTCAGAAATGTATAGCTCTCCTATCTGCTTTTTCAGAAGCTGATCTATATGGAGAACTGTCCTGGTACCATTTACTGAATAGAACATTCCTCTCAGCAATTTCTTTATTGCTGAAATGATGGGAGAGATTTAAAACTACTAACCCAATTATTTTAATGTTCATGAGGCCATTCAGATCTACTTTTTCCTGAGTAAGTTTTATTACACCATGTTTTCTCCAGGAAACTGTCTGTATAATCTTTTTAAACTTTCTGTTTTAAACTTTCAGGCAAAAAGTTTATAGTGGTTTCTGGTTTTTAAAAATGTATGTTCTCAACCTGTAGGTGCAAATATATACGAGGGCTGTTGGAAAAAATCCAACCATAAATGCCTTATTTTTCATATTACTTTCTGGACAGCCTTCACATATAATATATAATTTTTAATATTGCCTATTATGCCTCCTCTCATTCTTTTTTGTTGTTGTTGGATCAATCATGTTACAGGGGAGTTTTTTTAAAATTTTGTGGATTTGCTCTATTGTAATTTCTATGTTTTGCAATTAATTTCTACTCATCTATAAATTCCATTAACAACTCAGATTTCTCTTTTTCCTCTCTAACTGCTTGGGCCAGGTGGCCTAGATGCAGATGTTTTATAAAATTCTGATATATATACTTAAAAAAATGCAAATCCTTAAATTTCTGGAAGCAGGGTCCTTTACATGTTCATTAGATCAAGCTTGACTGTACTAGTTAAGTATCCCACAACCTTAATGAACTGTCTGCTTTACTTGTCAATTACTGAGGTGACCTGTTAAAATCTCCTACTACATATAATTATGGATTTTTATCATTTGATATGTATTTCTGACATATACTAGGTACATACCTCTTTGGAATTGTTTCAGTTCTAGGTAATTTACTTATCATTGTGTGGTAGGTTTTATTCCTGATGATGCGTTTGTTTAACCTTAGAATCTATCCTGTAATGAGCATCATTGGCCTTGTTTGGTTGGTTAATTGTCATCTCATTCTATTCCTTAACTTTCAACCTTTCCACATTTTTAAGTTTTTTGAAAACAGCATTATTGGCAAATTCTGTGTCTTTGTCCCACTTCAGAATACATCTTCTTAACTGGCAGGTTTAGTTCATTTAACATTTGTTCTAATTACTGATTTTTTTATCTTGGGCTTTCTATTTCCCATGGTTTGTATGTACTTTTTTCCAATTCTGGTTTGTATTGGTTTAAAAGTTAAGCCAATACAAAAGTTCCCTGGTGGTGTAGCGGCTAGGCTTCGGCGTTCTCAACGCCGTGGCCTGGGTTCGATTCCCAGGCAGGGAACTACCACTGGGAGAGAAGGAAAAAAAGGTTAAGACATCCTATTTTTGTTCTGCAGTGGTTACCCCGAATCTTTGGAACAAAGCTTGATTTAAAGTCTGTGGTTAATCAGCTTATCGCGGCCCAGTCTTGGGGTGCTTCAGGTTTGAACAGTTTTTCTATTATTGCTGTACAGTATTTTGCTTTACCCCCTCTGCTCCGAGTAGTCATTTCATTGTTTTACACAGTCAGTGCTTATTTTACCTCCTTTTCTTTGTTCACTATTGTTTTTTTAAAATCTCATTTCCTATACCTGTGCTCCATTTTCTTATTTCTAAACGATGGCCTTTAGAACTGCATTGTTAAATTTAAATTAAGTCCAATTAAAATTTCAGTTGCACTAAACACATTTCAAATGCTCAATAGCCACATGTGGCCAGTGGCTATTTTACTGGACAGTGCTGCTTTAGAAGCAGGTACAGAAAAGGTGTGCTGGAGACGAAAGGTCTATTTTTGAGGAGAAAGTCTTTATTTTTGTTCCCTTGAATTACTGAACTGCTAGTTGTTTTTTCCTGGGTACTCTGAAATTTTATTCCAGTAGCTGCAACTAAATATGCTGTCAGTGTAGTTGGTGCTCTTTGTAAATAATCAATCTCAAACAGCATTTGGTTGTTGCCGTCCGTTTGCTTTGAATATTTGCCATTATGTGCTCAGGTGTGCACATTTTTATGCCTGGGGACTTACTCTACCATGTAAATCTGAGAATTATGTTCACCGTGGATTCTGAAAAATTCTCAGTCATAATTTCTTCAAATACTAAATCTATTTTCTCATTTTGAAATTCTCTTTCCAATTGTATCCTCTCTGTCATATTTTTAATTTCTTTCCTGTTCTGGGATACATTCTGGATACTTTCCTCAGACATCTCCCAAAACTCTGTCCAGATCTTAAATACAGGTAGAGAATTTATTTCAAAAATTAAAAATTTAATTTCTATAAGTTTTACTTGGTTCTTTTTTCATACTGTTCATTTTATTTTATAATCTACATCTGATATTTATATTCATTAAAGTCTCTATCTGATCATTTCATTAACTGAAGTTTTTGGGAAGGGTTGGCTAACATTGCTGGGTTTTCTTGTATCCTACCTTTCACTGACTATGAATTATTTCCTTGCATATTTGGTAATTTTGGACCATGAGGCTCATCAATGAGATCCCTGGGCAATTTGGATGAAGGATGGGTCCCTCCAGAAAGGCTCTGCATTTGCTTTTGCCAGGTGTGCCAGAGCACTCACAAGTTGAGGGTTAATTTCATGTTAATTTTTTGGCCCGGGTAAGAAATTACACCAAACGAATGTATAATCCGAACCCCAAATCTGAATGAGGGAAGGCTCATGGCTACAAGTTTTAGGGGAGACATTTTCCCTCTAACTCAGCCTGGACTGAGATAGATAGGCTTGCTTCTCATCTCCTTAGGTTGTTGAGTCAATACATATCTTCCTAATTTATTAATATGTAACTTATTAAGGGATCTGGCTGTATGCTGGCATGTGTGTCTCAGCTTCAATTATGTACTTCATGAAGGCTCAAGTTCTTATCTTCTGACCCCATGTGATTATAACGGAGTCCTTACATTAAGGGGAGTGTCCCATCCCCAGACCCCCTAAGTTTAACTCACAAGCCTCGCACTTCAGCGTCCGTCCTCATTTTGATACCGGTCCATTGCCATGTGCACGATTCCCTTTCTGGCTGAGCTATGCATTTAATATTTCATATAACAATTCTAAATGTTTGTAAGAAGATTTCCTGTCATACTGGTGGTCAAAAGTTGAAGGGTATTTCCCTGACAAGTGTAGAGTCTACAAAGTGCAGTCTACAAAGAATGGTTTTATAATCCCGTTAAAATGGATTCTGTTTACAATTAAAAACAGATCAGTAGATTGGTAGTAATGATGTTTATAAAGCAAAAGAACTATGTTTTGTCAACTAATCACAGATAAAATAAAAACTCTTGTCAATGTTTTTTAGGGAGATTAAAATATCATTACATTAATACAAAGTTTTAGGCGGGATGGTGCTAAGTGTTACAGTATTCTGACAAAAAATGAACAGCATGCAGATGGATTCTAGACTTACTGGAGTGATCACTCCACAAGTTATATAACTGTCTAATCACTGCTGTATAACTGAAACTAATATAATATTTCATGTCAACTGTAATTACAAAATAAACAAATTTTAAAAAGGAACACCATAACCTACTGTTCAGAATTGCTTCTGCTGAGTTTAAAAAAAAAGTACTAAGATTTTTCCATTTTAATATACATACATACATACATACGTGTGTGTGTGTGTGTGTGTGTGTGTGTGTGTATCCCCCAACTTGCTATATCTCAGGCTGTCTGGTAACATCCCTGCAACATCTGAAAATACTATTTGTAAGATAAACAGAGTCCCTGGCTTGCCATGGTGCTGGTCAGAAGGGATAGGAAGATGCACACCCATTACAGACTTCGGTAGTAAGAGAACCTGGATAATATCAGAGTCCTTATGACTCTTCCACTCATCTGGCTTGAGTCCCAGATGGAGACAGTCTTATCGTTTCTATTTGTAAGAGCTTGACAAAATACCTTCATATACATGATGCCCTTTTAAGACAAGCTGGTCAGATCAGAGGTTTAAGTAATTAATTCAAGGTGACAGTCGGTAAAACGGCAAAGCCTAGAAGAGAATTCTTGTCTGCAAGTGAATTCCATGCCGAAAGTTTTATAATGGCAGCCACTCTCAGGGACATTTTCTGCAGCCTTTATATTGAGAAACCATAAATTTTAAGACAGAACGACTAAATGAGAGGCATACAAATCTAATCCAAAGCTTCCCAAGTGCTTGTTCAATTCAGGTATGGCACAACAAAAGGGGGTGTTTGAGCATGGATTCATGTTTTAGACCTCTGTTATCCAATACGGTAGTCACTAGCTTCATGCGGCTATTTAAATGCACATTGATTAAATTAAATAAACTAAGAGAAATGTTTGCACTAGTCACATTTCAAGTGCTCAACAGTCCCATGAGCTGGTGGCTGCTATCTATGGAACAGTATTGCTATAGAACATTTCTGTCTTCACAGAGATCTACTGGACAGGTACGCTCTGGAATGTGGATTGACAAAACAATTTTATTGTTGCAGCAAAGTAGAAAGGCTTTGAAGCTCAAGAGACCTAGATTTGAATTCTGCTTCTGTCACTTACAACCTTTGTGACTTGAGCAAGTTTATTAACTTCTCTGGGACTCTTGTTTCCTCATCTGTAAGCTGGGAATCAGACATAAAGTGCTGGGGATTTCACTTTTGCTTAGTGACTACAGAATCTGCAGTTTACCCAACCCTCACTGCAGTCCCACTGGGGTCCTATGGCTGCCAACGGGCCCTTCTTTGTACAGTACATAAAAATATACTGCTTCTGAGAGTCAAGAAATCACCAAGCCTAAGCTCTTGGCTAGCATAAACATTTTCTCTGTTAAGATTTTACCTTTTCTTGGGGGTGGGGTGGAGTATTTTGTATAAATAAAAACAAAACAAACAATTTAGAACTACAAAGAAGTTATAGTTCATTTTTCTACTATATTAACTCCAAAAATGGATTTGCATGAAAGCAGCTAGATCTGAAGGTGTAACCTGAGTAAAATGGGTCAGGTGTCTTAGTGGCATTTCCCACAAGAAAACGACAGAACAGTGGCTACAGAATCAGGTATAATTACCTATATACACAACCAGACACTAATTAACTTTTTATTTAAAGACCAAACCCCTAAACAACTCAATAGCTTGCCAACTGCTTTCCATTTTTAAGATGAGATAAGCAAAACACATACTTCCCAAGAGAGGCCTTAACACTTCCAGAATCATTTTATGCTTTCTTGTCACTTGTCCCTGATAACAGCTATTCCTTTAAATATTTTCCCCAAGCTCCTCTTCTAGACTGTTTCTAATATGTCCACAGTGTTGCACTTGACCTTTTCAGGTGTTTCTCTAGTCTGAAAACAAGCTGACATGCTCTTGAATTTCTAATTAGCAATATCAGAAACTTTAAGGCCCTTAGAAGATGATTCAGAGCCTTCATTAAGGGAAGGGAATGACCTGGTTAAGTGAGTTTTCTGTTTAACTAAGGAAACCTTTGTTCCAACCTGTTTTGTTGAAAATCTCTCTAAAATAAAATGTGTTGGTGTACTTTTTCTGCTCAAGAATATTCTCATTAAGATAATAAACACTCCTGATGATTTAAGGTCTTATCATTATGATCAATTAATCTAAGATACTATAGTGGGATTTAAGTTATAGAATATTGACATTTTTACACTGACCTGAGGTTATACTCAAGTTATTTGCTAAATTTTCACAAAATAAAACCTAACATTAGCTTATTTTCTTGTAATTTCCCTTCATTTCTTCCACACACAAACTACAGAAGTATTTCCAGATAACTGAGACTCTGATTCACTTTTGGTTAATTATGGTTCAATTATATTTGTGTTATGTTGTACTTTCAATTTGATAAGAACCTTTACTTGTGGAAGAAATACGATTTACTTCAGGCTTATGGTAAATGGTAATTAAGTCCATGGGTCTCTGATAATTTTCCCTACTATTTTAATATTCAAACATTTCTTAGAATCAATAGCTATATTAAGTTTTCAGGTAGTAAATAACAGAATTAAGCCACTTTCTCTTTAAAAAAAAAGTTGGCTCTGTGTTCCTTTGCACAATTTCCCCCTTAACAGAATGTTCAGTACAAAGAAAACAGCCATCTAAAATAATTCTACTGTTAACATTAGTTTAGATACATCCATCTGAACTTACTGGTATTAAAAATCATTTCCAATATGTCCAAACAAAGTGAAATCTCAGAGGTAATTACCTGGACAGTTTTCTGAAAAGTCAAGAGCTACATTTTATTTTACTTAGATATGTAAAAGTGAGCTAGGGAGAAGAATTCGGGGCTTCTAGCTTCAAAACAGACCTTGCCATTTCTCATTCAGGGAATTAAAAGATACATGACTTCTTGTAGCTCTTTGTATTTTATACTGAAGATATTCCCCTGATACTAGTTACCTCCAGTCAAGTGAAATTCAAATGCAGTAACTTGTATTTTATAAGTTAGAAGCAACATTTCTGTCCAGCAATCTCCTTACATGATAGTTATAGCATAATCTCTGTCTTCACTCATACCTTCATTACCCATATGGAAATACAGAGGAACCAAGTACAGAATGCTTTTTAGATTACATCTTGAAAGGGCAATTCTAGCTTTGCTGACTGCTTCCAATCATTCTTAGAGTCTGCAAAATGCCCCAAAGGATTCTGGATTATGCAGCAGAAAAAAAGTTATAATCCACACCCCCCAAATGAGTAGCTGCCATTCACCTCTGAGTCTCAGTTGACTTAACTGCCTACCTACCCCACACAGGTTATCGTACCGTTAACATTAAAGTACAACATTTCTTGGCCCAGTGCTTGTACCTAGCAGACACTCAACTAAACAAACAGATTGAAAAATACCACTATGAGGGCAAAGATAGTACTTTCTTTGTGGACAGAAATATCAGTGTCTGTCCCCACCCTGTCTTTCTCAAACTAAGTTAGTTCTGTTGCTCAGAGGCACGGGCAGCTAATAACTGCCACAAGTAAAACCAAGAGTGAAACATCTTCATAAAACAAACAACCGGAATATAATGTACTGCTATTATATGGAATAGTACAGTTAACTAAAGTAAGTAATTGTATACAAAAGTGTGTTTCAATTTTAGAAACCCAATATATATAAGATTTGATCTTACTAAGAGACTCATTTATAACCATAAGAGTATAGACCAAGATATTTTCGTAACTCGAAACTCCAAAAATAATGTGCTAATAGAAACTAAAGTCAATTTTAACTGTAAATACATGAAATGTAATAAAACAGATATACTTACAGCTTGCATTTCTATACAGAAGAAATGGTTCATGGAGCTGAAATTCCAAATCTTTATTCACTGGTTCAACTAGATTGTGCATATTCAATCGATTCACAATGGTAAAACCATGGTAAGGAGAAGCTGACCTTAGATTTAATAGAAAAAAAAAAATCTATAGTTACTGTTAGTTTGTAGAAATGTTCTCTATTTCTTTATTTCCACTTCAAAAAATGAATACATTATTGCATTACACAATATGACCATTTAAAAGTATAAACAAAAATTTTAAGTCAGATAACCCCCTCAGAAGCTTCCAAGAACTCAATCCCTTCTCTGGCTCCTCCTGCTCCAGCCACACTGAGTATCCTGCCCCTCTCCCTACAGGTATGCTTCCACCTAAAGACCTCTGTCTGGATCACTTGTCCACAATCTAGTTATCTCGCACTGCCTTTGCTTAAATGTCACTTTCTCAATGAGGCCTACCTGAGAATTACCCTTTTCAGTACTCCCAATCTGCTCCCAAGTTCAAAACTTCTAATCCCCCTCTCTCTTTTTCCATACTATTTACTTATTAGTTTTATATTTATTGTCTTTCTCCACTAGAATTTAAGCTCTATGCAAATAGGGATTTTGCTTTATTTTCTAGCTGTATCCCAAGATAGACACAAGGATATTTAACAAACATGTGCTCAATAAAAACATTATTTATTTTAAATATGGTACAGAACTGGTTATGACTGCCATTACAGTAATGACTTTTCTCACACCAAATAGGTCTTTCCATTGTTGAAAATGTCTCAAACCTTACAGTAAGAAATGTCCTTGGTTCCCATATCAGGATCGTGGTTTCATACACGATCCTTTAGACACTCCTCCATGTATACAACATTTTTTTTATTATGGCATTTTTTATAAGAGTTTATTTGAGCCCAAATGACATATGCCAGGGAACAATATCTCCCCTGTAACACTTTACAGTTTCTCATTCATTTCCTTGTGTATATGGGAGAGATTTTAGAATCCTCTTCTACAGATTAGAAAACAAGGTCAGAATGATTTAAGACCTGTGACTAAAAGAACACAAATAACATAATCATGATTTAGCTTAAAGTTTTCTGGGCCCAAATCCAGGCTTCTCTTATGCTAAGGTCTCTGCAAAGTGATATTCTGACATCCTGGTAGACCTTTATCCAAGGTATATAAAATGTTCTCCTATTTCCTAAATAGAATTTCTTTGGTCTCCTTTTATGAGAACTGACACCATGTAAGCCACCATGAATGTTACTAGGCCAAGTCACTTGCTGTACTAAATTTTGTATTTTCTATCACTACTGGATCTGTACCATATTATAACGATAAGGCCAGGAAAGTACTTTCCAAGTACGATAGATACCAAAGTTCTAACAACAGTTGAAAAGTCTCTAGACAGTAATAATGGTTATGAAGAATAATGAAAGAGGTGAAGAGTAAAGGCCTTTCCCCCCCACAAAATTTGGAGAATATTTGACAATTCTCATTAGTTACCATTAATGAAGAAAGGTGATCTTTAAAAGACAACTCAATACAAAAAAGAAAAAAGAAAAAGGAAAGAACCAGATGTCAGTAGTAATTCCTGCTGAGTCCCTAAGTGTTAGACGTCAAAGGAAGGAACCTGCCCCAGTCAGAGCAAGACCTGAGAGGGATCCAGGGAAACAGGGAACTCTGTGACTATCCTATCCTGCAGCTGCCTATGGGCCACACAACTGGCAATCACCAAATCAATCACGTTTTAAAACATATCTCAGAAAAGTTGAAAATAAAAAAATGTGCAATTATGAATAATCCAGGCTTCCTAAAGGACTCTCAAACTAAAAATACACATTACTAAAGACACTCTACACAATCCAGAACTTTTGGGGGAGGGAGGAAAAGGGGACAGTACCTGAGTCACAGAGGACAACCTTTTTAGTAACCACAGAACAGTGGGACTGCATTATTTTATGGAGTAGTCGTGTATTCTATTTTTCTCAAACATATAGTTTTCTTTTTAATATGGGAGGAAGGAGGAAGGCATCTATTTTAGACTCACTCATTATTAGAAAATGTTTTCTGTTTCAAGATCGTTTTCCAGTTCTGTCTATTACGAATCATAAGACAGCTCAAAGAAGAGACATGCTTGGTTAGGATCTCACAGCAGGACGAATTACGCTTGGTTAGGATTGCAAGTAGGAAGGTTTCAAAGGCAAATGTACAACAGGGTTGAACCACTTCATATGACAATGTTCACCATTAGATTAAAAAAATACATATATCATTTTTTAAAAAAAGCTTACCTTCGATATACAAATAAGGTCCCTTCTATATCAGTCTTCTCCTATAACAGACAATGAGTCAATTAGTTCACTGCCCAGAATCCAACTCCAAATAGTCCCAAAGGAGAAGAAATACTTCATGTTTAAGAACAACTTATTTACATGGGGATATAAAGTACAGCATAGGAAATATAGTCAATAATACGTATGGTGCTAGGTGGGTATTAGACTTATCGGGGGATCACTTTGTAAATTACATAAATGTCTAACTACTATGCTCTAAACCTGAAACTAATATAAAATAATACTGAATGTCAACTGTAATTGGGAAAAAAAAAAGACAAGTTCAATGCCATGTTTCAAAAATAAAACAGATCAATTTATTTAATATTAATCACTTTTGAACAGGTCAAGTAAGTCTCTCACTCCACAAACTACTACTACCAGTTTCTTTTATATCCTTTGCATGTTATTGATGCTTATTAATACATAAGCAATGTTCAATCCAGGAACGTTCCTGTTTCTGAAGCATTTTTTTTCTTTTATAAATTTTAAAGGTGAAAACCCTATAATTAGTTCTTTTTAAAGCTAAAACGCTTTAGCCAGACTTCTTAATTTTAAAGTCAAGGTCTGTATACAGCAATTTCTTCACTTTTAAAATTTATCAGTTAGTAGGAAAAAGTCTTCAACAACTGTCAGCAATCTATATTTCACAAATTCATATGTAGAACAAGAAAACAAAAATTATTCGGAACAATTCAAATTAAGGCAATGTCTAAAAAAGGTATAATTTTGTCCTTTGTGGCTTCTCATGCCTCTTCTTCCAAGAAGTTAAGGAAAGAATGTAAGGAAAAATGATTTTGACAACTGTCTTATCTGAACTAAAAATGCCAAGTGATTTTCACAAAATTACTGGTTAAATACAACCTATATCTGTATTATATTGTAAAGGACATACTATGATCATCTTTGAGTTTTGTTAGTATTAAGATTTCATTTCTTATTGAAATGTGAACGTTAGTAATTAATGAATTCAATCCATCAAACACTGATTTTCTAAGTGTAAAGCATACAGCTGAATGAGTTTATTAAGAAGGGTCAACGACTAGAAAACAGGAAATTATGTTACTTAAACAAGAAACAAAACTTCAAACAGGGGTTAACAAGTCATTGAACAGACAGAATGTAACTTTTCGGACCCCCTCCGGTGCAAAAAGGCTTAAAAGTATTTAGTTTGATCGGAGCCTTAAAGGTGACATCATCAGTATCTCGAGACACATTTACAGGGTCTCTTTTCCGAAGGTTTCAAGGGAATGTCATTAATATGGAAGCCCTTTTCCCAAGTGTCTTGAAATCTTTCCCAAAACTCTGGAAATACAGCGTAGTTGGGTAAAAGCCAGACTACCCCCACCTCCTCTCTTTCAAGAATTGAAACTAACTAGACTTTAAGCTTTAAATTCAAATGACCTGTGCGAAAGGGGCTCTACGTATTTAGTGTTTATTGGGGGGGGAGGGGAAGGAGGGGCGTTTACTTTACAGATTATATGTAACTTAATTAATAACCCTCAAACCCTCCATCATTCAGGCATCTTTCTGACCCCTCATCCCTCCTGTTCCATATCCAGTCTAACCCATCTGTAAAGAAGGCAGGTCGCCCACGTCCCCGGACCCGACCCCAAGGGAATGATCCTCCAATCCTCCCCTCTATCGGCTTCCCCCCGGATGTCTCGGGCCTACTTCTCTCTCCCAATCCCCGGGCCCCGACCCCCTCAGGCGCCAGGCACGCCCTCCTCCAAACCCAGGCTTCCTCTCGGCCGCCCAGGCCTTTCGCATGGCCCCCCACCCGAGGCGCTCGGCGTGGCCCCTTTAAGAAGTGGCGGCCGGACGGGCGACCTCAGTGTCCTGGCGGCACTTACCCACTGGTTGGCCTGGGGACAGAAGGTATACAGAGCGACCTGGCCCGTGAGGTCTGCGATGCTGGTGATGTAGGGGTCGTGCTGCTTCAGGGCCGCTAAGCTCATCTTCTGGCCAGCTCGACTCAGCGACTCCATCTTGATTTCCGGAGCCGAGCCCCTCCGGCGGGGGCGGAGTCGCGGACAGGAAAATGCCATGGAGGCAAAATTCCCCCAGTGCGTCAGGGCCCTCCACTTCCGCCTCTCCGCTGGACCTTGCAGCGAGGCGGTACGTTAGCTATTGTGCTCCGCTGCGCTTACGCCCGGGGTACCAGGTTCCGGCATCGTTAGGTCCCAGGAGCCGAGAGACTCGGATTCGCGGACACCGCCGCGCGGCTGAGGTGACAGGCGGGGGCTCAGTCGCTTCCTTTCCGACTAAACTGCCCCGACGCCGGGACCGTGGCTGCCCGCGGTCTTTCTCCGAGCTCCTGCCGGAAGCAGTGGGAGACGGACGCGGGGCCTGCTTTGGCTGCGCACGGGAAGTGCCCGGAGCGGCAGCACGAACACCTCGCTGTAGCGACGCCAGGCTCCCCGGGCCGTTGGGAAAGCACAGAGAAGCGGGGAGGAAGGAGGGAAGGACCCCCGAACTGCCCCAGGTCTAGGGTCTCAGGGCATCACTACCGTCAACAATGGCGTACTTCTGTAAAAGAAAACTTTGAAAAAAGCCACACTAATGCGCATATAACTACACAGGGTCCATTTTTGCTCCTTGTTTTCCTCGTCTGAAATCCAGTCTTGGGAGGAGCCCGCCAAGGCTCGAATGTGTCTTGCATCGTTGAAAGCTTTTAAAAGATAGCTCATTCTTTTAGCGAACATTCCTTGAACATTTTAAGGCATTTCAGAGAGCCAGGGACTAGCTAGAGTAAAATAAGGCGTAGAAGAGACTGTAGGGAGCTCTGTGTCCCTCCCTGCTCCCGTGAAAAAACATTGTCTTCTATTGAAAAAATACCCCGATGGAATATAATTTTTGAAAGGAAAACCCATAATGTTTGTATCGTTTATGATTTTACATCCCAGGACGATTTGTTCATGGAAAGAGATTTCACGTCTTACATCAACTAACGTTAAGAAGCATGCACAAATGCAAACAAGGAGACAGATACTGAGGTCGCTTGTGAACTGGCCGCCTTGGGGAGCTTCAAAGACTTTCTAAGACAACTACCTGGCTATGGGAGAAACCCAAAGCAGTAGGACAATGCAAGGGAATTGGGACAATGCTAGAGATGGCTCTTTTGAAACCCAGAGGATGGAATCACCAATGACATCTGGTCAAGGAGGTCTGGGTTTCATGGAGGAGGTGATATTTGAATTAGTGCCTCAGGAATGAATAGGAGTTCATCAGAGAAGAAAAGCAAGGGCTCCCTTCATTTCACAGCCTCATGGTAAGGTAGAGAGGATGTGGCCATTCTCATTGAACAGATGATTCAGTTGAAGCTGGATGGAGAAATCACTGGCTTACAGTCATGTGAGTCAGGGGGGATCTGGTCATAGAATCCAGGGATTCCTGCCTTGTACCCACAGTCCCTTCCTGTGCAGCATGGCTGCCTTTCTTATGAAGACAGAGCTGTGCTCCCTTCCACCTACTCTCAGTCAAACATTCAAACAATCTGTACCCTAAATAAAAACATTATACAGTATATGTAGTTTTGAATAGGTATGCAATTCAAAGGCACACCTGAAACTGTTTAGTTTTTTCTTTTTGAAAATTATTATTTTTTATTGCAGTATAATTGACATAAATATTATACTAGTTTCAGGTGTACAATATAATGATTTGTTATTTGTGTGTATTGCAAAATGATCACCACAATAATCCAGTTAACATTCCTCATGATAATGGTTGCAATTTTTTTCTTATGAAAACTTTCAAGATCCACTCTCCTAGCTACTTTCAAATATGCAACACTATTATTAAGTGTAGTCACCATGCTATACATTACTTCCCTGACTTATTCATTAGGTTCTTTACATAGATTTCCTAAAATAACCTAAGACATTTTCTTTTATTATTTTTGATTGAACAGGGCTAGACTAGTGAACACCAAAGTATTTTTGGATGTTTTCATATTCAGAGTAGAAAATCACTTTACAATGCACGTTTCCATGGCCCAAAATGTGTTAATGTTGTTTTTAATGCTCCACATAGCTCTTAAGGTATATTAAAGAGAATGTGACCATTTTGGAATTGAAAATCTTCCTCTCTTACTGTGAAGTCTAATTTTGCCTTATATCTTGCAATCAAACCTTAAAACCTTTCTTGTGTCTTTTAGATAGTGGGCTCTGGGAGAACAGAGATTCACTTTAGTCTTTTAAGTCCCCGGTACCTAGCACAGCCCCTGGCAGAGTGGACTCTCAATAAACATTAGTGAATAAATGTTGTCTTGAATCCCAGCTCCTTTAAGGACATGAAGAGACTGATGAGAGGTGGGTGGCTGGAATCAGAAGTGGAAAGGAGTCTTGCTCTGTATTGGAAAACCTTTGGTCACTTTGGAGGTGTTTTTCATGAATGTCAATTATTTAAAAAAATACAAATAATTAAAAAATGTAAACCCCGATCACCCAACCCCACCTCTCTCCTACTCTGAGTGGCTTCGTAGAAAATAGAACTTGCCATTTAAAATGATAGGATCTGAGGTAGAACACTAGAATGCTAGGCAGAAGATCAATGTTTTAGTTCCAAATCTACAGCTATGTAACTGTCAATTAGTCACGGACTTCCCATTTCTCCAGTGTCAAATCCAAAGTCCTTGCTGTGGCCCAGGAGACATTCCTCTGTCTGGCTTTCTCCTGTGTTTCCATCTCCATTTTCTATGAATTGCTCTTTCAATTGTTCTACCCTAGACTTCTTAGCCTAGAACCTCCTTGGCATGTCTGTGCCTATGCCAAATGAGTCTTTGTACTTGTTGTTCCCCCTTTCTGGAACATTCTTCTCTTTGAGATCCCTGTGATATCCTATAGCCCGTTTCCTCACTTTCTCATTGACGTAAGAATGTCTGAATCTGTAGAGAATTTTTATAATTTATTCGAGCCAAACTGACGACATTGGGCAGCAAGATCTTAATGCTCTGGAGAATGAGTTTTGGAATTAAGGAGGGAACATAAAAAAGATTACATGAAGGTGGGGGTGAGAAAAAATACATTACAGGAGAGTGAAGATTAAGTGTGTTACTTTTGGCTTGTCCAAGGTGTACCAACCGACATGCACAAGAACAGCGGACAGGGCTGGCTTAGGACCTGCCCAGTTGGGCATTCATAATCACATCACTGCGAGGTTGCTTTCCGTTAGATTTATTACAGCACGCTTTTTCCATCCACCTTCTTTGTAGCACTTATCTGCGAGTTGTCACTGTTTTATTTACTTAAGGTTTGTCTGTCTTGTCAGCTCTATGAAGCAGGAACCACGTTGGTCTTGTTTATCAGTACATTTTCCGTGCCTGGCACAGAGGCATGGCCTAATATATAGTTGCTGGATTAATTGGAATGTTAGGATGTTGTTCCTTTATGCATAAACCTGAGAGAAGGGGTGGTTGTGGTTGTTTCAACTCTTCATCTAACAAAGCATTTGTTTGTTGTAATTGCTAAACAAATAGTAAAGCCTGCTTTGCTTGTATTGATATATTTTGATTCTTAGGCCCAAGGCGTCCCAATGCAACCATATTGCTTTTACTATAGCCCACAACAATTATTCAGCACCTTTGCAAACTTGCAGCTTTCCCCATGTTGGTTTTTTCCTCCATCTTCCTTCTCTTCCTGTCCTCTCCCTCCCTTTCTTTCTCGGGTTTTAAAGATTTATTCTAGAAGTATCTGCCTGTTACTGTTTGTCTTTTTAGGCAGAGAAACCAAGCTAGCTAATTTTCCCAAGGTCATAAAATGATTCATTTGCTGAGTTGGGATTAGCATCTTCTACTCTTGGCATTCAGGTAGATCATGTATCTTGCTACCATTCTGCCATGCACGCTCTTAAATTACACTGACTACACGTGAGTGAAACTGGTTATCCTTGTGCTGCTGTTTCACTACTGATATTTATTTTACATGCTTGATATCCAAAAGGTTGTGGACTTAACCATAAAATTTATTACTTGGTCCCTACCAGATGCTTAGTATGGTAGGTCTTCAGTTTCTCCGGAAAGGTCTCAGACCTCTGTATTTAAAATGTTACTATCTGAAAGTATTTTAAAAAGTGCTAGATGTTTTCTAGAATTACATTTCTGATTGCGAGCTAGTTTAGTCTTGTCAGTGCTGGTGCAGAAATACTAAAGCTTTCAGCCAGGAAGAAGAAAATAGCTGTTCTATATGGAGTAACGTAACTAGAATAAAAGAACATGGGATTAGAACACCACTTAGTTCATCCCTTTATTGCCAGGCAAGATTGCATTTAACATGAAGTTTTTGGTAATGCCCTTTGGTGGAAAGTTCTAACATTTTTACTGTTATTTAACCCAATGTAATTTTTCAAATTAACAATAGCACAGCAATGGCATAAATAATCATATATTAAACTGATACACTGCTTACCCTTGAAACTCAAAGTGCTTCAGGTCAGTATACATATTCACAAACTCTCAAGATCGGTATATGGATGCACATAATTGTTACTCATTTGTAAGTGAAGGAGCCCGGAAGTACAAGGTTAGTTGACTTGCCTATAGCAGAGATTGTTTGCTGTGCACCAGTAGTCCTTTCATATTTTTCCATCGCCTTAGGCACACAGCTAGGCTTCATTTCCCAAGTTCCTTTGGGTTATGTTATGGAACTAAACAAGAGTTCATCCGCCCATGTGCACAAACTGAAAGCAATGTGTTAGTCAGCAGGGGTTTACAGAGGAAAAAAGAATTAGTTTATTAGGATTGGCACCTATCAGGAGTACAGGTGAGCTCATGCTCCAAAACACCCAACTCTCCGATGAATTACAGACAAGAGGCTTTATAGAGCAAGAATCCTAAGTCATCATGAGTAAGAGGTTTCGGGTCACGGTGAAAATGATCAAGAGTGAGGTAGGGGCAGTAAATCATGATTTTCACGACTTGAGTTCAGCTCTGGAGTCCCTCAGTTCGGTTTCATGGGGTCATGACGAGGGGGTCGTTCTGCTTCAGGGCTCAGGAGTTAAAACACAACTTAGGGCATGGTGTTATCTTTAGCTTAATGGAAACCTATACCTTGTGACCTCAGTCAGGGCCTGGGCACTGTTTCTTGCTGCCTCAGGGAGTTAAACATAAGAGAAAGGGCTGAGGCTTACTGGACACTGCATTGACTTCTGGGTTTATGTGTTAAATCAAAATCATACATCGGGTTCATGTTTGGCTCTAAAACCCAATTCTGGCCAGTGGAATGTTAGCAGAAATGCTATGTGCCTTCTCTGGGCCAAGGTTTATAGGAGTCCTTTGTCCCTCCGCACTTCCCTTTTTCCCCTTCTGCTGTCTGGTTGCGGGCAGCCGAGGGGCCGTGAGGAATGGCAGAGCCACAGGATGAAAAGTACTGGGACCCTGAGTCACCCCATAAATGAGAGCCGTCTGCTGACCAGGGCATTCTTCTCAGACTGTGATGTGAATGGGAGGTAGGCTCTCGTGTGTTTGAGGGATCATGTATTTTGGAGTCTTTTGTTACTGCAGTCCAGCCTATCTCAACTAATTACACCACTCCAGACTGTTTAGAAACTCAGCAATAAAAGTTGAGTCTTCTGAAGTAGAATTAAAATTAGGCATATGATTTATCAGAACACTAAGGCAAGATTTGGAAAGAACTCCAGCCAGAGCTCTGCATTTACAATTAGTTACAGGCACAAATTTGCAGAGTCACAAAGTGGCTAAAGACTAAAAATATTTTTGCCTGTACCATTAGGTGATTGATTTTGCTATTGCATCATGAAGTAACCTGCTGAGCCAAAAACGGGAGGCTGTCATTTAAAACACACAGCTCCCTGAGCAGCTCCACGGACACTCTCATGCTTCTTTTAATTTGACTTCTCTTTTACCTTCGGGCATGTGAAAATGCAACTTTTTCTTAAGCCAACATAATAAGAAGACTTTGAGTAAAGTCATCTACTTTCTGTGTCAATTCTGAAACCTGAAAGCTTCTTTGTTGACTCTCCAGATTAATATGAAAACGTAAGAAGTACTGATAACAGAACCTGTAGACTCTGTTCTCGATTTCTTTTCTGTATCTTCCCAGGTTCAGTTCTGGGTTGCTTCTAGTCTTCTGTTGTTCATTTACTAACATTTATTTATCTGGGAAAATTAACATCATAATTATTTTTACATCATAATGCATTTTATTGACTTAATGACTTTTAGCTTTCTTGAATCTAAAGTTGGATTGTTCAGTGGCTAGGGCATGTTAATAAGTTGTTGAACTCCAATGAATTCAATTTGCACAGAAATATCCTTAAGAATGAATTATTTATCATCATTATACTCTTCTGCTGTGAGATAAAACCGGTGTTACATGATTAAGTTTAATGCTTTTTGCATTTTTTGTTTACATATCGTCTTAATTTGAGTCTTCAACATGTGGTCTACTTGAGGCAAAATTGTCATAAAATTCATGGGGGGTCTTTCTTGTGTAAACTACTCATTATATGATTTGTGGAATAATAAATGCGGTCCAGTTTATGTTATTTTGGTAAACTTGAATTCATTTATCCTGAAAGCTTATGTATTAGGAAATTCTATTTTCCCCTCGCTCATTTGCACTTATAACATAGAAATTGATGCAAAATAGGGTACCTTAAAAATCACTCTGAATTACTGAAGCATTATAATTTAATGGAGATTAACTGTCACAATAAGAAAACCCATTCACTCATCTGTATGTTGCTTGCAGCCTTGAATTTAAGGAATATTACCCGTTCTGGACCTTGAAGGAGATCTTAATATTCATTATCTAAAGAGAAGAGTATAAATTACACTTTGCTATTCAAAAAACATTAGCCCACAAGATAATAGAATAACCAATTTCACAATAAAACCACCCCAATAAAATTATTGCCCAATAAAATTATTGCCACTACTGTGATAAAAGAGGTTGAATTAGGTCACGAGCAGTCTTTTTTACATTGCTCAAGAACACTAGACAGATTAAAAATTTATGGATTACCTCCTAGAAACAATGATCTGGTACAGAAATGTAATAAAACACCCACTCTCCTATATCTCCTGAGCTGCTCTGTGCCGTTTCATTTTGTGATTGTATTAGCATGACAACTTTCCAAAGCTCCAGAAACTGTCTTTGGTGAAGATAAAGATTTTCAAACCAAAGGATTTTTCATTGAAAATCCAGAAGCAGATGGCGTAGAAAGGTAAAGTTGAAAGTGAACCAAATAGAATCTCATTTTGTATATTCTGTATATTTGTAATCTTATTTTACTTAGATTGCAGGTAAGTACAAGCAGAAAAAAGTAAAAAATAAAAAGATATGGTATTAAAAATGTCATACAATATTAATGTCATTCTGGGTAAAATTGTATGAAAAATGTCATATAGTTAATTTTCTGTGAAAACTTCCAGCAGCAAAAGCTGGCAAAATTACTTCTTTAAAACATTATATCTAGTTTTGAAAAGTTATTTTTAATTTTTTAACCCTTTAGACACCTCTGAATGTTTGTTGTTGTTTTTACAAAGTATTTTGAAGTGTATTTATATAATAATTAATGCTGAAAAATAATCTGAGGGGGACTGTTGGTGATAGATGCAATTTACCTAGCAATTGCAAGATTTTTACGGAATTTGATTGGAAGTTGGACCTTTTAATTTGTAAATGTCTAAACATAATTTCTTATAGAAAAGTTTTTGTTTTCTTATTTAGTGACCCCTTTCCTATCTTTGTTTTCCATTGATGGCCTTTTAGTTTTTAATAATGAAAAGCCTGAGCACATACATACTTTCAAGTTTTCCACCTGTGAGTTTTTGAGCTAAATTGCCTTGTGGTTTAGTAAAGGTAATGGAAATAGGATTACTTGGGTGAAACATTACCACGCGGGAATTTTCTGCTTTCTACGGTTTCCTGCATTTGACGTAATGTACTGAAAACTGAGGCTTGGGAGGAAAAAATGCCCATCCAGAGTCTGCAAAATAGAATGTGTGCAAGTAAAAATCTATATTAGTCAGTGAACCTCTGAGGACTGTGGTATATCATCTATAGGGAGCAGCCAGGAGATCTGTTGAAAGACATATCACACCAACGAAACAGCCGTGAAGCTTGTAATTGTTAGAAATGCATCAGCTGAACCAAACTGACAGTAATCCTAATGTCCTATTTTGGTGTGTCTTCGCAAAATACGCAAGAAGTATTTTCTTTCCTTCAAAGAAGTCAACTGATTTTTAAAGTGTTGAAAGCAGAGACCTTCCCTGGTGTGAGCTAGAAAGGTCTTTTTAAAAGGTATCATTGACCATGAAAAAGGAGCAGTGTTTTCAGATTTTTGTCCTGGAGACTGGTAGTGCAAAATAGGTTTCAGGGGCAAAGCCAATGAGTTTATGTCCTTCTTCTTAAGTCTGGTGGAGGGTAAATGTATTAGCATTGGGAGACAGAAGAGAACTGACCTTTATGAAAATATGGGCCAGGCCCATATCTATTAGCCCTATTAGTATTTCATTAGATCTATTAGCGTTAGATCTATTAGTAGTTCCTAGGACTGAGAAGAGCAGAGCAGAGTGCTGACTGCACAATGTCATGGTGTGGCTGTGCCTTCTGCGTTACGGTCACCTGTTCTCCAAAATGCAGATGGAGAGAAAATTGCATTTTAAAATCTGAGGAAAAAACACAGACCTGGCTTTCTTTTGATCTTCTACCCAGTTTTCTAATGCAGTTTTATTTAGAACCATCACCATCAGATGTATGCATACTAAAATACTTCACTTTTAACTTGAAACCAAAACTATAAACAATAAACCTTTGAGGACTCAGTCAGTAGCATTCCCCAGTAATATTTAGGCAGTTCAATTTTGCATAGAATTTCATTGACCGAACGATCTTGACTGGACATTTCCAGGATAAGAACATTGATAAACTATGTCTGAACTCTGTTGTGAAGATAAAGCACCATGCTTCTGGTATTTTGATGTGTAAATATGCTCCTTGCTGTAGGGGAGGAGGATTTTCCTCAACCCTCGTAGGGTTCATGGCTGGGTCTGAAAATTAAACTGACAAAGATTAGCAGGAGAAAAGCATGCAAGTTTGTTTAATGTAAGTTTTATGTGACACAGGAGCCTTCATAAGGAAATTAAGACTCGCCGAGATGGTTAAGCCTGAGTGTTTTCATGCCAGATTGGATGAAGAATGGGAAGTCATGGAGAGAGGTGATAGGACAGAGTATGAGCTAACAAGGGGAATGCAGCAAGGCCTGGCTGTTCTCATTCCGTGTGGTGTCTCTTTGTCTTCTGAGATAAGGATGGTCCTTTCCTCTGGGTATAGAAAGGCCACCTCATAGGAAGATTTTATGACCTGCTTTAGGGGAAGGTCCTTCCTGCACACAACATTTCTCAAGTTCCTTCAGCTTGAAATATTCAGTATGCCAAGGTGCCATATTTTGGGATAGCATGTCCTGAACTTCAGTGCTGCCATAGAAATATTTATCAGTTACATCAAGCATCCGTCCATAGTATCTTATTTAATACTCAACCCGGGACAGGACAAGTATGTTTATCCTTGTTTTATTTAGGCAGCTTGCCTCCATAGAGGTAGATCCGGTACCCATCCCACAAGACCACTCTACCTCATTATCCTGGAACTTATCTGGCATCTTAGCCCTTTGCCATCCAAGGAACCATGTAGCAAAACTGATAAAAAAGTGCTAATACCCCATGGTCATCTAGAAGACCATTCTTAGGTAATGTTTATTTTACTAAGCTACTTCACCAGTGGCTTTCATGGTGGATGTTTCAGGAAGGTATGAAAGATAGATGGTTCTGTGCTAGTAAGATAATGGAACTGGGCTGTGAGCAAGAAAGGAAAAACACATAAAAATTCTGGTGTCCACAAAATATCTTCAGATAGCATAAAAACTTGGGCAACTAGTTTTGGAAGACAGTCATGAGTGACTTAATTTTGTGACTGAGCTCTCTCTGCTTTGGAAGTGGCCACAGGCTTTTTCGTCCCTTGGTCCTTCAGTGCTGAACAACTCAGTGCTTTCACTCCCATAGCACTGGACTTCGGAAGATCTTTCCTGGCTTCCCCTCCTTTGTAGATAGGGCAAATAAAGACATGATGCTGTGATGCTCCAGCTATTACAATACAGTCAACTCTGGATATGAGGGGCTGGTGATCCAACCTGTGGAATGTCCAGGATCTTTACTTTTTTTTTAACTTTTGAAAAAAAATTGAGATATAATTGACATATAACATTATGTTAGTTTCAGGTGTGCCAAAGGACAAAATTTCATATTTGTATATAATTTGGAACGATCACCACAGTAAGTCTAGGTAACATCCATCACCACACATAGTTACACTTTTAAGATTTATTCTCTTAGCAACTTTCAACTATATAGTACAGTATTATTAACTATAGTCACTATGCTGTACATTACATCTCCATGACTTATTTATTTCATAACTGGAAGTTTTGACCACCTTCACCCATTTTACTCACCTCCTACCCCTTACTTCTAGCAACCACCAGTCTGTTCTCTGTATCTGTCTTTGAGTTTATTCATTTGTTTGTTTTTAGATTCCACATGTAAGCGAGATCATACAGTATTTGTCTTTTGTGTCTGATTTATTTCACTTAGCCAATGCCCTCAAGTTTCATCTGTGTTGTTGCAAATGGCAAGATTTCCTTCTTTTTTTATGGCTGAATAGTATTTCATTGTATTCATATTACCACATTTTCCTTATCCACTCATTCATTGATAGATACTTAGGTTGCTTCCTTTACTTTTTTTTCTTGCATTTCTATGCTCATTAGAATTTCCATCAGGTAATAAGGGGTTGGGAATGGAAGTTAGAAGAGGGGAAACTAACAACATAAAGCAGCATGTGGTACTGTTAGCTAGGGCTCAGTTGCAGGTGAAGGGTACTCAGAGAAGCCTTGTGGAAGAGGTAGGATTGAATTGGGCCTTGGTGATGGATAGGGTTAAAATAGGCTGAGAGGATAGGAGAAGATGCCAGCTCCGTTCTTTTTCTATTATGTTTTGTTACAGAAAAAAAATCACATAGATTTTCTTTGGGATTACATTCTTAAGTAAGATTTCTTGGAACATTCTTAGAAAGAATATTTGCCTTTCCTCCCATTTGCTGATATGCTAACGCTGTATCTCATCAATAGCTTTAAGACACCCACCACCTGAGCATTCTAAATCAGAAAGTCAAACAAGAACTACAGTCTTGGCTCTACCAACTGATGGCTGGTATCTCAGGAGATGTCATTTAACTTCTTTGGATCTGTTTTCTCATCTGAAAAAATAAGGTTAATACTACCTATCTCCCGGGCTTGTAGAAATCGAACTATTTGCCCACATTGAGAACATGTGGGAACATTAACTAATGTAAAGGCTTAATCAATAACAAGATTCTGTTCCTTCCTCGTAGGCCATAAATTATACATTGGCTCCTGGAAGCGTGTGAAGCATGTGGTACCTCTACTGAAATGCTTGTCTCTGGATTTTGGGTCAAGCTTCTTGGAAACCCAACCTGACTACTCACTGGTAGCCACCCAAAGACCCCATCCCTCTTTGAGAACTAGATGGTGGTACCACAGTTCACACTTCCTGGTATGTTGCTATCCACAACCCTCAAGAGCCCTGGGACACATACTAGCTGTCAAGAGGATTAAAGGACAGAAGAAATTAAGATGGAAACTTTCAGAGGTCAGGCCTACATGTTAAAGAGTAAAGACATTTGTTAGCCAAGGTCAAGAGCATGCTGCTAGATAATCTGAAGTTGCCCAGTGAGCTAGTCCAGCAGAGAACTACAGTAATTTTATTTTTTGCATACATTTAAACCTTGGGGGACCTTCTGTGTAATCCTATAGTAGTGCAATCAGATGGGGCAGACACGCTGGTGAAGCCTGCTCTTTACTAGTAGAAAGAGAGGGAGGGAGTTCCCTGGTGGTGTAGTGGCTTAAGGCTTCGGCGCTGGCGCTGTCAGCACTGCGGCCCAGGTTCGATTCCCAGCCAGGGAACTACCCACATACCAAAAAGCAAAAAAAAAAAAAAAAAAAAAAAAAAAAAAAAAAAAAAAAAAAAAAAAAAAAAAAAAGAAAGAGAGGGAGAAATGGCCTCTATTCTCTATTAATTCAAACATCTCACTGGGAAAGTGGCCACTGTAAGGGGAGAATCTGGTTTTGGACGTTGTTGTAAACCTAGAAATGGAAGAAAATGGAAGGTTGCATGAGCCTAGGCCCCCTAAGCTAAATCACATCCCTTTAAAAGCTAAATGTAATTTCAGAGTGAATCAGGTACACCCCTCTAAGTCCTTACGCTCCAGGGTAGCCGTTGAATCAATAATAACGAGAATGATAGCAAATGTCATATTTCCAGTCAGAGAAACAAATCCAAGGCACCCCCTCCCCCGCAACCCCCGTTTGCTGCTGACACTAGAAGGGAAGGACTTTCGTGACTCTGAGGACTTGCTTCTACTGGGCAACTGCCTCCTACACAGCACGGTCACCATCGCCCACGTCTTCAGGGGCCTCTGCTCTCCAGTTCATCCTGGAGCACACAGTGAGTCAGTAGAGAGGGCTTGGATTCATGCCGAAGAGTGTTCATTCTTTGAGAGATGAGGTTCGGGTTGGTGTTGGGGACAGAGCTTGGAGAATTCTCAGAGGTGAGAAAAGGATGTCATTGATACTATCCCCGACCTCTCATTTTCTCTCCTTCTCATTAAGTACTGAAAAAAAGGGGTCACTCTTTTGGAAATATTTGAAAATAAGCTTGTAGTATGTTAGGTCGCTGACTAAACCCTTGTTCAGAGTGGCCTTTGGACTGGGGAGTTGGACAGTCATCTGCAGGAAAAGTGAAATGAAAGGTAGTTTCAGCGACGTGAAGACTTTTTTAGTGATGTGTTTCATGCAGACTTCCTTTCAGTAAGGACCTAAGCCTGTGGGAGCTGATGTCCAAAGACAGCTCAGAAAAGGAAACCCTAATTAGAATAGAGGATTGTAAAGGTGGCAAAAGAAAGGACTTTCTTTAGGGAGTGTTTTTGCCCACTCGAAACCCAAAGGATAAACTTTCTCTGCCTCCGGGGTTCATTATGAAGTTAATGATTAATTGATGTTGCGATGAATTCTCTATCCCCTTGACGTCTCTCCTCCACGTCTATACCCTGGATTTTGTTTTGTTTTGTTTTGAACATTAAGACAGAGCATCAAGTTATTGCTGTATAATCTAGGTCAGACCTTAACTTCAATGTCTTTTTTGTTGACTAACTTTTTCAATGGAAATTTAAATTTCATTCTGTTCTTTTAAAAACACTTAAAACAAAATATTTCAAGGTTTTGAGATTGCCTGTGGTAGTTGAGCTTATACTGAGATATCTCTCAATAACCAGTTAGGCTGAGAAGATCTGACATATATATGTTAAAAATTAGAGTGAATTAAAAGCATGCTGTGCCACTAAGTAAAATATAGACATACCTGGGCTTAGCAAAATTGGGAGAAGAAATCAAGATGGCAGTATGACAGTGGTTTTTAACATGGGGCGGGTAGCTGGCCTTTAGAAATGGTGTGGATACCCTGATTTTAAAAGCAAAGATTTGCATGTTTCTGCTTTTGTCTCAGGAGAGGATTGTGGCTTTCATCAGATTCTCAAAAGGGTCCTTGTCCTCCCAAAACATTAAGAACCACAAACAATTGAAAATAGTAAGTACATTGGACTAAATTAAAAAAAAAAAAAGATAACCAGAAACTTCTCTGGGCACCTACACCTTCTCTTTCTCCATGAAAGGCTTAGAGTATTATAGGTAGTATGGGGTATACAACTTAATCTGCTATTGAGAATTTTGAATCTCAATGTCGTGGTCATAGAAATGATTTCACAAATAGAGAAGTTAAAGTAGAAGAGAGAGACACTCTGTCCTAGGGTTGGGGATGGTCTTAATAATTCCAACAAAAAATTTCCGCCTCTTCGTCGTGGCACCTCGGAGGCCGTGGGCTGCTTCGGGATGAGGCTGAACATCGCCTTCCCAGCCACGGGCCGCCAGGAGCTCACTGAAGCGGATGGCGAACGTGAACTTGGGACCTTTTATGCGAGGCGGACGGGCACAGAAGTTGCCGCCGGCGCTGCGGGTGCAGAAGGAAGGGGCATGTGGTTCGCATCAGCGCGGGGAACCACGCACAAAGCCTCCCGGGGAAGCAGGGGGTCCTGGCCCGTGGCCGCGTGCGCTGCCCCTGAGGAAGGGGCGCCCCTGGGACAGCCGGGGAGGACCACTGCGGACGCCAGTCTGAGTGCTCTCATTGGTCACTGTAACGAAGCGGGAGGAGGCCATGCCTGCTCTCACGGTGCTGCTGTGCCTCGTCGCCTGGTGCCCAGAGGGCTGCTGCCCCCGCGTGCTGCCCACTCTCCCTAGCGGAGGTGGTGCCCACCTGTGTGTCGTGAGAACGCCTCTAAAGAAGGTAAGAGACCTAGGACCGAGGCGCCGGCGGTTCAGCGCCCTGCCACCCCGCGCCCCCTGCCACCCCGCGCCCCCTGCCACCCCGCGCCCCCTGCTCGGAAGGGACAGCGCGCTGCGGACGGAAGGAGGAGGCCGCAGGGCACGCTCCGCGTCTGGCCAGGAGAACCGCCGAGGCCAACGCAAGTGCCCGGAACAGGTGGCCCAGAGGCGCAGGCTGTCCTCTCCGAGAGCGCCCACCTCCAAGCCCGAGTCCCGTCGGCAGGGCGGCTTTTGAAGAGTAACAAATGAGATCAGGCAGAACAACAGTGTTCTTTTCTCAGAACCGGTGGGCTGGCTGTGTAAGGGGACCAGCCACAAAAGTGCCACCGAGTGCCACTGGGGGGCGCCGTGGCCCAGGGAGTGGGGGAAGCGCAGCCGCCGACACGCCCCCGCTTCCCACCGCCAAGACCTCGGGCGGGCCCTGTCGTCCCAGCCCGGGTCCTGCGTTCCTGCAGCAGGAGATCGCGTCCGCACGTGTTTCAGGGAGGCAGCAGACCCTTTTCATCAAGTGCGCGGTCGCTGTTAAATGTGTTGATGAGGCTTGCCGGTGTCCGAGGGCTGTCTGGAAAAAACCCAGCCGTACACGCCTCTGTTTTTCACTTTACATGGCTGGGTACTTTCTGGACAGCCCTTGTATGTTATTAAGTATAAAGAACAAGGTGCAGAATAGCAGTTATAGTATGATGCTTTTCGTGTATGAATTTTTATTCAAACTTGTACATGCGGATAATATATAGCGTTGTTATTATTTTTACTAGAGAAATACACAAAAAAACTGGTTCATGTTAGGAAATAGAACTAGGAGTATGTTGGGGGGGGACACAGGCTTTTACTTTTTATTTTATTAATTCTAGGGCCATCTATGACTACATGCCATCTATGACTACATGCATGGAACTTGAGACCATCATACAAAGCGAAATAAGCCAGACAGAAAAAACCAAGAACCATGTGATTTCACTCATTTGTGGAACACAAGGCTGAGAGCAAAAAAGAAGCAAATACTCACGGACACAATCAATAGTTTAGTGTTTAGTGGTTATCTGAGGGTATGGGAGAGGGGGGTGGGAGAGAAGGAATGGGGTCTCAAATACATGGTGATGGAAAGAGAACTGACTCTGAGTGATGAACACATAACACAGCACGTGGATGATGTATTGTAGAAATGTACACCTGGAACCTATGTAATTTTTACTAATCAATGTCACCCCAATAAATTTAACAATAAAAAGAAAAAAAAATAGCAACTCGCACCCAACCCCTTCTCCCTATGTCCCTTTCTCCACTTTCCTTTTTTCCGAAGTATTTACCTACTGGTACATACACACGTAAGTATACGCACCCACTTGTGCACACATTCTCCGCCTGTGCGTACATACATGCGCACACGTACACCTACTTGTTTACTTGTTTGTGTATCACCCATCTTCTCTATTGGAATGTAAGCGTTGTGGATGCAGGAACTTAATTCTGTTCTCTGCTGTATTTCCAGTGCCTAGAATAGTGCCTGGTACACCATAAACTCTCAATATACTTATATCATTCAGTGAGTGAATGAACTGTCTAAATACTTCTTTCTCCCTCAGAGACAAGTGGCAAGAGCAGAAATTTTAAAGCATTATTTTGGTTGCCATCTGCTTGATATAAAATGGTAGGGGGCTTCTGTTTTCTTTCCAAAACTTAGGCTGGTCAGGGATGACACAGTACCTCTGAGCTGTGGGCTCACGGTGATTCCCACTGGACCTGTAGTCAGCACATTTACCCCCTTTGATCTCTCGCAGTGTCCTTGGGGAGCCATTTTCCCTTACACAGAGCCATCTTCCCTCCATGGGCAGATGGCTTTTGGGTAGAGATGCTGAGCAAAGAAAGGAAGATTATTTTTTGGGCTGGGGATTACTTCCCAAAGCCAAATTGATAGAAGTGATCACAAAGGTTAGTACACACCAATAGCTTGAAAACTGGCTTGAACAATTCTGCTTGCTACAAATAGAGATGAAAAGGAAGGCTAAATGTAGTTCCCAACAATCAGACTTTCAGAATCAGAAGGGCATGTCTTTCCCTCCCTTCCTCCCTCACGGTCTCCTTCCCTCCCTCCCTTCCTTCTTTAGAAAGGGCCAGAGAAATGAGGCAACTCTCCAGGGTCACACAGGTCATGACAGAGCCCAAACTCGGGTTTCCTAATTCTCAGTCTTTGAAATACATTATGTTGCCGTCCCAGTAGATAAGAAAATAGTCAGAAAAGTGTTCAATTAAATATCTTGGGGAAGTTAACTGCTTAGCTCTCAAAAAGCTCAGTGCCAGTGAGTAAGTAGCTAGAGTATCACGCAAGAGATGAAAACATGAACAGTTTTGTATATTAACCACTCTAAAGTTTCCTGTTTATCTCTCATCCTGTCCATTTCTCCCAAGGCTATTTATCATTAGCTGAAATCATTATTTGCTCATTTGCTTGTGTAGAGCTTATATCCTTCCATGGGAAAGGGGAAACAGAGAGAGGGTCCTAAGAAAAATGTGTTATTTTAAAAATCACTGCAAAATAGTTTCCATGTACATTAAACATGATAAAATAATAACAGGTAACATTTGTTGAGCATATTATGTGTGACAGATGCTAATATTATGTTTCATACGTTGTCATATCTAATCCTCATAACCTATGAGGCACTACCTACCCAGTTATGAGAATTAGATTTGACAATCTCTGTAATTTAGAGGCAAAAACTGAGTCTTGGAGAGATTAGGTAACTAGGATTGGTTTATTTTCTCTCTGCCACTCAGCATTTGTCTCTTCTATAGCTTAGTAGGTATGGGATTGTATCAGTCTATACAATTTTTCTGTTTTTCTTCACATTAATATTTCTAATGGTAGGACAATATATTTATGTAGATTTGGATATTTATATCTCATATATAACTTGGAACACTCCTTTTTTCTTTCTTAAAATTTATTTTCAATTACAGTTGACATTCAATATGGTTTTATATTAGTTTCAGGTGTACAGCATAGTGGTTAGACATTTATGTAAGTGATCCCTCTGCTTGGTCTAGTGCCCACCTGGCACTATACATAGTCATTACAATATTATTGATGATATTTCCTATGTTGTACTTTACATCCCCTTGACTATTTTGTAACTATCAATTTGCAATTCTTAATCCCTTCTTCACTCAGCCCCCCAAGCCGCCATCCCATCTGGCAACCATCATTTTGTTCTCTGTATCTATGAATCTATTTGTATTTTGTTTGATCACTTATTTTATTTTTTAGGTTCCCCATATAAGTGAAATCATATGATATTTGTCTTTCTTTGTCTGACTTATTTTACTTAGCATGATATCCTCTAGGTCTAT
The DNA here is from genome assembly GCA_004026885.1 of Lyroderma lyra. Taxonomy (NCBI): domain Eukaryota; kingdom Metazoa; phylum Chordata; class Mammalia; order Chiroptera; family Megadermatidae; genus Lyroderma; species Lyroderma lyra. The sequence goes on along the minus strand of PVJL010000247.1, from coordinate 136,010 downwards.
CCATGTTGTTGTAAATGGTAAGATTTCATTCTTTTTCACGGCCAAGTAATATTCCACTGCATATGTGTAGCACGTCTTCTTTATGTGAGGTTGCTTCCATGTCTTGGCTATTGTAAATAATGCTGCAATGAACAGAGGGTAGTGAATTAGTGTTTTGGATTTCTTCAGATAAATACCCAGAAGTGGCATTGCTGAGTCACAAGGTACAATAGTTCTACTTTTATATTTTTGAGGAACCTCCATACTGTTTTCCATAGTGGCTGCACCAATTTTCAATTCCACCAATAATGCATGAGGATTTCCTTTTTTCCATATCCTTGCCAGTACTTGTCATTTGTTTATGTATTGATGATGGCCATTATGACAGGTGTGAGGTGGTATCTCATTGTGGTTTTAATTTGCATGTCTCTGATGATTAGTGGAACACTCATTCTTAATCGGGACACGCTGATTCTCCAAAGGAGCTCCTTATACATGTTGAATCTAGGATTTTACTCCAGTGACTACATTCCAAACTATTATGCTATGGCAGATAAAACATAAATATAGTTTGTGGCTTTTAAAAAAGTATTATTTGTGACCCTTATAATAAGAGAGCTCCAGCACGGTAGTTGTCTTATGTCAATCAAACATGATTGAATGAAATAACATTCTACAAAACTATAAAACTTTTAGCAGAGAACATGGGGTGAATCTCCATGATGGTGGAGTATGCAGTGGTGTTGTAACTATGACATCAAAAGCATAAGCAGCAAAATAAAAGATAAATTGAATTTTGTCAAAATTAACAACTTCTGTGCATCAAAGGACACTCTCAAGAATGAGAGTTGCCTGGATGAGGTGATGCTTCTAGTCGGGGATGGGGCTGCCAGGCAGCCGTGCCCCACTCCCTGCGCCGTCGTCACTGTCAGACACCCAGAAGCTGCCCGCCACGGAGCTTGCTCTTTCTGCTTTCCCCCAGAAACGTCCTTGTGGGCACTGACTGCAGACTGATCCAGCCGGCCTTGTAGTGCTTTCAGGCCCACAACCCCATATCTAAAATGTTTGGTGCTGCATGTACCCTGGCGTCCAGACGGTTTGGATTTTTGAAAGGAGATAGGTTGCCACCACGCCCTGGGCAGCTCTCGGCAATCAGACAGTCGTGAATGTTTACACTGAGTGGGATAAAAACTGCAAAGGGTCTCCTGTCAGTTTGGGCCAGGCTGTGCTGTGCTGTCGAATGAGTTGCATTGAACTTCAAAAAATGTTTTGATTTTCAGAGTTTTGTGGTTTGGAATTGCTCAGGAGAGAATGTGGATCTGGATTGGTCAACGTTGCCATTGAGTGAATGAGTCTGAGGCCTTTCTTGACGGAGGTTTCAATGGGCGAAGGCAGTGAGTGGGAAAGGGGTGGGGGACGGAATCAGAGAGGGAGGAAGGTCACAGTCTGCCTAGGTGCCCCTCGGTCAGAACCTGCGGGTGGAGGAGTGGCAAGAAGATAACCTGCTGAGATGGGACAGAGGTGCGGGTGCGGCACAGTCCCCTTGTGGATTCCACTCTCCTCCGCGTCTCCGGCTGAGCTGTCAAAGCTTGTCAACATTTCATGGACTCCTGCGGCACATTCTGCCACGGCCAAGTTTATAATGTAAAATTTCTGGAGTCTAATATTTACCTAAATTAAGTTAATTATAGGGATGATAAAGCTCACTTAGGTATGTGTTTTGGAGAGATTAGAGTTAAACTCCCTAAACAAAAAGCTGGGGAAGCCTTTCCTGGAAAAATCGATTTGCTATCGTTGCTGCTCGCCATTCCATAGGGTGTAAGTTGGCTTCTAAATGTCTTTCTTCCGGATCATAGGAGTTAGAAGGGAAGAAACAGAGCTCATATCACATTGGGAACGTGTACTTAAGTGTACTTAAGGTGTTTCTTTTCCTAATTTAAAACTGCAAAAAAAAAATAAAAATAAAAGATCTTTTATTGTAGTAAAATAAACACCAAATAAAATTTACCATTTGGGTTCATCCATGTTGTAGCCTATGTCAGAATCTCCTTCCTACTGAAGGCCGAGTCCTTGTTTGCACATGCTCACGTTTTGCTTACCTATCAATGGACACTTGAGTTGCTTCCACGGTTTAGCTACTGTGAATCATGCTATTAACTTGGGTATTCAAATGGCTGTTTGAGACTCTGCTTTCAGTTCTTTTGGGCACATACTTAGAAGTGAATGGCTGGATCCTAGGGTCCTTCTATGTTTACTTTTTTGAAGAACCACCCTGATATGTTCCATAGTGGCTGTGCCATTTTACATTCCCACCTCCAGTTCACAAGGATTCTGTGTTTCCACGTCTTCTCCAACACTTGGTGTTTTTTTTTCTTTTCTTCCTTCCTTCCTTTCTATCTTTCTTTCTTCTTCTTCTTCTTCTTCTTTTTCTTTCTTTTTTTTTTTTTTTTTTTTTTTTTTTTTTTTTTTTTTTTTTTTTTTTTTTTTTTTTTTTTTTTTTTTTTTGGCAGTAGCTATCCTAATGGGTGTGAAGTGGTAGCCTCTTGCAGTTTTGATTTGCATTTCCCTAGTGATAAGACCTTAATTTTAATGAGCTCACTCTGGGTGGGTGAATGGAAGGGGTCATAGAGTACAGGCAGAGAGAGCCTGTTAGGAATGATTAATCTAGAACTGAGGGAGGCCTGAGTTAAGACAGTGGGTGATGAAAACGGAGGAAAGAAGTTTAAGGAGATAGGCTCCCATATTTGGTGGTAAATTAGGGCTTGAGGGAAAGAAAAACTTTACAAACTAAGGCACCTACCAAGCAGTAAGCACATGCTATTTTTCTTCAGTAACACTAGATTTTGTGCCTCCCCACATTTTCAGATTTTGTTTCTTCACAGTTACCAGGTAGTTAGTGTAGAACAGTAGGAGTCAGAGTCCTGGCTCCCAGCCACATGGGGAGAAGTTTTTCCTACTGTAATATTAGAGCCCCTCCAATGTCTCAGAAATGAGCCAGTCGTCATACTTAAACAAATCAGTCTTGGGTTCCTTTTCCTAAAGGAGTGACTGGTATATTCAATCTATAACCTTTTAAATAACAGCTTTATTAAGATAGTCACATACTATGCAATTCATCCATTTAAAGTATATAATTCAACGGTTTTAATGTATGTGCAGATTGTGCAACCATCGCAATGTGAAAATATTTTCATCATCCCTATAGAAACCCTGTACCCAATAGCAGTCACTACCCAATTCCTTCCTTATCCCGCCCGTAGGCAACAACTCATCTGCTTTCTGTTTCTATAGATGTGCCTATTCTGTAATGTTCACATAAATGGAATCATATAATATGCGGTCTTCTGTTACTGGCTTCTTTCACTTAGCATAATGTTTTCAAGGTTCATCCACGCTGTAGCTTATGTTAATACTTCCTTTTCATTGCTGAATAATACCGTATTGTATGGATATGCCAAATTTTGTTTGTCCATTCATCAGTTGATGGACATTTGGGTTGTTTCCACTTTTTGACTAGTATGAATGATGCTGCCATGACCACCTGTGTTCAAATCAATCTATGGTTTTAAATGGGAATGGTTACTGCGTTGTTGCAAGAATAAAATGCAAGGATGCATGTAAGGCTTCAAATAACGTGCTTGGTCCACAACAAGTGCAAAATGAAGGGTGATTCCACGTGCTGGGCATGGTGGTGACGACGGGGGTGTCCTTTTGGAGCTGGCGGTTGATTGCTGATGGCTCCCAAACATTCCTTTCTCTCCTTTTGTCTGATTCTACAGCTCCACTTCCCTTTTTAGTTCCTCCTTATTTTTCTGTATTTCTTTCGTTTTCCTCCCCAACTCATATATTAACGTCATCAGTGATTCCTTTATGTGTTGCTCAGCGCCTGGTAGCCTGAGGATAACCCTTGGAAACTAACATGACTAAGCCTTGGGGGCAAGTGGGGCAATGTACAGCGAATTATTGCTGGGAAGAGTCTGTAAGGATTTTTCTGGACTAGAGGCTCCATTTAGGTGGCAAGACCAATTGTAAAGTTTTCAGCCATAATTATCCAAGACTTACAACTTCCTTTTTTATATGGAAATGCTCAGAGGTTTTTGTCCTTTAATCAAAGAAGTGCTTGCGTGTTTTCTATACTGCTATGCCAGATAATTATTTTTCATAGTTATTTTTATCAGCCTAAAGAAAACAGAAAATAACTGTGGAGACAACTTGCCTTTTAAAGTTCAAGTGTTTCAACCATGTTGAGGCAAGTTTTTATTTTATTGGTAGGAGATGGTTAAATTTATTCCTCTGTAAAATATAGTAATCCATCCTTTTGTGTGAAGAGAGACAAATGTCTAATTTAATAGCATTGCTTGACATCAAACAATTGATCAAATATTCCAACAAAGACAGTTTTATGCTCAGTGTTGGTGTGGGAGGGTATCTGCATTTGAAAACTCCTTTCATATTAATTCAGAATGCTGTTGGTGTCTCTCTCCTTGATTCACACAAAGGAACGGGGATGAGTCTTTTCTGTAGAGAGAACCTCAGAAGCAGAGGCTGAAGCGACATGGCAGAAGAAATGAAATAACATTCATTAGGCCTTTTCGAAAGCGTGCTGGGTGGGTACACTTTCTGCTCGCTGAGTTGGTAGGTTATGTGCATGTGAAGTGTGGAAAAACTGTTACCTAAAAGCAAGTCTGATCCCCGCAGCAAGGGTGGCCCGTCCTGGAAGTTCTCATTCTCTTACTGGCTGCTTGGTTTTGTAAACTGCTTCTCTTTACTCTTCTCCAAAGAAAACATTAGAATGCAAATTCGTTTCTAAAATTAAGCTGTTTTTCATGTTTCAAAAAGTGAACTTGTGTGAGTAACCATTCTCTGGACCTCAGTGTTTTAAGGCAAAAATTAAGGGAGTATTGACAATGAAAGCATGTCACAAAGACATGCCGGAAAAGAATTTAAATACTGTAACATGTTATTTCAAAAGAACTCAAAGACTTTAAGAAAATTGTAATAACATGAAAGAACATCATTCATCAGAATTAGAAAAACATACTAGTGAGGTGGCAGACTTCAAGAAAAAACTTAGAAATAAAAAGAAAAAAAATATTTTAGAAAAGAATACCACACTAGGAGGAACAGTAAAATAGACATAGGAGAAGGTAAAAAGAAATATAATTGAAAAATCAGAAAGAAATGAAGTAAAAAGGACTTGAGAGAAGTGACAAATACGGATGACAACCAAGGTCTGGAATATGGATAATAGGAGCCCCCAGAGAGGAGGAGGACCAGAGAGAGGGGACAGGGGCTGAAGCTGAAAGCCAAGAGGACTTTGCTCAAGTATTTCCTGGAGTGCTTCAAACTAGAGGTTGGAAGAGCACACCCTGTACCTAAGTGTATTGACCCAGAACTACTAACACCAAGGCATTTTTCTAGAACAATTGCTGGACTTTAGAGAAAAGTAAAGAATTTCTTTGAGCACTTAAGGCACAAATAGCAGGTGAATTATGAAAGAAAAGAAATTACATTATTACCAGACTTTTGATAGCGAAGTTAATGCCAGAAGAAAGTGGAATACTATTCTTAAGATATGCGAGGAAAGAAAACTTAAGCAAAAGGTTTTATATCCAGTAAGATTGACACAAATTGTGGTTAACATGCAGCAACTTGGGGAATATTGTTCTCATGGGCTCTTATTAAAGTGTCTGCTAGAGATCAAGTCCTCTACAGAGATTAGAGAGACATTGATCAACACAGAAACTGGTGGTAAGTATGAAATATATAATACAATACTTGTAGAACTAAGACTAAATGAAGGTTTAAAAAGGGAGATTATAATATGTAAAGATTATATGATCTGTCAACCTCGATCTCCTAATTTCAATAAATCAAAGATGTGTTCAGGCATTCCAGGTAACAGGTGTGTATGTAAAGTTAACAAAAATAGGTTTCTTAGAAACTCAACTCTTTACATATTACATGCAGCTTACCATGTTAAATATTTGTGCTTGAAGGGGTTGAGGTGTACATTCTTCATTTCATGTTTTTCATAGACTTTGCCGTGTGCAGAATTAAGTACGGATGTGACACTGGCCCCACGGGACCTGTGATCTCCACGTGTCCTCATCGCAGTCTTATTTAACCAGGGTTGCTAACCACTAACGTTGTGACTTTGAGAGCTTTCCTCTCCTGGGTACTGAGGTGCTATGAAGCCAACTGACAAAGATGCATCACATGTCTTAGGCTGATGCCACTGCCCTATTGGTTTTTTTGCAATTTGAGGCATTTAAAGACCAACAAACTTTTTTTTATTGTTAGACTTATTGGGGGAACATTGGTTAACAAGAATTACATAGGTTCCAGATGTACAATTTTACAGTGCATCACAAACATTTTTTAAATAAAAAACTTACCCAAAAGAAAAAATATTTAATTGGTTTCTCTAATAATAATTTGCGATAGTAGTAGTAGTATTGTTATTCTGAGACTGTTGTACAATTATTACAGGTTAGAGCAAATATGGGATATTCTAATTCTATCATCTTGAGGGCCCTTGGGAACTAGAATTCTTAATGTGGAAGAAAGGAAATGCAATCCCCTAGTAACAATCCTCTAGTGCCCAGACTGTGGTCTTGAAATACTGTGTTCCAATAAAAGAAACTAGGGCAGCAGTGTCCAACCTTTTGGCTTCCCTGGGCCACATTGGAGTAAGAATTGTCTTGGGCCACACATAAAATACACTAACACTAACAATAGCTGATGAGCTTTCAAAAAGGTCACACACAAAAAAATCTCATAATGTTTTAAGAATGTGTGTTGGGCCACGTTCAAAGCGATCCTGGGCTGCAGGTTGGACATGCCTGGACTAGGGCTTCTTGGAGAGATGGCTGACTCTAGGTCTGGAGCAGGAAATGTACAAGATGAACTGGAACATTTTGAGCTACCACAAGGCAGGGAGGCTGGGGACAAAGCGCTCAAGGGTCACCTTGAAAAAGCTCCCACAGGTCAAAGGTGAAACAACTTGAGCCTTAATGAGCATGATGTTTAAATATGTTTAAATCCGTGATTTTATAATAATACCTAAAAAGAAAACTAATTGGTTACCTCCTAAGGATTACAGACAACAAATTCATTATTGTGAAAACTGTGGAACAAAAACGAAGAATTGGCTGTTCGTTTTGCCTTTTCTTTATGAACTATGCAACTGGCTAACCAAATGGTAGACGAAGGGAAACATCTCTTATAAAATTATTCCACCCAGTAAATGAAAATAATGTGATAAAATATCACCACCCTATCTAATCTCAAAATATTAATGAACCTAGGCATTGAGCACTGCCTATACTAAAAAAAGTGAAAAGCAGACATTGTGTACTTCCTGGTGAATGAACACACTACCACTTGGTTTTGCCAAAGGAATAGAATTTGAGTCTCATCCATCCTCTGGATCTAGCAGTCGATTTGCAGGAAATACAGAGGATAGAGGAACCTGCTGACCTGCACCATGAGTATGCAGTCTTCAAAGTCGGGGGTGGAAACTTCACAGGTGAAAGAGCCTAGGTCCTTCAACACATACATTGTAAGAGAAAGAAAGGGGCAGAGGGGGACATACCAAGTTAAGAAAAGGGAGCAAATTAAATTACTGTGCACACCCAGGAGATAAAACCATAGAATGATACAAGAATGTGATTATGCTTTTGGAGAGATGGGCTGTGATAAGCATGGAGAATAGTTCACCAAATGTCCTATCGTTAACATATTATCCTACGTGCTTTATCACGTGTGTAGCCATCTATCTATCCTTCCATCCACCCATCGATCCATCTTATTTTTAGATGTACTTCAAAGTAAATTACAGATGTTTGTACACTTCCACCTCAGTACTTCAGTACTCTAATGTAATTAACCAGAGTTCAATGTTTACTTACAGTTTTAATGTAAAATTTGCATAAAATGAAACACGAATTTGAAGTGTACCTTCACTGAATTTTGACGAATGCATAACCCATGTAGCTCAAATGCCTCTCAAGTTATACACTGTCATTCCCCTAGAAAGTCCCTCATGTTCCTTCCGATTCTCTAAAATTGGAATGTATGTTTTCCTCAAATAATCAAATTCAAGAATGAAATAGATTTCCTTTTGAGTAAATTGAAAAAAAAATTTGCATGCTTTACTTCCTCTCTCAGTCCTCTGACATTGCCAATATTTGTGGATCTACCCCAGGAATCTCACTTTGGATTATTGTGAATCGTAGTCCTGAGAGGCAGTGCAGAATGGTGGTTGAGATTCTAGAGCCAGACGGCCTGGGTTTGAATCTCAGCTCTGTCCCTTATCAACAGCATGACATTGCTTACTTACTGCCTCTGCCTCGATTTCCTCCTTTGAAGGATGGAGATAATACCTCCATCAAAGGATGGTTGTGGGGATTAAGTGAGGTTAAATGTGTAAAGCACTTACAACAGTACCTGACACATAGTAAACAAGATATAAGTGCTTGCTTTTTACTGCTATTAAATTACCATCTTACACTGTGTATTATTTCTTTCAAGAACTATTTTGACAATTGCCTTCAGATTTAAAATTACATTAACACAACTTACATTAACAAGAATTATTTAGACTTCACTAGATTTGAGGGTCAATTTGTGGGTCATCCGTGTCATCTGGCGCCATTTGTTCCAGTATCCTCCAGAGACCATCCTTCTAATTTAGACCACCTGTGGCCTGGAGGAAGCCACATACCTTACTTCTTTCTTTAGTTTCCTCTCTTGGGAGACTGAGGAATGCCATAGACTCATACCAGAGATTCATCAGAGTCATCGCAGGAACTACTTGATTATAAGTTAGATTATTCATGTGAAAACCTGTGCACGTCTCCTGGAAATCAGTATGCTACAGATGCCTGGGATTGTTGCTATTTATCATTCTTCAAGTGCGTCAGTCCTTCTCATTACCCAGGCACGTGAACTTTAGCAGCTGGGGGCAGCCTGCAGATGATCCATTTCTCTTCTGCCTCGACCCATCCTCCCCAAAGATGCCCCCATCTCCACCACCATCTCCCAGCTATTTCTCCCGTGTGATCCATGACAGCTCCAGCCCATCCAGGACTGTTAGAGGGGCTGGATCTACCTATCCTCTGCGACACAGCAGGAAGACTTCTACCATTTCTTTGAAATAGTTAGCTTTATAGCTATGGAATTTAGCAAGGTCATTTGGAGTTCTGTTTGATTTTTAACACGTGCATGTTTACTCCAATGTGATCAGACCTCTGAGGTTTAGTGGCAGAGCATGTAGCAGATACCTTGTTCTATCAGCACGGAATTTTTTATTTTTTTTATTTTTTTTATTTTAAACATTTCTCTGCTTTTATTTATTTATTTATTTTTTTCTGTATGTGGGAAGTTCCCTGGCCAGGAACCGAACCTAGGCTGCAGGCGCTGACAGCACCAGCGACAAAGCCTTAAGCCACTACACCATCAGGGAACTCCCCGGAATTTTTTTTTTTATAATGTTAAAGTAACTCATATCTGTCTTTTGAGGCTCCTTAATTTCTTCTCCTTTCTCTCTGACAAGACAATCTACCTTTAAAGTTGAAGAGCATGTCAAAGCTGTTAATATTTATTGTCTTATTAAGTCAGATTGAATATTGACTTTTATGTTTTTATGCTCTCTGCATATATAATAAAGATCTATGAAAATCATGTTAAAAATTTTAAAGATTCAGTAGAATTGTATTCATACTTTATATTAAATTTTAATATATGAAAATATGAATTTATAGTAATTCTAGCAGACTAGAAGGAAATAAGCCTTAAGCATGGTCTCCAAAACACATTTATGATATTCCTCAATTTACAAAAGTTCCGGTATGTCATCTCTGCACAAGGGTTGCACTTTTTCCTCCCCTTCTGTTTTTTTTTTTCTCCCAATAGTCTGCCTTTTTTCTCTACTGTGCTCCTTATTACTGCCTATACCCATGAGATGCCCCAGGTTAGATTCTCAGGGCCAACCACGCCTATCCCAGAAAAAAGCAGCTAGATTGTCCCTCATGCCTCTTTATCTTCTACTTGCATGAGCTCACACATCACAGACACATATGTTTCTTGCAGGCAAGAGCACCTACAGAAAACGGACCTTACCCCCTAGCTCCCATATGATCTGTGAATTTCTGGGTACTTATGTTTTCATTGTCACCTCTTGATCTAACTTCCTGTTCCTTTGAACTCTAGATTTCAGCCGGTTCTCACCTATCAGATGTCCTCCACACTCTCCTTGATGTTTGCCTGGACATAGAACACAACACCTTTGCTTTGTACATCCCAAAGTGCCACACACAAAAAGCATCCCATGGAACAGCTTTACAGTGACATGGCAAACGGTTTAACAAAATAGTTATCAGAGACTCCTGTCATTCATCCACATTTCTCCATGGGTGTCCCTGCCCCTCCCTCCTATCACGTGGCTCTGCTCCTATCTCTGCCACTTCTCTTTTCTTACTTTTCTCCCCAACCTCATGACCAAGGTTCTCTTTATTTCTTGGACAGGGGAGTTTAGCTATCTTTTGGTTTTCCAGTTTTCTTTCAGGTCTTGGCTGAAGCTTCACTTTTGGGCACCTAAATCAATTGTGTTGGTACACAAAAATTCAGGGTTCTGGAGAGAATTGTGCCACTTTCCTTGGGTCAGAAGAGATTACAGTCACAAGTATGTTGAAATAGTAGTATTTACTTTTTCCCCCTACCACTTAGCACAGCACCCAGAAGTTGTCCACGATTGTGTTACTAGCCATTGGTGTTTTCTTAGTTGATTCTCCTTTTTCATTTTTAAAGTGAAGCACTTCAAAAGGCCGTGGCTCTTCCTTAGGGCAGTCAGAATTGACAATCTGAAAACATGGATCGACTTGATGGAATTATTACATTTTATTATATACACTGTGTCTGTGTAGATATTTCTGCATATAACCTAATTACTTCTTTATGTAAATTGAGTGGTAATATCTTGATTTGATAATGCAGATTTATTAAACTTGATATGGGCTGCTGGTTCTGAAATGAGGTGGAGTCGATCCAGTTTTCTCTGATTCTTTCCCCTAAATATGACAAAAACACACTTGGAATTATTGGACAAACAATGGTAAAAGGACTGAAAACTAGAAAGAAGCAGCAAACTGGTAGGAAACCTTAGGACAGGAGGAACCACAATGTGGTGAGTTCCCTGGGTTTTCTATTTGTCTCCCATTCACCTTTGGCCTGGGTGCTGGTGAGGCCTGCAATGTGGAACCACCAGCGGGCATAGACCAAAGAACCCAAGAGAAGCCTGATCTTTCTCGCCAAAGGACCAAGACAGGGGAAGCCCATCAGAGACCCAACAGGGAGCTGCAGCACGTTTTACATCCCAGACCAGCAGGCAGCCCGATCTGGTATATGGATAGCAGTAAGGATGATAGGGAGAGTGCTTTTAGATCTGAATTCTAGGCATAGAAGAGAGACTTGCACATACTAACTGATTAGATGCTCAGTGAATGAATGCATGATCTGCCAGCTAGCAATGCACTGTATTAGATGCTTCCTTTGATACAAATTGCATGGGAATCAACATACCCGGCTATATTAAAACCATAAGTCATATCTGAGAACATCACTGACACATTTAATAGTTCAACATAAACATATGCATAATGATCAGTAAATGTTTATAAAACAGCATATTTTAAGTTCTATTAATGTTCTGTTTTTTATTTGGCTAATGCCAAGTTCATCTTTCAACAGCCAAACTGTAGGGATAACTCAGCCAAAAGCCCATCAAAACTACCTTCTTCGTGCAACCCAAGGGGCCCTGAGCACCTGGGTCTTGGTGAAGGAATGCACCTCACGTGCTAGACCACTTCTCCACTTTCCCCCGACACTTAGGGTCTGACACGCTGACCCCTGGGGAAGTCATGCCCGAGTCTTTCACTTCACTGCGATGGTGGACGGCTCCAGGGCAGAGACTTCATGAGTGAGCAGCACAAGCGGGGGGAGTCAGATAGGGTCAGCAGGAGGGTTTCCAGTAGCCCTGCTGGAAACATGGAGCTCTTTCTGTCTTCTCTAGATTGGCACATCTACGTTCCCACTCCACAGCTGATAATCAGATTTGTATCTGAGAGACACAGGAGGGAGACGAAGTGGTGCAGAGCTCTCCCCACTCACCTGTTTACCCCAAGTTCAGCCAACTTGTGGCTGACAACTGAAGTTCTGACAGTTCAGGATGTAGCTTTTCTTTCCATGCCTTTTCTTAATTGCTTAAGGTCCCATTAAATACAGGCTGCTCAGGAAACCTACCCTGAGTACAGACCCTCTACTACAGGCCAGTAAAGGACAGTAGTAACTTACCTGTTTCTTCCCCCTTACCAATCCTGGCCAGTGGGCTATAGGAGCTGCATATTCCAACTACGTTCTTTTTATTGTGGAGATACCTATCTATGTGTGTATCTATAGATCTATAAAACAAAATTTGCCATTTTAAACATTTTAAGTGTACAATTCAGTGGCATTAATCATATTCACTATCCTAAACAGTCATCACCACTATTTCCAAAACACTTCCATTGCTCAAAAAAAAAAAACAAAACCCCAAAAAACAAAAAACAAAAAAACAAAAACAGAATAAAAAACCAAAACACTTCTGTAACAATTAAGCAATAACTCCCAAAGCTTCCCCTGCCCCTGGTCCTGGTAGGCGCTTGTCAAGGCTCTGAGCCATCTTTTTCATCTTTTCCTATTATTGTTTATATATTCTAGATACAAATCCTTTGTTCCTCAGATGTGTTGCAAATATATCTTCTCAGATTATGGCTTTTTATTTTCGTTATGATATCTTTGTGGAGAGAGAAGTTATTAATTTTAACATAGTAAAATTTAAAAAAATTTTTTTTGAAGGTTAGCACTTTCCCATATTCTTTGGGACATTTTTTTCTTTCTTTTTTTTTTTTTTTAGAGGTAAAAGTGTTCAAAATTTTATTAACATTCAGTTTAAAAAGTTGTGTACCCTCGGTTCACCAAGATATAGGAGTAGGGACATCTTTTTTATTTTCTTTATAGCATCGATTTATTGAAAGTATTTTATATACTATTTTACATACATTTTTATTTGTTGCCAAATGGGACACATGTCCAAGTGAAAAAGCACATGGCCTTTTCTGCATGGGAGTAGTGACATCTTTTTCTATCCCAAAGCCATAAAGATAATCTCTTCTAAAAATTTCAGTTTGCCTTGCCCAGTTAAGTATTTAAAGCACCTGAAATTGATTTATATACCTGGTGTGAGGTAGGAATCAGTTGTTGTAGCCCATTCATAGTCTGTCTTTTCCCCGCATGTAATACAATGTCACTTTGAGATATATTACATTTCTACACATGCACGTCAGTGTTTCAGGTTGTCCTTGTTCTGTCCCATTGGTCACTTGGTTAATCTGTGTGCCCATAAGCATTAACTTCACTACTCTGATTTTCTGAGTCTTGATATCGGTGAGGAAGTCTCCTCACATTATTGTTCTCTTTCAGGAGCGCTTTGGCTAAGTACGCTTTGAATTTTGCTCTTCCATATGTATTTTAGAGTCAGCTTGTCAAATTCCTATTTATTAGGGACTGATCATGTTTTCAAGCTAAAGAAGAGTAGTTCAGAATATGTGACATGTTTTTTTGTTTATAATGAGCTTACACTCAAATTGCAGACAGGACTAAGATGTGACCAGTGACTCGCGTAAAATGGTGTGTAAAGTGCAGAAATGTGTGGAATATATTAGACACATGGGAGAAACCCAGAAGAGAGTTGGATAAAGAAGGAAAAAGAGCTCAGAGAGATCTCAGACAGGGTGATAGGCCTTGAAGGGTGAGATGAAGAGGAGAAGGAGGAAGAGGAGAGAAATGTTCAGAAGTGGTAGAAATAAAATTTACCTGTGTGTTAATGCATCCCAGTTTACAAAGTGCTTTCACATATATTATCTCATTTGGTCCTTAAAGAACACTATTGCATAGGACAGGTAATGTTCTTATTTTAGATGATAGTAGGCTGACCAGACGTACTGTTTTAAATGGGACAGGAAACAATGGTACCGTCCTGTTTTAAACAGTACGTGTGGTCAGCCTGGTCTCACTGGGCTAAATTGAAGGTGCCCGTACGGACTGTTTGAAACAGGACAGTACTGTTCTTCTCTGTCCCGTTTAAAACGGTACATCTGGTCAGCCTATGACATGGGTAAAGTGCTTTGCCTGAGAATCAAGTTTGTAAGTCCTAGGCTGGAGCTTCAAACCAGATCTTCTACTTCTCCTCCAGAATCCTCTCTATGGCACCCCTTATTCTCCATATATAAGAATGGTTTCTGAAGGAAGCCAGCAGGCCTGGAACTGAGGTCTGTGTTACATGCAGGCCTTCTACTTACCTGGAGCGCATCAGAAATCAGGACAAGCCGCTTGATCTGAGGCCCTGTGTGGTGTTTTCAGCCTCCAGGATCACTCAGCTAGGGGGCTGAAGAGGAGATTAGGGGGAACAAATGTAATGAAAGTGGCTGATAAGAATCACATGGTCTCAAAAAGATCTGCATACCTCTTAGGAAATTAAATTTCATATACTCCTAGAAGCGGGTGTGTTCATACAGTGGTTCTATTATAACAGGCTTGTTGTTTTTCCTTAAAAAAATGTCACCAAGTAATTATATATTTTTATCAGGCAAAATTTGGAGTTACTATAATAATTTGCTCTGAGCTTGCATTTGGCAGAAAGTCGATTTGAGTGCAGAACTAGGTCTCCAGCCGAAGCTGAGAAAGGTGAGGCTCACTTCCAGCAGTGTCCCTGCCTTCATCTGTCCCCGGCCCTTCCGTCGTTGGGTGCATCTGGGACGCACTGCCCGCTGGGACTCTCTCTCACTTCTGAGTAACACCGGCGTTCAAGACTGAGTGCCAACATGCTAGGGGAAATTGGTTTATAAGTTACATTGATATCTTTCAGAGGCACCTTTATTTACCTGAAGCAAAACTTGAAGCCAAAGAGATAAAGGTGTGTAGTAGTCACCCCTGTTGGGTGGGAGATGGGCGGCCCAATTAGAGAAAGTACACTTCAGTATTAGTCCATCACCTTCGGTCTGAGATCACCAAATCAGCAAACAGTTATTGAGTTTCTGCAACATGCCTATCAGCAAACTCTGACTGAATGCCTATAGTGTGTCTCGCTCTGGGAAACATGATTTAATATCAAGAAATTTAGAGATGATGTAAATTGGGAATTCTGAATTTGGGCGCCTGTGAGTATTCCATGAACTCCTGAAATTTGTGCAGTATTTCATGCATATATATACAAGATATATGGGGTCGGGCACAAATAATGCCCCTTTTTATGAGCTGGTAATCTATACCAAATGTTATATTACAAAATCATAAGCGTGTAATTCTGTAACATAAGAATATCACACACAAGCACACTTTAGGTGACATTTTAGTTGAAAATGTTCAAATTGCAAGACATTCATGCACAGGGCCTGGCGTTACTTCTTCTGGAGCCTGTATTTCTGAAGGGTCCAGACCATTTGTTCAAGTCTCAAAGGAGTCTATAGTCCCATTCCCACCTCCAGAGTTTAAAAATTACTGGCAAGCGTTCTCTATTCTGTCTACTTGTAGACTCCAGGACTGTGATGGGGTAGGCTAATTTCCTTCTCAGATAGTGCTGTCATGGTCAAGATTTAGAATCACAACTCAAGGTTTGTTTCAGGTTCGTCGCTGTTGCAAGGGAGGTTGGGAAGCAGACTCCGCAGCCGAGATTAGCATTCAGGAAGTTTATGAGGGAGTGCTTTTTGGGCTCAACACTTGTAAAAGGGAAGGGATGAAAACAGGATTGGACAGAGAGGGAAGCTGAGCTTTGATGCCATCTCAGAAGATGCCGCCGCCAATCACACAGGGAATTCTGAAGCTGGTATTCTGAGCTGAGATGAGGAGCTTGGCCTTTACATTTCATATTGATCGGTCATTGGATGTGGATTGCCCCAGGAAAAAAGCATTACCTTTGGTGAGGTGGCTGTCCTCATCTAAGGCAGTCTCAGGGGCAGGGACTGACAACTGGGGGCCTTCTGCTGGTAGTCCACTCAGCAGTGTAATTCCTTCCCTTTCAGGGTTTGCAAGAGTCTAGCCCTGTGGTGTTCAGATCCACTTTTATTTTGTTTAGGTATGGGGAGAAGTTCCTCCAGGATTGCAATTGGCCTGTCCTCCTGGGTAAGCAGATTTTACTGATGTGGTAGTAAATCTTTGTCTCCTACCCTCTGGAGAGCAGATGCTCAACAAGTCCTCCAGTGTACTGGTCCATCTGGCCCTATTAGCGTAATCACCATCTATGTAGAGAATCGGTGTGATAGTCTCTGGGGTTTCCAGCCAGACCACCAGGTTAATATGGCTCTGGGGCAAGACTGTAAATACACTCATGTACTGAATATCGGACTAAATGCATACTGTTGTTTGTTGTGAATGAATGTGAACTGTTTTTAATCATCTTGTCTCAGAGAGACAGAAAAGAATGCAATTTCCAGATCATACCACATCCCTGAGGCCACCTTAATTTTCTCTACCAAAGCTAGCACGTTGGCACAGCAGTTGCAATTGAGGATCCTACTTGGTTGAGTTTGCAGTAAGTCTACTTTCTTCCTCCAGGATTTGTCTTATTTTTGCAGGAACCAGACTAGTGAATTAAATGAAGACACGATGGGGACCATCCTCTTAGACTTTAAGGGTAGCACTAATTTTTGCAATTTCCCCTGGATGCAATACTGATTTGGATTTACTACCTTGGCTTGTTTGTAAGCCAAGGGGTGGGGGTCAGTTTCAGAGGTTGTCACTGGGCCTTCCCTGTTATGATAGCTCTTACCCACAGGCTAGGGAACTGTTTTGGAAGTTCTACTAAACACTTGGGGACCAGAGAAATGACTGCTACGTGGGTTGCAGACCTAGTGGTGTGTTTGCACCATCTCCTGGGATCCTAGCCAGGGTGTGACAGCATGTATCCTAGGTCAGTGTTCCCAAAGTGATCAGTGCTCCATTGTTCATCCTTATGTTCCACCCTTCTTGATGGGCCACCCTATCACTCCGGCTCCTGCTCGCTGCCTGGTCCTGAAGTGCCTCTGTGGTGTGGCTGGGCGAGAGGGCCAGATCCTCTTACTTCCCCGCCAGCTTGCCTAAATTTAAAGAGCATTTATTATTTATGATACACAGCTGGATTACATGTGACTTAAACCTCATTATTGGCCTAATGACTGGAGGGGGAGGTGAGGGTGACTCTTGAAGGGAGCACATGTCGTTTCGCTGGGGAGGAGTTTCTGCCTCATCTGCAAGCAACAGGGCATGCTATCCTCTCACAGGGAGGAGTGCGCCACTTCTGCAGGCTCAGAAGTTTTGGGGGAAATACAGAGGTTCAGCATTTTCAGGTGAATCAACCCAGACATATCCGTCCCATAGGTTACGGTCCTGTTCTTTCCTAACCAGGATTCTGTCCTTGACTTGGCAAATCCATGGCAGTGGGGTGTTTAATCTGCTTAGGAGCTGAGCTGCTCTGATTATTAAGGCCCGGGATTGATCGGCCTTTTCTGCCCTCTCACTACGGATGACGAGAGCCTCTTCATATGCTACGAAAGAGGCCATCTGCCCCTTGCACTTAACTTTTAATTGATGATTAATCACTCTCAAATTTTCATTATCTTTTTCTACAGTGTAGATTGCCTTTAGCAATAGCTGCCTAATTTCGTTATCCTCATTGTTACTATTTCACCTGATACATCATGCCAGCCTTTCTTTCCACCAGTACACCATCACAATTCACCACAGGTAAAACCTTTAACAATTACAGGGCTACCTTGTGCTGCCAAATGTCACAATAGTCCCACCAGTGGTGGGATCCTCATTGCCAATGGGGTAATCCAGGTCCAAAATACCTAACCTCATGCTGCATTCTCAGACTACACCTGGTGTACCATTGAAGATTAGCATGCAAGAGACTTATTAGGAATTGCTCTTAAGGCCAAAACCTGTGGAAGAGAAGGAAAGATGGATTGTGATGCAGTCTCAGTAAGGGCTCCAACTGGCTCCAGAAGGAGTTCAGAAGCTGCGATGGTATGACCCTTCAGGATTGTCCCTAGTCGGGACACGAGGATTTGGTCTTTAAAACTCCATGCCAAAGAGTGCTTGTGTGCAGGATGCCCTGGTGAGAGGCCATGACCTTGGCAATGAGCTGTCTTCCACATGTGGGGGTGATTTGTGTAGGGGTGACAGCTGAGAGCTTTTTGCTGGCGTTGCTCCTAGAAACTCGAAGTGACTTTCATCCCTGAAGGGAGTAGGGTGGAGTCACAACATCCAGTACAGTCCACTCATTAGGATTCCTAAAATCTTGATTGTGACATCTCCTGACCTCACCTGCCTTTGTTGATAACCTAGACATGATTGTCTTAAACGTAAAGAGGAAATAGTGAACTTGAAGACTAGGTGCTCTTTAAGGTTAAGCTAACTAAGTGAGAAGAGCAGGGTCTGACCCTGTGGTCTTGAGGAAAATTTTCTCTGTAAACTAGACTGCCAGTCCCTGCCCTGCTTGCCTTCCGTTGATTGAGGATCGTGTTGGCCATTAGACACTATATCTGAAAGTGATCTTTGGTTTTGACGCTTCAGCCAAACTAGCATGGCTTCCTGTGCACAGTAGGACCTGTTACAAGTATAGGTGGTGGAAAGCTCCACTTTTTTCCAAGGAGTTATTCTTTTTTTTTTTTTAATTCATTTTTATTGTTAGACTTACTGGGGTGACATCTGTTAGCAAGGATTACATAGGTTTCAGGCATACAGTTCTACAGTGCATTGTCAACTTGATGTATAATAAGTTCATCACCTGATGTGACTTCTCTTTCAAGGCGTTATTCTACACTGAAAAACTTCATTTCACTGGAAGGCTTTCAGAGTGCTAAACCCTTGAGAAAGAAAGCATAGTAAGTGGCTGCTACTTATGCATACCCAGATGTGAAGACAGGGTTCCCAGGATGGAGGAACTCTAGTCTCCTTTATCCATGGTTTCACATTCTGCAGTTTCATTTACCTGTGGTCAACCACAGTCCAAAAATATTACATGGAAAATTCCAGAAATAAACAATTCAGAACGTTTAACTTGCATGCCATTCTGAGTAGCACGCTGAAATCTCACGCTGCTTGATGCAGTCCTACCCCAGGTGTGAACTCTCCCTTTGTGCAGTGTGCCCACTCTGGGTGTGCTGCGTACCCATTAGTCACTTAGTACCCACTTGGGTTATCAGATCCGTTCTCAGAGAGAAGGGATCCATTCACATAGCCTTTATCACAGTATATTGTTATAACTGTTCTATTATATTATTGTTGTTGTTAATCTCTTACTGTGCCTAATTTATAAATTAAACTTTATCATAGGTGTATGTATGTATCTAGAACAAACATAGTGTATGAGTATCTATAGCAGCGGTTCTCAACCTGTGGGGCGTGACCCCTTTGAGGGTCGAACGACCCTTTCACAGTGGTCACCTAAGACCATCGGAAAACACATATCAGATATTTACATGATGATTCGTAACAGCAAAATTACAGTTATGAAGTAGCAACAAAAATAACTTTATGGGGGTCACCACAGCATGAAGAACCGTATAAAAGGGTCGTGGCATCAGGAAGGTTGAGAACCACTGATCTATAGGGTCTGGTACGATCTGCGGTTTCAGGCATCTACTGGGGGTCTTGGAGTATATCCCCCATGGGGAAGTGGGGACCATCAACTGTGAGAGTTGAGAATATGCTCACCAGCCCTGGCCCTACTTGACACCTGCATCGCTGTCCCGGTTAGCTCGGATGAGTGGGCTGTCCCTCACTGGTTTGTTCTGAAGGCGAGCTTGGAGCTCTCCTACGGCAGCAATAAAGGGGCTTGCCGATTTTTCTCGTTAGATTCTAAATCACCTATGTTTTTGTTCAAGACTACTGAATTCCGCAGAAACCCGGAGTCCCCCAGTGTTTTCCCTGTCCTAGAACTCCCAGGATTAGCACTGCTCACTGTCTATTCAGTGGATAAATGGAACTGATAAAATGCAGGTTTGAAATTTACCTCATACATCATTTCTAGTGTCTTAGATTATAGCTGGTGCACTCCACTCCTTCACCCCTCAATTCCTGGCAGGAGGTAAGAATGACACCTACTTCGGGGAGAGCTGACGATAAGAACGCTCTACATCCACGACGCTCCTGTTCACAATGTTGCTCTCTGCTCACAGAGCCCAGCTGAAAGGCTGGAGTCCATGGAGAAGCAGACTCCAAGATGGCATTATATGTGCTAGAAATGTCTTGGGGGAGGGAGAAGAAGGCAGACACTGTGATCCAGGTCTGACACCTGAGGAAGGAGGAAGGGAAGGAAGCAGGATTTGATAAGAAGAATCTTATCAGGTGTTCAAAAGAGGCTCAGCGAGGCCAATGGGGACTCCTCAAGCCGCTTACGCATCGGAGGAGCCCATGTCTGGCTAGAAGCAGCGTAACTTCATCTCCCCACTGTGCTCAATCACTGGCGGGGACTGTTGGCCCATCGCACACCCCGCAGCAGGAGATCTGAGCTGTGCATGTTCATGGCTGCCTGGGTCCACCCTTGCACTGCTCACATCTCTGCACAGCTCAGGGACCTGCTTCTCCACAGTTCTCATCAGCCTCTTTTCCTGAGGGGAACCCTAAAAATGGTTAACAAATGAACAATGGCCCATTGTTACGGTTGGTATCAGGGACAAAATAGGTGTTCATTCCTTCCCTCATCTACCATCCATTCTAAATTCCCCTCACCCTCAGCCATCACCTTGGCAGGTCACGGCCCCTTGCTGCTATTGTGACACAAACCTTCATTTCAAGAAGGCTGAGCCCTTGCTAATCACCCTTCTCAGGCTTGGTGTCACTACACATATCTGTTTAAGTTACCACAAGGCAAGGGAGTACCAGGCACTATTCCACTACCCTTCTGAGTAACGGGCCAGCCCCTGGCCACAGGTCTAGAATATTTACATATGCCCACTTCAGGCCACTTCTGTCCATGTGTCTGCACTCTGGATCAGAGGAGGGCTCAACAAAGGAACAATGCCTTCTGCATGCACTTCTGCCTGGAAGAAAGACATCACTCTAGCTCTGGCCCCGAAGCCAGATAATTCATTTCCTTTGCATATGTCTCTGGTGCCTTTTGAGCTGCTGCCCCAGTGCTGGAACTCAGAGCAAGTGAATAAGTTTGTGTGTGCGCTTTTAAGAGGAACACCCAAGACTCCAGCAGCGCTTCATGTCACTCAGCCACAATCTCCACTTGTTTTCACAGCTAGAAGTTATGGGGATTTCTCTCCCCAGTACTGGAAACCTGGGTTGGGGAGCCTGGTGTGGGGCCAGGACCCCTTGCTCCTCTAGGGGGGACTTCTGCAGCTGAGATATCCCCTGCAATTTTTAACCACCCCACATGAGTGTGGGGACCAGCACATTCTGCATTTCTGTCTCTCCTACCCGTCTTGAGGTAGCTTCTTCTGTATGTCTTTAGTTGTAGGACTTCTGTTCAGCTAGGCTTCAGGTAATTTTCAATGATGGTTGTTCTGTAGTTTAGTTGTAATTTTGATGTGGTGGTGAGGGTGCAAGCACAGTGTTTACCTATTCCGCCATGTTGACCAGAAAAACTCTATATTTAAATTTTTGAAGAACTGCCAAGCTATTCTTCAAAGCGTGTGCACAGTATTTTTATAGGCAGTTTAGAAGACACAAATGTGATGATCTTTCACTGCAAAGAGCTTACAATTTATAGTAGATGGGGAGATGAGATTAACATACATACATAAAAGTATACTTATAATATAGCTTATAATTAAGAGCCAAACCATGTTAATTCTAAATTAAAAGTGGATCTACAGCCAAACACTCTTAGAGCTGGAAGAAGAGAAGAGTGAATGATGACTGTGTATTAAATAGTCAGGGCCATGCTTTCAAAGCCTGCATTTTCACAAGCTCTCCAACATGACTAGGATGAGAGTACTCAAGACAAAGAAGTAGCAATTGCTTGAAGCTCTAGAAAGCCTGCCCAGTGATATTTTCTACTTTTTTCATTTGACATTATATTGTAAGATAAGAATCTGACAAGATGACAATGGTTTGAACATATGTTATATATATTTCCTCCAAAAGAGGACATAAATTTAGGTAGAGCTACTCCTATCCTCTCATCTGGTCTCCATTGTGACATATGGTATAAATTTGCTGACTGACTTGTTGGATTTATGGTTAAAAATCTGTGGCCAGGAGCAGAGGGAAAGCAACTAGTTCACAGAGAAAATGAAACCTGAACTATGTACTCAGGCTCATGGAAAGAAATATCTTGGGATATTTTCTATTTCATGCTAAAACAATATTGTAGCATTAGTATTCTGCCACTGTTCTTCCTCCAGTGGTCTCCTTAATGGATGGAGTCAAATACTTGCCATTTTCTATCCATTTATCTTTCAGAGACCATGTAAGTGGTGGAATGGAAGTCATTCCCACTGAATTATTCTGAGATTCTTCTTAAGTAAAACTGGCGTCACCTTCGGTCCACTTCACTTTTCTGTTTGCAGGTGATTTCCCACTCTCTGAATTTCGTTAACTCCTCCTCTCAGCATCTGGACCTCGTTGCCCTCCTTGGAGAAATCCGCAGCCACTGGCTGCCTTGGAGGGTTGTGCTGACAGCACCCCCTCACCTGAAATTGCTCACAGTTTGTCCTTCACAAAGAGATTTGTTTTGAGCTTTACACGCCTTCCTTTCTGAGCCTTTTCATTTTCTTACAAGGCTGACATCTATTCTGAATTTTAAATAAGAAAATATGAAGAATGGGGGAGAAGGAAGCTTTTTCTGTTTGTGCACGAAGGAGCATGTCCTGTTTCCCTTTTCGAAGGAGCAGAGATTTGATAATGGACTGGTTCCCTCTGCTTGTTAAAATTCTCATCTCTTAGTGTTAAAAAAAATAGTCCGTATTGCACAGTGAATTTGTCTTTATTTTCTCCATGACTAAACACTGCATTTTTCAGCACTTAACAAGTCATTGTTCTGAAAAATTGCTTTCAGATCAGACCCTGCTTTCTAATGAGGCAATGACTTAGTTGGTAATATATTTTTTCCTGGACTGTAAAAAGCAGCAGACATGAAAAAAGGCACAAAAGATGAATGGGAAATAAAATTTATTCAATCGCCCTTTTCCAGTGGGATCTATGAGTAATAAAGGAGTGATGAAAGACCAGGTCTTTGATTGAAATTCTATTAATCAGGAGTGCTAATTAAACAACTACTGTATGATCAAGTCTGGTCATTGTTTGTTGAGGACCCAAGAAGAGAAGAATGGCCACAATCTAATCATGGAGGCAAGATTTTAATCTCGTTATTTCTGGACTTCCTATTTCCATCACAGCAAGTCCAAACCCTTCTCTTTTCTTGGGAATCTTCCATAATTTGTGAGTCACCTGCCCTTACAACTTTACTTTTCCATTTTCGGGCCCAAAGTGGACTCTCCTTCAGTCTGTCAGGTCTGTTCACGTGCCGTTTTCACTGGCCTTTGCCCACTGCTTTCCGTCGCCCTCATTCCAAACCCAAAGCTTTACATCTTTTAGAGTCTGATTCAGGTTCACTTCTTTCGGAAGCTTCTCCAATCACGATAGCATTTACTTATCATTTTATTCTGCTTTCTCAACCTTCCAGCATGAATCTAATGTGGTTCTTGCTTCTACATTCGTCTGTTTTGTTCAGTAGTTCCAAGTACCTCATGAAAGCTTCCTTCAGAGTTGAGAAAATACTTTTGTTTGTCTCTCTCAGAAACACTTAACATCCATCCATCAAATGAACAGTATTCATTAAGTACTTCTTCTGTATCAGGCCCATTGTGAGTTACTAGAGATACAAAGAGTAAGATGAGACAGAAGTTTTGAGCACATGGAGCTTACACTTTACTGCGGGAGGCAGACAATAAACAGACCAAATAAACAGATACTAGATAGTGGTAAGTGATGAGCACAGTCTTGAATATATGTAAATTCTTGATCACTTACTTGGAGGACAGTTAGGGACTAACTGGAGAATAACATAGTAGACAATTTTATAGTAAAAAAATCACATAGTAAACAATTATTTGTCACTTTACATTGGACTATCGTATTATCATGAGCATTTAGCTTTGCAATGCTTCTGTTTCTTCATCTCTAAAACATCTGTCACATTACTTTCCCCCAAACCAACAACCTAGCTTTTGCAAAGTTGAACCAGGTCACATCTACAGGCTGTGCTGATTCTTGAAGATAACCATCATGCTCATGTTCCATGATGTGTAGATAATCACATCAAGAAGAATGTCATTATCCAGGGGTTCCCTGGTGGTGTAATGGCTAGGCTTCAGCACCTCAACGTGGCCTGGGTTCAATTTCCAGCCAGGGAACTACCCCCCACCCCACCTCCACCCCAAAAAGAATGTCATTTTTCATTTCCACGTTCCAGTGATCATACTTAGTTACTTGCATAATTCACTGGTCTATCAGGCCTCTGATAATTATTCTCAGGTTTCATTCATATTGGATTAAAGGGACTTCAGAATCACCTAATCCACTTTCTCACATTATAGGTGGGGGAATTGAGGCTCAAAATGAATCATGCAGTGACTTATGACATAATCAGGACTAGAACCTGGACTTCAGATTCCTTTTTGCCCCCTATCTTGCTATCATTTCACCATCTAATCTGCCATGCCCCTCCTCCCCGCCAACCTTACAGGCTGCCAAGGCCAGTGCTGGAACCTACTGTGGTTTCTGATGGAGGGCTGTCTTTCCCACCAAATAGTTGCTCTGAAAGCCCACCTGCATTATAATCTCTGGCATGTGGACGTGTCCAGTAAATGTTGGTTGGATGAAAGTATTAGTGAATCATTTAAGTACATCTTACTTTTGCAAGAAATACATATTTAAACAGTGATGTATAAAATGAATTTCAGTAAATTGAATGTGACTTTCTTCTTGAGTCCCATTCAGAGAAGGAAGATTGCTATCTTTATTTCTAATTTGGCTTTTAGTCATAATGGTTCCTTACATTTTAAACTAAGTATTTTTATACCCCATACCCCAGCTTAGGGACTTAGTAAGGCAGTATATAGGGTATAAACCAGCGGTTCTCAACCTGTGGGGCGTGACCCCTTTGGGGGTCGAACAAACCTCTCACAGGGGTTGCCTAAGACCATCGGAAAACACATACTAGATATTTACATGACGATTCATAACAGTAGCAACATTACAGTTATGAAGTAGCAATGAAAATAATGTTATGGGGTCACCACAGCATGAAGAACTGTATTAAAGGGTCACAGCATTAGGAAGGTTGAGAACCACTGGAACTAACACTACAGTATCCAAAAGGAACTATTATTTAAAATCATTGTGATTGTTTGTAATAGTGGAGAATGTTGGAAAGTTGTTCAGTCCAGTGGTATGGCCCCCGAGGGCAGAGAGAGGGGTCCTGGGTCCTGGTTCTAGCACTGTTATCAAGAGACTTTGTGACCTGGACAACTGGAATGGATTCTCAGTTTCTTTATTTATGACATGAGGCTGTTAGAATCAGTTGCTTTTAGCCATATCAGCCATATCAATGTCTTCCCTTTCATTTTAAGCTCCCTTTTTACTATTTTGAAAAGAAATTCAGAGATAACATAAGTTACTTATAAACATAATTTAAAAAATCAATATGGTACCTTAACTGTCATATAAAAGAGAAATAAAAGGAAAGTATTTTATATAAAACAATATGTGTTTCAATATGGGAAAGCGCAGGCCCACTTACGCCTGATAGCATATTACAGTAGTGGGATTTTTGTAGCTACTAGAATCACCATAGACGTGCCAGCTACCAAGGCTACAATTACCAGTGTGTGGTACTGGCCCTCGTTTATCATTTTTGTTGGCCCTCAGACACAACTAGAGGCATTCCTGTCAGTAATGTGATTTCCCAAAATGGTGAATATTTCTTGGTAAAGTTCCAAACAAAACACAGTACGAGCTTCTCTTCTTGGTTGCTTTCCTAAACAACAACAACAACAACAACAAAATCAGTATATATTTAAACTATGCAAACCAACCAACCAACCAACCAACCAATCATATGCTCATATACAGAAAGAAGTTTTGTTCTAGGCTCAGGTAAATAAATACCTGCCTATCACCTATGTACTTGACTGGCTGGAGGTTGGAAACTCAAAGAGGAAGTGAGACAGTTCTGCGTGAGTGGGACTCTTCTCCACAGTGATGGATGTTGAGCATCCTTCACCACCACCCACCAAATGCTAGCAGGTTCTCTCCAAATTGTTGGAAAAACAGCAAAAACACCCACCACAAATCCTACAAGCATACTTGCAGAGGACAGGGCAGGTAGTGCTGCCTCTTCTGAAAATTGCTGAACAAGATACTACTCTAATTCTAGAATAGAGGCTTTCCCAAGGGCAGACCCCGTTATTGTGGAGGGAAAAGCCCATTCGGTTTGGGGGGGCCCCTCCTTTAAACAAAGAATAAAAATTACAAGTGCAAAATTGGATATGAACATGCGCATTTATTTGTAATAAGAAAAGAAATTGTAACAAAATACAAACTATTTTAAAGCCAATAGGTACCACAAACGAGTAAGTATCGAACACCTAGTACTTTTTAAAGTACTTAGCTGCCTAATACTTCCGTACTGCTTTACCCCCTACATTTTTGCCAGCACACACATGACAATGAGTATCATTTTCTGTAGAGACAAGGAAGGATAGTTCAGTCTTTCTTTTAATATGCTTGATCACATTTGACTTTTGTCATTGATAATTTAGAAAAGTTCCTTTAGCTTCACAGCTCATTATTGGTTATTATGTACATTTTTTAGGATCGTTATCAAATTTGTAAAAACTTCTAGTTTGTTTTATATATAAGATGTAAGATAAAAATACTTGGTACAGTGACCAATCATAAATATTTCTTGAATTGACAATACTCACTAACTGGTGTGTCATTGATGTTCTCATTTTAGAGCCTAATATGAATTTATGTTCTATTCATTGAAGTCAGTATTTCAGGTCAAGACAAGAATTCCGATAATTCTATTTTGCATGATTCCCATCAAAAAAGAAAAAATACTAATGGTGTTTTTATAATTGTATTGGCTTTATTATCAAGTATATTTCTGTTAGGAGAGAAAGTCTCTTTTGACTTGGCATCACTGTAAACTTTATCCTTGATTCACAATTTGACACTTCTGATGACTGGAAGAATTTTTCATAGACTAGCTTCTAGTTATGCACATTTCAAACCTTATTTCTTTTCTGCCGCTCACATACTTCTGGTGCTGGGAGCCACAGGACACGTTCACATTATGACATGACCTTAGTTCTGCACTTTCATGCCATGATAGACACCAGGTGAGTCAGTAGAATGGATAGCAGTCTTTCTTAGACTGCAAGTCTAAACTTAACTCAATGTATCCACAATTCAATTTCCCTCTATCGAGATTCATCAAATGACCTCTACTTCAATGATACCCAACTTTAAAAGTGTGATAGAGGGAAAGTCAGAGTGGAAACACTAAATTCTTAACCATTGTGGTTGAAGAATTTTACTTCTTCAAATGACTTATTTAAAATATATATGGAGTGTGTGTGTGTGTGTGTGTGTGTGTGTGTGTGTGTGAACACATTGCTGAGAGCCCCTTCCAGGGCTTTGAAAGGGGCCTGTGCATGCTTAAGCTCCATTAGCCTCATGACAATCTGCCTCTAACACCCTACGATTCTATGAATTAATCCCTAATTCTCAGGATGAGAGGATTTGGGGTGGGAGCCTTCCTGGCACCTCTCATATTATATAACACATCGTGCTTCCTCTATCTGTGGTAAGACAGGAGTTTCTCTTCTAATTACATGCCCAGTTGTATTTTCTTTTTCTTACAATGTTGCCAAATTCTGGGTAATAAACCACTTAAATTTTTTAAAACAAAATTTTACCACTGGGAAAATAATAAATCAACATATTTAAAAAATTTAAATAAGTGATTATAATAACAAAAATCAGTGGTCTCATGGCCTCTCCCAATCCAAGATGCAACCACCTTCAATTTTTTTTTTTAATTCATTTTTATTGTTAGACTTATTGGGGTGCATTTGGCAGGGTGATTGGGGAACAGAAGACAAGACCAGAACACAGAGTCAGTATAGAGGTGTTGTGTGTTATTTGCGAATTTACTTCTTGTATACACTTGTCTTTACTATTTTTAATGCCAAGGAGGGCCTGTGTACATATTTCTTTTCACACTATGTTATAAATTTGTGTTACTTTTTCTCTCTTCTTCCCAAGAACAGTGGGGATGGCTTTGAATTTAGGGGCACCAAGATGTTTTTTAGGTGAGGAGGTCTATTGGGGGGAGCAGATTATCCTTAAAGTGGTTGGCTAATGATGAAAATTCCTTTCACTAATATTGTGTTTTTCTTCCATTAAAGAAAAGGCTTAAAAGGCAAACTCCTGGGGGAAAGATAACAGGAAGCTTTAAATACATATTAAGGTGCAAAGGACTCAGGGTAGACTCTTTTCTAAGAGAAAGGTATATATATTTTTCTGAAAAAGGAGGAGGAGACTCAGAAGACAGTGATGGGCTGTGTATGGGGAGAAATTGCTCTAAGAGAAGCTGAGATGCAGGAGCTAAGCTTTTTGCCTGGTGCTCGCTCTGCCCCTAGTGAACTTGCAGATTTCGTGGCGAATATCATTCGCGAGCTCCGAAGTCTTGCGAGCGCACTCAGAATAACTTTGAGGCCAGGGAAATATTTATCCTCTTAAAAGGCTGTGCTCTCCCTCCTTTGGGAATTCCCCTGTTTTATCAAATTTACATTGCCTCAAACGCTTGAGAATTCTACGTCCATCTAATTTTCCTCTCTGTGTCTTGTAAATCATTCTTTCAACTATTTCTTAGCCCATGTATGCAGAAGTGAGTCAGTTTACACAAGGACTAATCAGTCATCAAATTAAAATGGGTCCTGTGCCACTGCTTAGAAAAGCTGAATGCTGAGCTTTAAAACAGGTAAAATTCTTTTCAGAATCTCTTTTCAAGCTAAAGTCAATTGAGATTCCAAAGATGTGAGTTTTATTTCTAGCTCTGCCATTAACTAGTCATACGACCTTTGGTGAGTTATTTTACTTTTGGGGGGGGCCTCAGTTTCCTCATCAAACATGAGAAAGGCTGCATCAATGCAATTAATGTACATAAAAATATGTAACAGTCATATGACGGTTAGATGGCACTGCTAATGCTGTGGTTTGACTGTTGCTAAATATCCCACCATTCATAGCTGTTTTAGGAATGTGGTCATGCTTTTTCTGCATTTGCTGGTTTGGTTTTTGCACCTGTTTCAGGTGGTTGAGGGCAGTATTAGAATCACTGATGGGCTTTTTCCCTGGCACACTATCCTCCTGAAAGCACATTCCCAAGAGTCAGGTTTCCTCCCCTTATCTCTCCCAGGAGTGGTGTTGATGTTTCTGGCCTTTTACTTCTGCTCTCCCTTGAGGCCTCTTGAGTTTCAGAACTCATTTAATTCCCTCTCCAGTGGGGAGTGTTCTTGAGCTCTGTTTTCCTTCCACGATCTGTGACGAGGCTGCTTGCTCAGGTCTAGACCATCTTCTCCTGGTGTTGTTAGAATTGAGCACACTACTTGACTTCCATTTTCTGCAATTTCCTTTTCTTTTCTCCGTTAGTCTGTTTTATAACCATTGTTGCTTCCATTGAGAATCTCCTTGGCCTTTAGTTACATTCAAGGGTACCAGACACGTGGTTCTTCCAACGCATGTTATTTATAGCCCAGCTCCTCTGTTTCAGTTCAGACACCCTTGATGATGTGAAAATTTAAGTTTTCTCCTTTTTCTTTCCATTTTTAACCACGGCTGCAGCTCTACCAAGGAGCCTGGCAGCATGAATAGAGTTTTACCAATTTGTATTTGGGATGGATTGAGTTTATCTACCAACCTTGGAATCACGAGATAAGAATTTTCATCCCAATTTGCCATCTACTTGCTGTGGGATATCAGGGGTTCACTTACCCTCCCTGAGTCTCCTGATGCCTTATCTGTACAATGGGTATCCTAATTTCTTTACACTGGTGATGATGAAATGAAGTAAGTTTTGTGATCTGTAAAGTACTATATACCTGTAAGTGGGCTTTGTCATCATTGTTACCGCTGTCGCTGATTTTCCGGGAGTTTGCCATTAATATTACCAGTGATGGGCTCTGAGATTGGCTGGCTACTGGAACACAAGAAAGGGAATTGTGAACAATTGGAGAGTGGGCAGAGTAATACTGTGGAGCTGAGGTACCCAAGGTTCCAAAGAACATGAGTGTGCTTATGAGTTTTAACGAAGTTCAGTTTATAATTATTTCTTTCATGGATTGTACACTTGGCATTGTATTTAAAAAGGCGTCAACTAGGTCATCTAGATTTTCTCCTATGTTATCTTTTTGCATTTTACATTTAGTTCTAAGATCCACTTTGAATTAATGTTTATGAAAGGTGTAAGATCACTGTCTAGATTCTTTTATTTTATATATATATATATATATATATATATATATATATATATATATATAAAATATGTGTGTGTGTGTGTGTGTGTGTGTGTGAGTGTGTGTGTATCCTGTTGTTCCAGGACCATTTGCTCCCTTGTTTTCTTGGGGGGGGGGGCGTAGCTCCCTGGCTGGGAATCGAACCCAGGCCACAGCATTGAGAGCCCTGAAGCCTAGCCGCTACACCACCAGGGAGCTCCCTCCCTTGTATTCCCTTTGCATCTTTGTCAAATATCAGTTAACTGTATGTGGCTCTATTTCTGGGCTCTCTATTCTGTTCCATTGATCTATTTCTCTATTCTTTCACCAATAACACACTTTATTTATTATTGTAGTTTTTTTAGTAAGTCTTGAAGTCAGATAGGGCTAGTCTTCTTTGTTCTTCTCCTTCAATATTGTGTTGGCTGTTTGGGTCTTTTCTTCTCCATATAAACTTTAGAATCTGTTTGTTGATGTCCACAAAAATAACTGGCTGGGATTTTAATTATGATTGCATTGAATCTATAGATCAAGTTGGAAAGGGCTGACATCTTGACAATCTTGAGTCTTTCTACCATGAACATGGACAAGTTCTCCATTTATTTTGTTCTTCTTCGATTTCTTTTACCAGAGTTTTATGGACATATATTTTCTTTTGTGTAAGCATCTAGATCGCAATTGCTGGCTGAAAGAGTAGGTACGTGTTTATCTTTATAAGAAGTGGCAGAGCTTTTTCAAAGTGATTGTACCATTTCACATCCCTACCAGTTTTATACAAAAGTTCTGATTAATTGAAAGCCTTGCCAACCTTTGGCGTTGACAGTCTTTTCTATCTTTTGTTTTGTCTTTTGTTTTGTTTTTCTCCCTGTTTTCTTTTCTTTTTCTTTTTCTATTGTTAAATTTATTGGGGTGACATTGATTAGTAAAAATTACATAGCTTCCAGGTGTACAATTCTACAGCACATCATCCATGTGTTGTGTTCTGTGTTCCTCACCCAGATCCTCTTTCCATCACCATAGATTTGAGACCCTGTCCCTTCTCTCCCACCCTCCTCTCCCCATACCCTCAGATAACCACTAACCACTGAACTATTGATTGTGTCCATGAGTTTTTGTTTCTTTGTTGCTTTCAGCTTTGTGTTCCACATATGACTGAAATGTGTGGTTCTTGGATTTTTCTGTCTGGCTTATTTTGCTCTCCATGATGGTCTCAAGGTCCATCCATGTTGACAGTCTTTTGAATCATTGTTGAGTTACGGACATTCTTCATTCTAGATACAAGCCCTTTGGGAAACAATATGGCAAAATATAACAGACAGTCTGTGGTTGCCTATTCATTTGCTTTATGGAGTGTTTTATGTTTTGTTTTGTTTTGGTGGCAAGAAAAGCAGATTTATTAAAAATGCTAGCATTTGGGGAGGATGGTGAACTCTCATCCAAAGACTATCTCTTATGGTGTTTTTTGATGAGCAAACGTTTTTAATTTGATGAAGCCTAATGTGTCATTTTTTTCTTTTTATGGATCTCAGTTTTTGTACTCTAAGAAATCTCTGCCTACTTCCAGTTAACAAAGATATAATCCTATGTTTATTTCTAAAATAGTTACAGTTTGAACTTTTTCTATTTTGGCCTGTAGAAGCTTTTTTTTTTTTTTTTTTTTGGTATAGTATGAAGTAGGGGCTTAAGGTTCTTTTTTATCCTACGTGAATATGTTGTTATTCTAGCACCATTTGTTGAAAAGCCTTTCCCTTTCCAACTGAATTGCTTTGGCATATTTGTCAAAAGTCTATTGACTGTGTAAGTGTGGGTCTGTTTCTGGACTTCCTCTTTTTTATTGATCTATCTATTTATTCTTGTGCCAATATCTTACTGTTTTGAGTATTCTAGCTTTATGACAGGTCTCGAAATCAGGTAGAATAAGTCTTCCAAATTTGTATTTTTAAAAAAACTTTTTGTTTTGACTAGTCTAAGTGCTTTGCACTTCCACATAAATTTTTGAATCAGTTTGTCAATTTCTAAATAAATAAATAAATAAATAACCTACTGAGGTTATGATGGTATTGCATTTAGTAGATCCATTTGGGGCAAACTAACATCTTAATTCAATTCCTCTCAGCAATGTTTTCTTGTCTCTTATAGACCACATGTACTTGGATCATGCTTTCTTATCTAATTTGAAAACTCTATTGCTTTTAATTGTAGTATGTAGTCAACCTACATTTAAAGTAATTATTGATATGGTTGGTTTAGGTTTCTCTTTTCTGTTTGTTTTCTGTTTATCTGATATGGTTTTTGTTCCTCAGTTCCTTCTTTCTTACTATTTTTGGGGTTGACAATATGTTTTAGCATTCCATTTTCATTCTTCTTAGCTCTATGTCCTTGCATATTTTTAGTAGTTGCTCTAAGGATTAGAATTTACATTTTAATTTATCCCAGTCAGTTCAGAACTGATATTGCTCTATTTCACATAAAATATAGGAAACTTGCAAGAGTATAGTTTAATTAGCTCCCTGTTCTTTTTTGCTATGATTTTCATATATTTTCTATGTATATGAATTATAAAACCTACACTTTTAATAGTCATACATCCTTTGAATAAATTAAGAGAAGAAAGTCTATATTTGCATACATATTTCCATTGCTGATAAATGGTAATCTAGTGTCCATCTAATGTTTGAGGAACTTCTCAGCCTCAAGAATCTGATTTAGCATTTGCTATCGTGAGCTTGCAATTCTCTAAGTTTTCATTTATCTGAAAACTACTTAATTTCACCTCCCTTTTTGAAGGATATAGAAATCTGAATTGTCCTCTTTTGAGATTTTATTTTGGCTCTCAACAGTTTGAGCATAATGTGCATATGTGTTTTTTCTTTGTATTTATTGTGCTTGCATTTTTCTGAACTTTTTGGATATTTTTCACCAAATTTGGAAAAATTTCAGCCATTATTTCTTCAAACAGCCTTTTTTTGCCCCATTCTTTCTCTCTTCTCTTTGTTTGGCAGTTATGTTAGATTGTTTCATATTGAACCCAAAGTCCCTCAATTTCTTCCATTTTTCTTCAGTTTTTTTTTATTTTTTTATTTTTTTTTTTATCTCTGCAGTTGGGATTGGATACATTACTACAAAGAGTTCATGAAGTCTTTCTTTCTTTTGCCATCTCCATTTTGTTCTTAAGCTATTTAGTGAATTATAAAATTTCTGCTATTGTATTTTTTAGTTCTAGATTTCTTTCATTTTTTTATGGTGTCAGTTTCTTTTCTGAGACTCTGCTTCATTGCATTCATTATGATTATATTTTTATTTTCAAGCTTGTCCAACCAGCGGCCCACGGGCCACATGCGGCCCAGGAGAGCTTTGAATGCAGCCCAACCCAAATTTGTAAACTTTATTAAAACATTATGAGATTGTTTTGCTAACTGCCACAGCCATGATGGTGAATAGTAAAATGATGCCTACATTTCATGTTTCTGTAAATGTGTATGTGATTTTTGTGTTTCGCCTATCAGCTACCGTTAGCGTTAGTGCATTTGATGTGTGGCCCAAGACAGTTCTTTTTCTTCCAATGTGGCCCAGGGAAACCAAAAGATTGGACACCCCTGATTTAAGCCATCAGCTACAAATAGTAATATTGTGTACGAATCTCATTATCTGTGTCATCTCGGGATTGGTTTCTATTAACTAATTTTTCTTTTTTCATCTCCTTGACTATCACATATTTCTTTTCTTTGTGTTGAGTAACTTTTGATTGTTTACAGGACATTGTGAACAATGTGTTTTAGAAACTCTGGATTCAGGTATTCTCATCTAAAACACGTTCTTGAAATAAGCTGGCTTAGCTGGACGCAGACCGGAACCTCCGTCTACCCTGAGGTGGGCAACCGCTGACATCTCCACTAAGTCCTTTCAGCCCGTAGTTGCCATTTTTGCTGCGTCTCCTGGAGACTTCCTCATGAAATACGAGGACAGTGGGCAACAAAGGATTTGGGTGGAATTTATACTCATATTTTCGGGGTCATACCCTCTGTGGAGCCATCCTTTCTACAACTTCCTTATAATTTTCCAAACTCTCTGAACTGTATCCTCTAATACCTGAAGGCAGTAAGGGTACCGTTTTGGCCAACCCACCCTGCACAGATAAGGAGCGCCCCGGGGGCAAAAGCTGCGAACATCAAATCTCACCCAGCGCAGTTCCCACCTTTCAAGAGCTGGCTTCCCTCCACTTTCTGTCTCCTTTTGGTTGCTCTCCAATATTTTCATAGTTAAAAAAGAGGTTTGTCCTGATTTAATAATTGTTGTCAGGCTCTTCTCCTGTTATCAGACTGGGACCTCCACCACAGGATTCCTAGGGCTCCTCCATTCCTGTGACTCCCTGTTCTTTTCCTGTGGTGGGGGCAGGGCGTGGCACTGGTTAGAACCTCTCTCTGGAGGTTCTAAATTTTACCTTCTGCTCTGCGAAGCCGTTTTCCTTTCTTCACGTGCTTTCTCTCTTCATGTGTTGAGGTTTGGGATTACAAATATCTTTGTTTCATCAAAGATGGATTATTTTCCTGTTATTTTTAAAGTCTTTTCTGGGAGGAGAATGGGGGTGGAAATATTTTTACTCTGCTTCTTGAAACCTGAAGTCTCTTGAATTCCTCTTAAATGGATTTAGGTTGTAAATTCTTCTTGGACTAGGAATAGTGTCTCTTTTGTGTTCTCTCAATACCACGAATTTACAGGTGCTACATTAACAAAATGCATGTTGAAATCCAGGTGCTTTGGGCACACAAAGCATTCTGCAAAGTGTCTGATTTTCTTGCTGGTTTTGCTCAGTTTCTAAGAAACAAACTTCAATATTTTTGTCTTCTGCGAGCCACTGCTCCTGGTGTCCACGTAGCAGGTTTTCTTACAGGGCTGTAGCTGCTCCCTGCACTTTCTCAGTGAAAGCTTCTGAGGGAAACGTGAACATCTTGTCACAGGCAAGGCTCAAAGGCTGAATGCTGTCCTAGGTTTCAGGAAAAGTGTCATCCCTCACACTTTTGAAAAATCATGTGTGTGTGGGGTGGCAGGCAGTCTTAAAGTTCAGCATTAGGAATATGCAAGGGCTGTCGGAAAAGTATCCAGCCAAGTAATGTAAAAAATAGAGGCATTTATGGCTGGAATTTTTCTTGGACAGCCCTCATATGTTTATTCTCAAGGTTTTCTCCTATCCAAGATACTTCTGAGAGAAATAATTGAAAAAACCACTTCACATATCCAGTGGCAGATGTGATCTACCAGAGCCCTATTCATCTTGAAGATGAATCTCGCAATCCGGGTTCATGGCCACACCGCATACTCTCCGTCTCAGAGCAGCATCTGTGGTTCCCCCAGCCGTTGCCTGCCTCCTGGACCGAGAGACTCCCCTGTGCTTGCTTGGAAGCAGCGGGGCCCGTGGACACCCTTGCTTGCTTGCCCCGCACATGCCTGTGTTTCTGTCAATCAAAGGACGAAGGGTACATATGGGAACCTCTGTGTTTTAATTAGCCTTCAGGGCACAGCCTGCTCCCCATGCACTGTCACAACAAAGGGATCTTTATTTCCTTGGGGAATAGTGTTAAGATGCAGGAAGTGGACTTGTATACTTGTCATGTCTGCAACTGCTTTTATCTACTGTTTCATCAGTGATCTTTGACAACTGAGCTCCAGTTCTGGCTTGACCACTTACTAGTTGTATAACTAGTTGCGAAACCTTGGGCAAACTCACGTCTCAGCTTACTTAATCTAGCTTACTTATTTATAAACTGGGGGTGATAATATTTTCCCTGACTACCTACCTCAGAGGCTTGTTAGTGAGGCCCGAAGGCTCGCATGGAAATAGCAAAGAGTTATTAAAAATATAAAGATAAATTATTGATTTTTATGGCTTAGAGACATTTTTCTTATGAGGAGGGAGAAGTTAATTATGAAAAGGAAAGTCTTGGATGCCTCTGGAGAGAGTCCAGTTCTTGGGGTAAAAACAGAATATGGGACAATCGGACACTCAGTTTGTGGAAGGCTCTACTCACTGCCACATTCCCCGCCCGCCCTTCCTCAGCCCTCCCTGCCCCCAGGTAGGGACAGTAAGCTGCACCGGGCAGGCCTCCCCTCCTCTCTGCTGCCAGGCCACCTGCGTCTCTTGGCCTTGTCAGAGTGCTGACAATCAGCTCCCTGCTGCTTTCTCATCTTTTAAAATCCAATTAAACATCTCCGGCCACAGCGTGACAACCGTCTGGGCTCCACACAGTGGAGCTTCACCTGGGGTGGCGTTAGGAAGCCACAAGAGGAAAGCTCCTTTATCTTGGGAAGACTGCGCCCACAGTGCCTGTGAGGGGGGAAGCACAGTGAGGTCTGGACCCTTGTTCAGACTGGGCAGTTGCCCAGCTCAATTCCAGACTTCAGGGTGTAAAAGGTCAGGTAGCACTTTTAATCACATCCACATGGGCCCCTGTGCCTAGAAGTGACCGGGGGGTTTAAACATTAGCAATGGCATAAAGTATGTGTGAGAAACAGCAAGGCTGAGTGGGATGTCCCAGCAGGGAGGGATGCTGGTGGTTAGCACGGGGCCAGGTTGCGCAGGACTGTGGAGCCGCGTCATGGGGAGGCATGCACTGCCCTGTGGGGCCTGACCGTGCGTGGAAGCCGGAGGATTCTGCGACAGGTTGAGGGTCCTACCTTGTAGATGGCCGCCGTGCAGTATCTTGCCACTGTACATGCTTCCTGAGGTTTAGCCTCAGCACGCCATTCGCTCCACACAGCAGCGGCTCCCCTTCAAACACTCGGAAAGATGCTACACCTGGAAGAAGCACAAGCTTCTTGTTCTGACACGCATGCTACGTGGTTACTGGACCAAAACAAAACAAAACAAAACAAGGAATCCGGACTCTGGTTCTGAACCTGCTACTAACCAACTGGGCACGTGAAGAAACTGGTCTGTTCCTGGGACGTCAGCTTCCATGTCAATAAAACGACGGGGAGCGAGACGGCGAGGTCAGGATCTCTAAAGTCCCTCTTAACCTGAATGTCCTGGGGGACAGTTTCGCCTGCTGAAATGTCTACGTTCTGCTTATCTCCATTTGTCTTACACGTCCAGAGGACCATTCTGTGGGACCAAGTTTCTGAAGTTGTTTGAAAGATAAAGTAAGTGGCTTAAAAGAAGAAAAGTCCGTTGATCTAATTGGGCCTCTACCAAGTGGACTTGCAGCATTAAGGGCATTTTGTGCAGAAAGAGAAAAGTGGCTTGCCTGCAGTTAGGGTGTCAACAGTGGTGCCCAGTTGCATCTCTCTCTCCATTCAGTTTTCTTCCTGCTGTCAACAGCAGGGCTTGTTATATGATGCAATGATCAACACACTTCCTATCGTCGTGGGAGAGTAGATCAGAAAAAAAGATGAGGTTTCTGGTTGGCAAAGACTAAATGTAGAAGAGGGTCTAGGCTGGGTCCTGACGGAGGAGTAAGATTTAGCTGTCCGGAGAGAAGGGATCTGGGCATCCCAAGGGAACCCGGTGGGCAAAGCAGGGCTGGGTGTTGGGAGGAGTCAAGGTCTAAGTGCTCTGGGATTCCGTGGGATGGGTCCAGTTCTGTTACTTTATCAGGATTTTGTGAGAATCACAAAGAGGACAGAATAAGCTATTGTATGGCTCCTCCCACGGTCAGTGCCATTGCAGTACAAGAGCATTCACGTTCCTTGTCCCCGGCAGAGTCCATTCGGAACCACTGAAGTTACAACCCAAAGAAATTTCAGGAAAAGCAGATACTGTGGAGCGTAGTATCTTCAAACGCTAGCGTGTACCAGAGGCGCTTGGAGGCCTTGT
The DNA here is from genome assembly GCA_004026885.1 of Lyroderma lyra. Lineage (NCBI taxonomy): Eukaryota > Metazoa > Chordata > Mammalia > Chiroptera > Megadermatidae > Lyroderma > Lyroderma lyra. The sequence continues at coordinate 97,619 of PVJL010000247.1, read as the reverse complement.
GAGAACACAGCCTGCTGGGCCCACCTCCAGAACTGCGGATTCAGGGCGTGTTGGAGAATGTGCATTCCTCAGTTCTCAGGCGATGGGGACTGCACTTGGAAACCACGGGTGCCATGCTTTATAATTTCTAAAATGCTCTCCGAAACCAATCTCCTCCGGTCCTCTTACACGTTGTGACCTCGTGAGCTAGGTACTCCACAGTTAAAGAAGCAAGCTCAGAAAGCCTGTGATTACTGAAGTCACCCCACTGGTGACACGCACAGCTGCAGGTCCGGGCCCCTTGTCACTCCTGCTGCCTTTTTTTCCCCTAGTTCTAAAGCACCGTTGCCGAGTTCCTGGATGTCAGCTAAGTGTTGCCGCAATGAGAACCACAATCTCTGACTCTCTACAGCAGTCTTTTCATTCGCTTGGCCTTTAGCAGCAGTTTATAGTGAGCTGTCATGATTGGGGCATCGTGGAGATTTACGAAGAACTGTGTGAAGGAGGAAGTAAAGGGACTGGAGGGAAGACACTTTTAAGAAGAAAACTGTGTGGGTAAGGGAAGGAGCCCAGTTAAGCAGGACCTGGGAAAGGAAGCGGAGAGGCCCACTGAAGGCCGGGGAAGGGGCGCCAGCAGGGTGTAGAAAGTCAGGAACCCTGCAAGGCCTTTTATACCACGTAAGCATTTAGTTAGCCTCACGGACAAGTCTTGCCTGTTAGCTGCATCCAAGGGCGAGCCCGTTTCTGATGCCGTGTGTTGGCCAGACCCCCACATCCCACCCTGGCGTTCTTCGTTATTTACCACTGAAGTAGTGTTGGTCTTTGAAAAATTATGACGCTCTTGATAAGTTTCCCTTTCAGCCCCACGTGTTCTTTGTATTTATCAAAATGGAACACTAACAAATGTTTATTCAGTTTTATAGACATGTTGACAATAAAGACGACCATGTGTGTCTCTCTGCCATGGTGATTACTTTGCTCAATACATGATTGACGAGATGTCTTCCGTGTATCATAAACACACGCTAAAAATAGCAACCTAAAAAGGGATAAAACTGACAAATAGAAAGTTCCATAATTCTGGATGCAAAGCAGTGCCACCCTGGTTATTAGAACATGCAACAGATAAACCTTTGTGAGTTATCTAAGTTTGTATAATTAGTATCCTCCAAATAAGTGGTTTTTTTGGCTCCCACAATGTTCCTCTCATTTATAAAAGTTTCTTAAATTGGAACCTTTTAAAAGTTGCATTTTCCCCTGTGTGCATGTTCCAATAACCTGGGATATATAAAGATCTGGCTATTTTATCAAAATTTCAAACCAATGGTCAATTCCAATTTTTAGCATCCATTTGTTACCGTAATTGTGAAGCTAAGAGAGGTTACTGCATTTTCATATTGCATTTTCGTCAAATAAAAAGTGAATGTTCCTAAATTATTTAAGTGCTCTCTACTTTATAAATAAAGGGGATTAAAGGTGAACAGAACACCCAAGACTTGTGCTGCTCATTTCCAAGGGTTTTATTAGTAAAATGGATGAAATAAAGCTTCTTAATATTTTTATCATTTCCTATTCCCCCAAAACATTGATTTATGAGTTAGAAAGGCTTTTGTCAGTATCAAGAATTGTAACTTAGATTTTTTTCCTAAAGTCGTAAGAAAAGTAAACAGGTCTGCCTATATGGTAGCTGACAGGTCTGAGCGGTACCATTTAAAGGGGTGCCATTTAAACCTCAGATGTTGTCTTGTGAATCGAATATTTAAACTGCTCTGAAGAAACAGAAAGGAAACTATAATGTTGAAACTATAAAATTTCTGACATTTATTGACTCTCCAGCTTTCCCAAACAACTTCCTGTCTTTGTAAATTTGCTCCTCTGGTTGATCAGATGCAGACTTGTGTTATTTTTCCATTACAATGTGTGAATATATCAGTTTTATTTCCAGTGGTTAGCTAATGCTTTTAACCTGGAGGTGGCTGTGCAGCAGTGTTGACTAAACCCAATGTTGGGGGTGCCGTGTGTGTGTGTGTGTGTGTGTGTGTGTGTGTGTGTGTGTCTGTACTTCACATTCAGCATGCACCAGGCTGGGGGGGGGGGGCTGTACTTACACGTGTATTTATGTAAATACCTATTGTACTATTATCTTTGTTCTTCTATTTTATCTCTTTTTGGGTGTTATCAGTATTAACTACTGAATCTTAAATCCTAAAGTGTGTCCTAGAAATTGAAATTAAGCAAAATACAAAGACTTTTAAAAAAGAAAACCACTGTGTTCTACTGCTTTGGGACTATATGGGATGACAGAATGCTGTTAATGAAAAGGAGAGCAACTGCAGTGGACTGATGGGGCAGGAGTTACGTTCTAAAGTCAGGGTGGAGAGGTAAGAACTAAAACCAAGCAAAGAAAGGGCAGACACCTGCCAGCACTATTTAAGTGGTGCCTGCCTTCCCTCCCTCCCTCCCTCCCTCCCTCCCTCCCTCTCTCCCTCTCTCTCTCTGTAACTGTGTATATTTAAATCACAGGAGCTATATGATTCAACTTGATAGTATGTGTCAGAGATGCTACAACATTATTTTTAATCTTTGCAATGAATCAGTAAGATGGGTAATTTTACCCAAAGCAAGATAGCTAGTAGCTGGCAAGACCAGGATTTGAGCCCAAACCTACCTGACTCCAAAGTCTAGTCTCTGTAATACACCACATTAGAATAAGAACCCTTAGAGATCATGTTTTATAACCCATTTATTCCACAGATGAAAAACTTAAGACTTGTCCCCTTCACAGCTTCCTTCAGGCAGAATGGAAAATGGGGTAGTGACTGTCAGGATTTCCCAACTGGGGAAATGGAGAGGATTTGCTGTATCAGAGAGGGATGGATAGAGTTAAGAATTGGGTCAAGGGGGATGGGAATGAACCAGTTAAAGGAAGTGGAATTGCTCAGTCTGATGTGAAATGAAAATCCTGCTCTTCAAGTGACTAGCTGATGAAGGACAAAGACCAGCTGGGCTCTGCTTTCCGTGTGGCCAAAGCAAAAAGGCAGGCCTTTACATTTTGCTGGGTGGTGTATAAATAAGCTCTGAGCAAGAAGTTCTGGTTTGTGGGTGGAAGTGGGATAGAAGGAGGGTGGCTCATTAACACCCCAGGATAGGAGACCCCACTAGGCTGAGAGCTGTCTCTTGGAGGTCTTTTTGTTTTCCTTGTCCAAGCTTCGAAGAGCATTGCCCCTCTCAATAACTACAGTTAAGAAGTTAGATCTTCTTAATTGACCCATCAGAACTTCCTGCCCTTACATCTTTCCATTCTCTGATCCATCCTGCCTACTGGGGTTAGAGCTATTTTTATAAAGCACAACTCTGATATCAATTCTCAGCTCAAAAATGACTCCAGAACAGCTGTTTTCAAAGCGTGGTCTATAGACCCTCAGAGGTGAGGTTGCTAGCTATAGCACGTAAAAATATCAGATGCACAATGACATCTGGATTTCAAATAAACAACACACAATTTTTTAGTTTAAATATGTCCCATGCGATATTTGAACATCACCTAGGGATTTCAAGACCTTTTCAAGGGATCTTGGAGGTCAAAACTATTTCCTTAACCTTAAGACTTTATTTGTCTTTTCTACTGTGTTGACATTTGCACCGATGTTGCAAAATCAATAATTTTGCACTAGTGTCTTGACATGAATGGAGGCAGTGACACCAAAGTGTACTGGTGGACCTTGTGTTATGCATCATCTCTGTCACGCACTCAAAGTAAAAAAAATTGCCAGGTTTACTTAAGAATCTCCCTGATGAAGCAGTAAAAATTATTACCTTTATTAAATCTCAACCCTTGTGTAGATGTCTTCTTAATGTTCTGGGTGACAAATTGGGACATATGCATAAAACATTTCTGCTGCATACCATGGTGGTCTCACTTGTGTGATGGTTTGAGATGAGATGATGAATGGATTGCTTTTTCGTGGAACACCATTTTTACTGACAAACTGGTATTCAGACTTAAGTATCTGGCAGATATTTTCTTGAAAAATGAATGAAGTTAGCCAGTTACTTCAAAGGAAAGAAAAAACTTGTCAGTATTTGTGCTATGTATAAAATTTGAGTTTTCAGGTGAAACTTAGAATTTTGAAGAACTTCTACCACCAAGAGCTTGACAGCTTCTGAATACTAGAAGGGGATACCAATGAATGGTTTTTTATTCTATATGAAGAAATGTGTCACATTTGGAATATCTGTGTAACTTAGTGAACCAATATTTTCCAAATAACCAATGCATGATGTTACCAAATTATGCATGGATAAAAAAGATCCATCAAAGTGCAAAGTAAACTGCTAGATTTTAATGTAAGAGAATATGAAAAATTCCATTGGTACGGTTTCAAATTCCGCATGTCAACTAAACTTTAAAAGTTTAGTTTTGGTGTCATAGCAAAGAAGAACATCCACAATTATCTGAAACAGTCCTCCCTTTTCCCAACGAGCATCTAGCTGCCTTCCTCTCAGTCAGACATGAGATTTGCAGATATGTAAAAGTATGTCAGTCTATTTTGTTTTGGAAAATGTAGTTACTTTTCTTTAAAAAAGTATGTTAACATATAATTGGGCTTATTACTATAAGTGTGTTATGGTATCATAATGATTTTTAAATCAGATTATAAATGATTATCAATGATTTTTTAAATGTCCTCATTTGAATTTTGAATATGGCAAATATCATTTGATAAAGCTTAAGAGCAAAAGCTCTTTGGGGACCACCATTATTTTTGGGTATAAAGCGGTCCTCAGACCAAAAGCTTGGGAATGGCTGGTCAACAAGACAACACCCAGATTGGTGAGCCAGACTTTGGGGACTTCCCACCATCCTACTCCATCCTGCCTTTGAAACCTCACTTATTCCCACTGTCTCTGAAGTACTCCCAGGTCCCAGCCTAATGGCCTGCTTAGTGATTTCTGCACATGTTCTGGACTTTTCTGCCTGACTATGCACATGCCATTTCTCTGCCGGGGACACATGCTCCTGCCCTCTTCACCATCCTGTCTGGTGGTTATTGAGTCAGGGCTGTCCTCTGAGAACAAGGGCCTGAGGGCTGAGAGACTCACTCAGCCCAAACTTCAGTTTATGGGTATTTTCTGCATATAGCCTTCAGGGTCTGTTTATTTGTCTTTCTTAATTAGAATTCCAGGAGTTCAAAAGATCCAATTTTTTCTCTGTTTATATTATTAGTCATCTAAGGGCCAAGTGTCCTGCTATAAAAACTTTATGGGAATTTTGTAAATAATAACTAACAATTTCTAGTGCTATTGGTGAGCTTTTATGATGATGTACAGGTTTTTGAGAGTATTTAGTGTCTGCTGTGAGCAGAATCCTTGGCAGTGGAGGGAGAGGGCCAAGGAGGTGATCTTTGCTTAGGGACTTGCACTCTGGTTGGGGAGACAGGGTTATAGCCAAGAAGCAATCAAACAAGACAGAAGAAGGTCTGTAATCCAAGGAATAACCAGGTGCTGTAGGCCTTTGGATAAGGGGAGGTGGGGGCAGGGGTACCTGTGTGTTTGCAGTGGCTGGAGAAATCAGAGATAGCTTCTGGAAGGAGGCAGGGACTTGTTAAATAGGGAGGGTTTAGTTAGAAGTCAGTAAGGCAGGATATCAGGTCAGCAAACAAACTCGAGCCGGGGTAGAGAGTCAGAAATGAGCACTGCATGTTCACGGCCTAATGAGACTGCTGACCACGGTGAAGGTGAATGGTGCGAAATAATAAGGTTGAAAGCTAGTTAGCAGATTTTAGCTTGGACCTGGAAGGAAGGAGGAATCAGCTTTTTTTTTGGTTAGGGAAGTGGCATGGTGTTTTCTGAGCACAAGATGGGTTATTTGTGGAAAGAGGAATGAAGATGGGGTGTTTAGTTAATGATCCAGGGGTGTGAGGTGGTGAGGCTTGGAACTAGGGTATCAGCAGGATTTCTGAAATGAAATACATGCAGATAACCACTTCCAGAATGCTGAGTCGGTGCCTTTAAATAGGTGTGTTTTATATATCAAGGCATGGGGATAATGTGTTAGTGATATAACTGGGTCTTACCACATGTGGCTGATTTAGGGCTGAAATCTTTTATGCTAGCCCTTCCTCATGTCTTATTGCTTCACCCACTAAATAATTGTGTTTAGGGCAAGTTACCTAACTCCTCGGTGTCTTGGTTTTGTCATCTGTAAAATAAGAGTATCTGTCTCATAGCCTCATTATGAGAATTATGAGTTAATACATGTAAATGCCTAGACTAGTGCCTGGCACATAGGAAGCCTTTAAAAATATTAGCTATTATTTATTTATTCACATTATTATGGGAATATAAATATTTAAATTGCCCAATGGCACAAAGCATTCAGAGCTGGGCTGAATCAAGGGCCTCAAAAAAAAAAGTGTACTGCAGACACTGCAAAGATGAAACTTAGAAACTGGCTGGAAAGATGTTAAATATTCTAATTCCATAAACTCATTAAGATGTAAAGTATAAAACCCAGAGACCCAAATCGCAATTGAATCATATCATTTCTCAGCTTCAACACCTTCACCGGGTCCCACTGAAAAAAGAAAAATCTGATCTCAGCAAGCCTTCTCCCACTGCCTTTTTCATGGCTATCCCAGCCCAGGAGGCTTGCCCCTCATTTATACACTGTAAAATTAGTCACCTGTTTTTTTTTTTTAATATGTTTTATTAGTCCTATTCTAAGTCTTTTTTGTTTTGTTTTGTTTTGTTTGGTATGTGGGTAGCTCCCTGACTGGGAATCGAACCCAGGCCGCAGCGCTGACAGCGCCACCGCTGAAGCCTTAAGCCACTACACCATCAGGGAACTCCCATCACCTGTTTTTAATAGGCTAATTTTTAGAGTTTTAGGTTTACAGAAAAATTGCATGGAATGCACCAAGTTCCCATATACTTCCTCCCACAACAGTTTCCCCATGATTAACCTTTTGCAGTAGTGTGATTACAACTGATGAGCCAATATCGAGGCACTGTTATCAACTAAAGTCCTTAGTTTACATGAGGTGTTATTCTTCGTTTTGTACAAAGGCATAATGTCCTGCAACCACCATGATAGTATCATACAGCATAGCTTCACTGCCCTAAAACTGCCCAGTCCTCCATCTATTCATCCCTCTTCCCCTCCCCATCAGTTTTAAAGAATCCGTACAAATGTCACCTCTTCCGTGAAATGTCTCAGATTCCCCCAATTATAATCTTTTTTGATGCTTGCATAGCACTTTTTCCATACCTGTCATGCCTCCTGTGTTCTGCATAGCCTTAGAAACGTAGACACGCTTTCCTTGTCCTTTCGGGAGTGGCTATGCTGTCCATTTGTCCCCACAACACCTGCCCACTAGCCTAGACCCTGTTCTTAGCAATGTCATGAATGTGGGCTGAACTGAATTGTGAACAAATACTGGGGTGTGATTTTGCAGACTGGTCTCTAGCGGCAAAGCTTTAGACCCAGAGTTCTGAAAGTGACAGGTGTACATGCTTCAGGACTCAGGGGTCCAGTGGATGGGAAAATCCTTTGAAGGGACCTGGCTCCCACTCCTTCAGGTTTGGGCTCAGAAGCAGCCTTGGGTGAGGTAGCCCAGGAGCTTTATATTACTGCTAAACCACAGGGCTCTTCCTCACTTCTCCAAAAGCAAAGCAAAGCAAAGCAAAGCAAAACAAAACAAAACAAGAAAGATGGAAAGAAAAGAACCAGGACCTGGTTGTTCCCACCCTTCCAGTCTAGACACCTCTCTCAGGAAGGCCCCTGGAGAGTCTTTTGTTTGGTCTCCACGCTCTCTCCTCAGGTGGTCCCCAACTATTGAGGAGCCCCAGTGTGCCTTCTTTGGTCAAGGAGCACTTTCCCTTAATTTCTTATTTCACGCTGAGCTTTTTGATTAAAAGACACTGTTCTCAAACGTTCTACAGCGCTGTAGGAACATGCAGATCGGAACAAAAGCAAATAAATCGAATCGTGCGAAATAACAAAGTGGCCGCCCTTCTCCAACAGCCAGCACAACGTTAAATGAGAAATATCAATCACCCACTAGATAGAGAATTTCCCCACTAGACAGGAGTTGCTGTTTGCAAAAACCCCTACCCCAACGGTGCGACGGGGAAGATACGTGAAACCACCTGCTCTGCTCAGCTCCACCCGGGAGTCGGCAGCTTCAGCAGCATTACCCCATTCGGTCGGGCAACACAAGGTCCCAAAGACCTTGGCTTTTACTTCCCCGTGTCTGCTTCGCAGCGCACCTGGGTTGGGGGAGAAATAGGACCCCTTCCCCGCAGCCTCACAGAGCCCACAGCGGTGCCAGACCCAGCGCAGGGCGCGGTGGAGGCGGAGTGGAGGGGGCGACGCTCTGGAGACCTGGCTAGCTCTAAAGGTGCTGTTACCCCAGGTAACAGTGAGTGCTCTCCGGAGAGCGCGGCTCCCTCATTCCTCCCGTGACCCGAAAGGGCCGGAGGAAAGAGGGTGGGGGGCGTCTGCCCCGGCTCCGGAGGGGTGAGGGAGCCAGACAGAGCCCATCCACACCCGAGCGACGCCCGCCCGCCTGCACCTGTGCTGCCAGGGGGCGGGGCCTCCTCCAGGTGTGCAGAGGGGAGGACGCACGCCGAGAGCGGAGGCCGGCCAGGAGCCTGGGCGTCCCCTCCCCCCGCCGCGCCGACATGCAGGGGGAGGAGCGGCTCCCCGCACACCGCGTCCGCGGGGTTCGCAGGCCCCGCCCGCCTTCTTCGGGGGACGGGGGGCGAGCACGCTGCGGCGCGGAGCGGGTTAAGCGGGCGGCCCGCGGCTGGAGCGCGCTTAACCCTTTGGCGCCCGTGGGTCCGCGGAGCCGGGCTGGGGCGGCAGCACCCCGAGGCTCACGCGGCGGCCACCCCGACCGCGCGGGCCGTACGGGGAGAGCTCCGGGCGGGGCCGCGGGCCGCGGGGGCGCGGCGCGGCCCGTGGGAGGCTCGGGGCGGGCGCGGGGAGGGAGGGGACGGCGGTGGCGGGCGCGCAGCGTCGCCAGGGCGAACCGGCGTGCGGCGCGGCGCGGCGGGCGCGGAGCGAGCGAGCGAGCGCCTCCGTCCCCGGATGTGAGCTGGGGCTGCCCGCGGTCTCGAGCCAGCGGCGGCGCGGGCGGCGGCGGCGGCGGCGGCGGGCACCGGGCACCGGGCACCGCGGCGAGCGGCGGGCATGGGGGGCGCTCGGAGCGGCCCCGGCGGCCGAGCCGGCAGCACCGCGGCGTCCCTGCGCTAGAGGAGGGGACCAAGCCAATTCTCCTTTGCAGCAAAAAAAAAAAAAAAAAAAAAAAAAAAAAAAAAAAAAAAAAAAAAAAAAAAAAAAAAAAAAAAAAAAAAAAAAAAAAAAAAAAAAAAAAAAAAAAAAAAAAAAAAAAAAAAAAAAAAAAAGAAAAAAGAAAAAAAATTACATGTGTATATTATTAAGATAATATATACATCCGATCTTATTTTTTAAAAAAAGTTTATTTTGCTCCATTTTCGACCAAGAGGGAGCGTGGGCGGCGAGCGGTTTTTATAAATTATTATTTTCTGTGATCTGTCCCCATCCCTCCCCACCCCCCGCCGAAGCGAGAATAAGGGCAGGGACCGCGGCTCCTACCTACCCGTAACCCCCTCACCCGCTCCGCCCCCGCCCCACGCCCCGCACAGTGCCCTGCACACAATAGGCGCTCAATAAATGTTCGTGGATGATGATGATGATGATGATGAAAAAAATGCAGCATCAACGGCAGCAGCAGCAGCAAGCGGACCACGCGAACGGTGAGCAGCCAGAGCTTGGGCACCCGCTGCCAGATCTCCTCCTTGCCTTGGTCCTCCTCTTCCCACCCCCTCTTCGTTCTCACCCCCCTCCCGCCTCCGATGCGCTGGGTGGGTTGAGGGGGTTGGAGAGGATGCTTCTAGCTCGCTGTCATCTACAGAAAGGGGAGATGCGTGACAGCCGCTCGGCTCTCTTCGGGCCTTGAATGTCAGAGTTAATTCTGCATTTGTGAGGTGGGGGCGGCCGTGAAGTCCGTGGAGTGCTGTGCAGCCGAGGGGCGGCGAACCCGAGGTGATTCGGGTTCAGTGTCCTCGGGCTCAACTTTCCTCCAACGCTCCCGAGCTATGGAAGCGGGGTGGCAGTTGGTCTTCAGCCCAAGCCCCCTTTCCAGCCCCCTTCTCGTCTCCTCCTCCTTCCCCGCCCCTGGTTGACTAGGAAGAAGGTCTCGGGTGGCATCGTGAAAATTCTAACATTGCCGGGTTTCACCCTTCGTGTCTGTGGGTGAAGCACACCCCTCCTCTCGAGCGGGAGGCCGGGTCTCAGTCCCCCGCCAGGGGTCGGTTGGAGTGCGTACTCCCGCTCCCAGCGCCGTGTGCACACACGTCGGTAACCTAGCAATGCCTGGGGAGTCGTTGCCGCTGTGGGGCTCCCCTCCCCAGCTCGGGCACCACGTGCAGCCACCACGCCGCCGCCGGCCCGGGGGAGGCAGGAGCGGGTCCTGGCCAGCCCTCCTCGGAGGTCGCGGGCGCTTCCCACAACCCCCGTGGGCTTGCAGCCTTCCCAGGGGAGTTCTCCCAGAGGGAAGGGTTGGTGAGACTCCTCCCAGGACGGGACTGTCTGCCATCTGCCCCAATGGTCCCTTTCTCAGGCTGCTGAGCAGGTGGACCTGTGCTTGCTTTGACTCTGCCTTGTTCTTTACTTAGCGAGAATTGGTTTTGCAAACGCCCCATCCCTCTACCTGTGCCACCACTTTCACTTTGACTTGTCTCAGTAAAGAGCTTGTGACCTAAGGCAGGCAGGTGCCTGGGAGACCAGCTTGGGTGGTGGCCTGACCGAGAGCCAGAGGGGGCTCTGCACATCTTCTTGGGGTTCTGCCCTTGTGCACCAGCATGCCAGGCTACACTGATGTGATTCCTGCTTAGGCCTCGAAGGCCCCCTGACACAATCCAGCCTGTCTGTCCTGGGTGTAGGGGTGCAGGCTGCCTGTCTTGTCTATTTCTCTGGATGCTGGCTTGGCTGCTTCAGCTGCAATTTAAAATGCAAAAAAGGCCCTAAAGATGTTTTCTGTTTTCGGAAGCCTGTGGAGGAAATGAGTCCCAAGCATCATGAATTTTCATTTGCAGGAAGTGTCAGTGCATAATCTCGATATTTGTTATGGGGCTTTTGGTATTGCCCTAGTGCCAGTGGAGGACTTCTCTTTTTCCATGCTGGGAAAAAAATATGCACTGTGACTATGGGAAGATGTTGGAGTAACACTCTGAAAATGATTAAGACTATTGAATTATTGGCACTGCCTTTTTGTGTGTGTGTGATGATGGTAGTTATTTTGGAGAAAGCTGTTATACAGATCTGTTAACTCAATAGAGATACATGGGTTTTAAAAGTCAGAGAAGATGTGGAATAAAATGTGGGAATGACCTCAGTTTCTCTGAAGAAATGTACTGAAAGACACCTTGTGAAGACATGGATGTAGTAATCCCATTGGGTGTCATGCAGCAAGGTCCTCTGTGACTGACACTTGGTGCAGAGCACGGGGGTTTTTCTTGCTGCTCTGGCTGACCAAAGCCCTGCTCTTGAAAAATAGGACACGAGCTTCACAATGGAAACATGGGAACAATTCCCCCTTGTTATTGTTGGGAGTCAACCTTTTCTTTTCTTTTCTTGACACTAGATTCTCATTGTTTTTTTAAAAAATATTTTTTCTTTTTCTTTTTTTCCCAGAAGCAAACTATGCAAGAGGCACCAGACTCACTCTTTCTGGTGAAGGACCAACTTCTCAGCCGAATAGCTCCAAGCAAACCGTCCTGTCTTGGCAAGCTGCAATCGAAGCTGCTAGACAGGCCAAGGCTGCCCAGACTATGAGCACCTCCGCCCCCCCACCTGTAGGATCTCTCTCCCAAAGAAAACGTCAGCAATACGCCAAGAGCAAAAAACAGGGTAACTCCTCCAACAGCCGACCTGCCCGCGCCCTTTTCTGTTTATCACTCAATAACCCCATCCGAAGAGCCTGCATTAGCATAGTGGAATGGAAGTATCCTTTTCTGGGGCAAGTCTTTCTCATTTTCTCTTTTACCGTCTGTTCTTTGAAAGGGTTTGTGTTGTGCAATGGGCCTTACAGAGTGCTAACGTCTGGAATGTGAGCAACTGGAGATGCTGTGTGTGCAAAGGGATTCATTGTATATACCCTCCTGTCTCCTCAGTGTGCAGGTGCTCTCTGAGTACATTTAGCCGTGTGTGTGTGTGTGTGTGTGTGTGTGTGTGGTGGTGGGTGGCATTGGGCATCGGGAGTGACATCCTGAAACTTCAAAGTGGTGGGTAATTCCAATAGGAAACTAACCTTTGGTCATTTGACATTAGGTGGTTAGTTCAAATCCACCATTGTTTATGGGCAGTGGTATTCTTTGAAACGATTGCAAATAAGGTATGCTGATAAAAAAAAAAAAAAGACGACGACGATTGGCTGAGACGCTCCCAAAAATAAATACATTTTTGACCTTTAGTGGAATCTTCCTCATTTGGATGCTTGGAATTTGCTTCTGAAACTCCAATTAATGCTGAGGTTGCTTGCAGCCCTGACATTTGGTGATTCTGATTGTTCAGGTAGCTACAAATAGGAACACTTGCTTCATAGGGAGGGAGGAATTTCCCCATCCATGCTATGACTTCTTGGAATTTCCTTTCGACAAGTTCCAAAAAGGCATTTGAACCTGAGCATGAGGGAACGTGCGCGGGGAGAGCTCTGCGCGTGCCTCTTCCCAGCACGGCCCTCTGGGCTCGGAGGACGGCCCTCTCCGCGGAGGAATGTGCGCTTGCTGCCTTGATAAAAAATTCTGTCTATGTCCTTGGACTGGAGTTACATTTCTGGGTGTCTCCTTTATGTTTTTAAAGTTGAACTCCAAATGCCCAAGGATAGTTGTTATGTCCCAGATCTTGGGAAACTAGGGTGCCTTGCCTGCTTACCCCCTCCCCAAATCTGGAGGCCGGGATCCAGTTACTGCCACCCTTCAGGAAAGGTTGACTGAGGCCTTCTTGCTATGCAAATGGATTTCTGATTAGTCAACTGATTCACTGGTCTGGGTGAAGCAAAGCATTTCCTTTTCCCGAAGCCCATTTGGGGCCTTAGGAAAGGGCTGATGTTGTGACCCGCTCCAGAGTGGAGCAGAAACCCCCTTAGGATCTGAGTGCCCAGCCAGGCAGCTGTTTCCCTGCCCTCGGTCGTAGCTGCCGGTTTTCTGTGCTCATGGACACGAGCTGAAGTGAAGCAATGGTCTAGAAAGGTTTTGGAGGGAGCAGCCAAGTGCAAGGGTAGGAAGGATCTGAGGCGTTTTCATGTGCCTTTCCTTCTTAGAGCAGCTGTCTTCTTAGAGCAGTTAAGGTGCCTCTCACATAGCTGGGACTGGGTGGCTGTGTCTTCACTTGAAGTTCTTTTCTAGCCTGAGGAGGAACAGTAGTGCCGGCCCAGGAGGGCGCTAGGTGCAGAGGGTGCCCTCCCCCCCCCCCCCCCCCCCCCCCCCCCCCCCCCCGCCACCCGGTGGCATTGCTGGAGGCAGAGGCAGTGCTTGCTCTCAGGCAGAAGGACGTCCTCCTTTGCAGGCTGGCTGGCATGACTCTGGGGAAGCGGGGACCTCTCGGTGGGGTCACTGATTTCACGTGGAGTGAGGTGGGAGGCCTGGTGCTGGTTCTCTTGGTGCGCAGTAACGTGTATGGAGCAGTTTCTGTGCGCAGAGGGCTGTCCTGGACTACACTGCCGGCTCCCTTTCCTGCATTGCCAGACACGTGTGCACCGGAATTAGGGGCCGTGGCTGCCAGTGCAGGGAGGAGCCTGCCTCCCAACAGAACAGTGGGTAGAAGAGATCCTTAAACAGTATGTGATTTGTTTCTTCATTTCACAAGACAGTTTCCTTCTAGTTCAGGGAGCAGGTTGCAGAAATCCTCCTGGAGCCAGTTGTGCCAGGCCCCGTCACCACGGGGAGAGTGACAGCCTGGCTTGTTTTTGCACACAGGGAAGGGTGCAGACGTATCCTGCATCTTGGGGGAAGGAGGACTGTTTACTTTATCAGGAGGAATTCTTAGGATCAGACCCATCTGTTTTTCTATTGCTCTGTCCTGCTTGGCTTGTGAAAATCCGGTGGCAGTGGGACAGATAGCGTTCACCAGTACCTGGGGACTGAGACCGGGCCACCACGCAGAAAGAAAAGCACTTATGTTTGGCCTTTCTGAGCAGCCTGAGCATTTCTCAGATTTGTTGGCTTGTCATTTAGGTAATGGAAAAATTAAAAAGAAAGTAATGGTGAGGTGGAGGACAGGAGAGACAGTAAGTGTGTTTCCATACAGAATAACATTGGGGCAATTGGCTTTTTAAATTTCAGTAGGAACTGTTAAAGAGAAAAATGAAAAGGAGATTTTGGAGGCTTAAGGTGGACTGTCATAAAGTTGGGTCCCTAAATAGGAGATTTGGTAATACTAGATGAGTGTAAAGAATAACTAGGAACGCAAGCTACCTGGCTTTAGAAATAAGCCCAGCAGTGTCCGTAGGGAATAATGTTCATGGCCTTCTGTCGAGGCGCTGAGGTTTCGTGAAGCTCAAGGCATCCCCAGAGAGGCAAGAGGTCTTTGCTTCCTCCAGCAGTTTTGCATTTCTCAGAATATCAGGATGAATGGAAAAGGGTCTGTCCCCGTCCCCGAAACCTTAGTATTTGGCAGTGTTTAGTTAAGCCAGTGGCCTCTTGTGGGCGAGGGTATGGGAGAAGCACTGATAGAAAGTCAAGCCCTGAAGTCGCAGATCCGGTTGGTGGTGCTCGTGACGCCTTGCATTTTGAAAGGCTGAAAACCAAAAGAAGACAAACAGTCATTTGGGAAGATGTCAAATTTTGTATTGCTAGTTTTGACAATGTTTAAGTACGAATCTGCTGAGCTGGTCTCAGAGGGATTCTTCCAGGCAGCCCCCCGAGATTTAGAAGGCTACATCGTACAGTGAAGGTGTCAGGTGTTTATAAAGGGAACGCAGTAACACATTATAAACTGAGCTGTGGTCCGGCTCTCGTCTGAGTCAGTGGTCACCGTTGGTTAATAAAGAAAGGAGAGGAGGGAGCCAAAGCTTGGCTTCCATATTACAGTGTGTGAGGTGTCCGAACCAGCCACGAGGTGGGCACTGGTAGCACGGAGAAGCTACTGGTGACTCAGCCTGCCCCAGTCCAGACAGGAGATTCAGACTGACCCAGCCCAGAATAGCCCCGAGAAAGTGACCCTAGCCCATGGAGGCAAGGGTTTGTGCAAGAGATTTGTCTCGTGATGATGTCTCTCTGTGTCAGGCAAGAAACAAAACAGCCAGGAATTTGGCTTTCTGAGGCCCTCGTCGCTTTTAAAACTACCAGAAGCAGAAAGCTGGTTCGCACCCTAATTGGATATACTTTTAGGTTTTAATATAAAATTGTAGAGCAGAAAAATGAGTGTGACATGATCCTCGCAACAGAAAAGAAGCCCATGGAGAGGTCATTTGATAGGAAGACCTACTGTGAGAGGACCACCGACGCTGACTTCTGCCAGGAAACTCGTCGTCACAACAGTCAGTTGCAAAAGGATTTGGGTATACATGGTTTTCATTTTAAAAGCGATTCAGAAGTGGTGTGATTGGAAGTGTGATGAGAGAGATGCTTTATGTTTGCATAACACACGTGTGTATGGACCTTAACACAATTTTTCAGACCATTTGACATATTTATATTATTGGCTATTTTTGCCAATTGTGTGGCCTTAGCTATTTACATCCCATTCCCTGAAGATGATTCCAATTCAACAAATCATAACTTGGTAAGTGTCCTTAGAGTTTCTGCTTGTCCTGGTGTGTGGTTCTCATTTGCTTCTCTACTTAACCTGGCAGCTGGCTTTCTGGGTGGCTGGAGTTGACAGCGATGCATGTGATGTTTCCCGGAGCTTTGCAACAACGTTTTTCTTTTTTTGACCTGTATTCTCAAATTTATACTGAACGAAAGTGTTTAAAGTCATGAATCTTGTGTAAAAAGATGTGGTACTTTTTATGGAGGTTTGTGGCAGATTTTACACTTGATCTTAGCCAAAAGGCTGAGAAGCAAATGTTAACAGATTTTAAAACGACTTTTCTTCCCATATAGGCTTTTGTTGTCTGCCACTCTTGCCCTGATAATATTAGCATTTTGTTTCTGTTTCAATCCAGTGTTGTGTGGGAGTGGTGGGTACTTTGGTCATTTTTTTTTCCTGGTAAGTAGAGAACTACCATAGATTTTGTGTATGAACTATTAATTTTTAGAGGAATAGAATATTTGCTATGAAATGCTCCAAGATAAAATGATTCTACGTTAAATAAATTGGATACTTTATTGCCCTCTTAGAGATTTATAGTGTACATTAGCTCAGTAAAAGCTCCGGGAAGGTCTGTAGTTAAAAAACCAGTTTCATTTTGTTTAACTCTGCTAGTCCTTAAAAGTAATTGGTCATGGATTCTTTAAACATTCTTTTGGCAGAACACATCATGGAACCAATGTTTTATGGAACTTCCTTTGGGAAAGGTTGATAGAGTTAAAAAAAAAAAAAAGCAATGAAGAGCACTAGAGTGGGACTAGGAGCTCGTCCCACTCGGCTGTCAACTCGCTGGGTTTGGGGGCATTCACCCACCTGTTGGTGAAAGGGTTTGGGCGAGAAGATAACTAGAATTGTTTCCACCTCTGACGTTCGGTAGTCCTTCCTTGATGACTCAGAAGCCATGTCAGAAGCTTTTTGGGGGGCTGCAGCATCCTTCATCATTGGAGGCCGGACAGAAAGGCTGGAGGGGGAGGGGGCTGGTGCTGTATAACAGGGGGCTGTCGCCATTGTTTTGCTTTCTCCTTGGTGCTGGTTCCATTTGTTTTGGTTTCTCATGGTGAAGCCGGGTTCCAGGAGGGCTGGAGGTTCTTGGCTGAGCGTTGTGAAGGCGGAACCGGCATGAGGAGCGCTCTGCTGGGTTCCGAAGGTACTGAGCTGGTGCTCTTGACGTTGGCCTTACTGGTTTACGTGCAGGATGTCATGTTATGTTGAACGTACGGCGTCTTTCGGATGTAGCGTGATGCTGCTTCATCTTTGGGGTTCCGGTTTGATTTCTGTTGTAGATAACGACAAAAAATTGGATATTGCTACTAAAAATTCAGTCGTACGTGGGAGTTGGCTATGCATACAAACACTCACTGTTAGTACGTGTTTACTCTACGCTGAAGAAGATTTGTGTAACTTTGGATATTTTAGATAGCTTCTGCCTTGGTAGACAAGTGACATTAGATGAGCATTTTAAAGGAAAATCAGAAGGAGTGCAAAGCCCCCATCAGTGGGGATGGATCATCATAGTCTAGGCCACAGATGGTGTCGGCCTTGTTACCAGATTTAACAACGTGGATGGTGACCCAGTTTGTTGTTTTTTTGTGGCTCAAGAGAGCATGATTAAACAAACTTAGAAAATAAATACCTTTTAGAAAGGCAGATTAATTCAAATCAATGAAACAATTAAGGCAGCTGCATGGATGGCCAATTAATATTTTGATTTTTCCCAGGGAAATTAGAGGCACTAATAAAAGTATTGTCAGACCATTTGGCTTTCTCAGCAAATCAGGGAGGGCATAAAATACAGGAGATGGAGAAATCTTCTGCGGTAGAGCCTTTCTTGGCCGTTCTTGTATGCGGGCCTCTCTTTTGGGGGAGGGGGCGGCGTGTGGCTTTGGCAGGCCTTTCTCAAAACCAGCGTACATTCCTTTGAGCTCTGAGTATTCTGAAACTCACAGCGTTCGAGTTTGTCTTGTGTTCACTTGGATGGTCACATGGCCGGATGAGTTTCTGCTCTGCCCAGCTCTTTAAATACTTCTTTTCCCACCGTGGGAAGGGAAGAGCTTTGTGGACTCCCCCCTGACTCTGAGCAAGGTCCCCCGCCATGCCAGTCCTCCCACCAGGGAGCCGGGGTTTTTTTATACATTTGACCCAATTTGTACCCAAGTGATGGCTCTATTTTTGGGATCGGTTTAGAGGCAGCTGAGCGAAGCTTATTTTTCATCTGTAGTAAATACCGTGCAGTTCATGTGAATGGCAAAATGGGGGGCGGAGACCATATGGGCCGCAGAGCTGTACGCGGCCCAGGCCCCTAGTTTTCTTTGCCTCGCAGCCCCTTGCCGGTGCGAGTGCCGAGCAGTCGGAGCGCGCTTCAGGGCCGGCTTTGTGGAAGATGTGTCTGCCTGGTCCGGGTCGTTGGTAGTAAAATCATGACTTTGCTTGGATGAGAAATGTGCAGTCCCCGTTGGTCCAGCGTGTGTTTGGTCTGGGCTGTGTGTAACTCAGCGAGCTTGGCGAATTTAGCACGTTTTCCCAGGGTTAGGTTTAACAACTACATATAAACAATCCGAAGTTTCTGTGCAGCTTGCATTTGTGGCCTTGCAGGGACTGGTGGGGGCTGAAGCCATGGAAACGGTGCAGCTCAGTTCCCACAGTAACACTCCTCTGGTTCAGTCAGGAGCCGTACTTCCCCGGCCCCCCTCACCGAAAGCACGTATCATTTACTTCGTTTCCCTGTTAGCGGGGGGTGTGGGGGAGCTCATCTTTACGGAGTGTCGGAGTGGGGGTGATTGCACTATTCTGTTGAGCAACGCTTTAGTTTGCTTCCCGAACTTGAGTTTCTCATGAGGAGGCTGACGTGGTTGAACGGTTTTCAGTCCCTGCAACCTGTGCCTGGTGCTCCCCCCGCCCCCAGGCCACTGCCCGGTTCCCTGTGGCGCTGAAGCCACTGCCTCCAATTAGAACTCCAGAGTAGGGGTGCTCCGCGGCCACCTCAGACCCTCCCTGAGGTCTGCTGATGACTGCACCCACGGAGGCGCGACGCCGGCTCCCGCCAGGGGCTCAGTAAAGGCCTGTTAAAGTCAACAAGGAGTTTCCCTGAGACTTTCCCGACTCACCGGCCGGCTTGTTTGTGGTTTAGCCTGCGGGCCTCTTGTCTGAGCGGCGGCCCTCCGTCTGGCCTTCCTCTGCGTCCCCACCGCTGTCGGGAGACGTGGGCTGGCTTCATCAGCTGCCCACCGACTTCACGGGCCCGGCCTCCCGGGTCTGTCTGACCTGTGGGGGCTTCTCCTCCGTTTCTGTCCGCCGTGAGTCCCCAGACACCTCTCCTGTACCTGTCCAGCTCCGGGTTTTCCCTCCGCTGCCTTCTCCACCCGAAACGCCTCTTCCGCCATACTGCCCTTTCTTCACGTGTCACTTCCCTTGTAGCAATTGCGTCTCTTCCATGAGGTCGTTTCTGACCCTGATCTGAAGTGACACTCTTTCTCTGAACTTCTCTTCTGCCACTTTGCATATAAAATAGCCTGTGTTTTGCTTATTTATATGCATATCTCTTCTGTACCTTATCAGGCATCTTCAGAATGCAATGGACAGTGAATCATTTTCAGTCCCTAACGGTGCCTGGCCCGGTGGCGCGTCATAGAGGGTCAGGAAATATGCGTTGTCGATGACCACCAAATGAGTGGCTCTCTCAGGAGGAGCACCTTGCCCTTTCTGTCCTCTGAGCCATGCGCAGGGTTTTCTTGAGTGGCAGAGCCCTTTATGGGTTCCTTGGAGGTCCTTGGCTGGAGGTGGGTGGGACATTATAAGCATTTATTCTTGAAGAGCTTAGGTTTTGTGACCCTCCTTGTGTGCCTCTCGCCGGACGAGCCCTCGGACGGTGGGGTCAGAGCTGAGCAATCTAGCACATTTTGTGCTCTGGCACCAGGGCTCAGCAGAGCAGTGTGGTGGAGTGTCTCTGGGAAGCGATGCTGCCTGTGGACAATTGTCAGTGGGAATAGACGCTTCGCAATGGCCAGGAATGCTGTGGGATAGTCGGCTTTGATTGCATTCTCTCCTTCATGGCGGAGATCCCAATGTACAGTGTTTCCTGGGCTTCAAAAGTGAGTTCCCTGGATCTGCTTGGTCATGTGGTTGAGCATCTCACAGATTTTGCACATGGGAAGTGGTGCATGTTGTAATACCAGAAACACAGTTCCAGCACCTGGTTCATTGGGCTTAGCCTATAAAGTGGGTGTTAGTTCTGTATCTCATCTACACCATGCCTATTTTTTAAAAAGATTTTTATTGAAATACAGCTAATAATACAATATTATGTTAGTTTCAGGTATATACAATAGTTACTCAACATTTACATACCTAAAGAAGTGGTCACCATGATAAGTCCAGCAGCCACCTGGCATGGTATCATGCTGTCATACAGTATTATTGACTGTATTCCCTGTGCTGTACGTTACATGCCCACGACTTACTTGGAAATGCTTGGAAATTTGAATCTCCTATTTCTCTTCACCTTACCTCCCTTTTTAAAAATTTCAATTACAGTTGAGTTTCAGTATTGTTTTATCTTAATTTCAGGTGTACAGCATAGTACTTAGACATTTATATAATTTAAGAGGCGATCCCCCTGACTAGTCTAGTACCCACCTGGCACTCTACCTAGTCACCATCATTGACTGTATTCCCTATGCTTTACTTTATATCCCTATGACTGTTTTGTAGCTACCAGTTTGTATGTCTTAATTTCTTCACTTTTTTCACCCTGACCCCCAACCTTCCCCCTATCTATCACTCTGATAAACCTAGCACCCATCTGACACCATTCATAGTTACTGCAATATTATTAACTCTTCCTTATGCTGTACCCCTCATTCACTACTGTGTAACAACAATTTATACTTTTTAATCCCTTCCCCCTTTTCACTCTCCCCTAACACTCCTCCCCTCTGGCAACATTCAAAATGTTCTCTGTATCTACGAGTGTATTTCTGTTCGGTTTATTTGTTTATTTTGTCCTTTACATTCCGCATGTGACTGAAATCACATTGCCTCTTTGTGTGTCTGCTACCTTATCTTCTAAATTGCTGATTCAGTCCTCTGCTTCACCTAATCTACTGTTGATTCCCTCTCACGTATTCTACATTTAAGTTATTGTATTCTTTATTTCTGACTCGTTCTTTTTTATGTTTTCTATCTCCATTTTTATGTTTCCTATCTCATTGTTGAAGGTTTCCCTGAGATCACTGAGTATCCTTATAACCAGTGGTTTGAACTCTGTATCTGATAGATTGCTTGATCACCATTTTGTTTAGTTCCTTTTCTAGAGCTTTGTTCTATAATTTGGGACATGTTTCTTTGTCTCCCCATTTGTATTGCCTCCCTGTGTTAGTTTCTATGTATTAGGTAGGGCTGCTGTGCCTCCTCGTCTTAGTAGAGTGGCCTTAGGTGTGCTGTGGGGCCCAGTGGTGCAGTCTTCCTGGTCACCTGAGCCAGGTGTATCCCTTGTGTGGGTTGTGCGTGCCCTCCTGTTGTAGTTGAGACTTGGTTGCTGTTTCCACGTCAGTGGGAAGGATTGACTCTTGGGCCGATTGGTTGTGAGGACTGGCTGTGACTACAGTGGAGGAGCTGTTGTTCAGGGGCTGACCCTAAGGAACAGGATTCACTTTAGCAGGGCTCTGGTGCCTGCCCAGTCTGCCCTTTGGGTATGTCCTTGGAGGTGGCTGGGTGATGCTCTGGCTCGGTCTGAAGCTGGCCGCTGAATGTGTCAGCCCTGGGGCCTCCTGGGAAAGGTCCCATTACAGGCCAAGTTCTGCCTTAGCCTGTGCTCTGCCTAGGGCCACCTGGCATGCGCCACAAAGCAATCTGTAGACAGCCACCTTGGCGGTGCCTTGAGAGGCCAGGCTGTGAACCAAGGCGGACTATTGCTAGTGCTGGTGTGAGGGCTGCTCACCCAGAGGTTCGGGACATGTTGAATCCCAATGCTGCTTATTTGGGATTTTTGGACTTTTAAGAAACTTTAGGAAAATCCACAGCATGAACCAAGACAGGCCATTTATACAGAAAAGCTACTGGAAGAAGCTTGGCTGTCCTGGAAAGTTGAGTGGGGTGGGATCTCAGGGAATCAGGGCAAACAAATGGTGTTAGCCAGGTTGATGGAGACTCAGATATGGCATCTGCTTGTGTACACACTGGGAGGGCTCAACGAAGAAACAATGGCTTCTGCCAGCCCCTCTGTCCAGGAGAAAGCTGCTCCTCCAGCCCTTGCACTGGAGTGCCAGACACCTCAGTTCATCCCCATATGTCCCTGGTGCCTTTTGAGCTTGCTGCCCCAGCACTAGTGCTTAGTTCAGTGAGTGAGTCTGTCAGAGAGTAAGGACGTGCACATGACCTTTAAGAGGAGCTCCAGGGACTCCAGCTGCCCCCATCTCAGCCACAATCTCTGCTAGTTTTCACAGCCAGAAGTTATGGGGACTTCTCTCCCCAGCACTGGACCATGGGCTGGGGAGCCTGATGTGGGGCTGGGACCCCTCACTCCTCACGGGGGTACCTTTGTAGCTGAAACATTCCTCCTGATTTTTAATGGTCACACACGGGTGTGGGAGCAACCCATTCTGCGTCTCTGCCTCTCATGCCAGTGTTGAGTTGGTTTCTTCTGTATGTCTGTACTTGTCAGGCTTTGGTTCCACTAGAGTTCAGGTGATTCTCACGGACGGTTGTTCTGTAGTTTAGTTGTAACTTTGATGTGGTCGTGAGAGGAGGTGAGGACAGCATTTACCTACTCTAGCATCTTGTATACCATGTCTTTGCTCTGCTGTCTTTTCTGAGTTGCGTGCTCCCACTTCTGCATGCCTGGGTGCTGTCTGTCTTTTGAGGACAGCTCATGTGCTGCCTCCTCAGTTCAGCCTTCTCGACCCCCCATCTGTTTAAATGTAAGTGCTTGCTTTCCCTTTGCACTCTCATAAGCATGGCAAAGTCTTCTCTTTACAGAGATTAGCCCCTTTTGGACTGATTTTATAACTGCTCTGGGAAGTGGCTTGGTGTGCAGTAGTTCTGCACATGGGCTGTGGGGTCTGACATCCTGGCTCTTCAGCTGAATAGCTGAGTGGCTTTGGATGAAATGAGTCCCTAGAGCGGTGGTTCTCAACCTTCCTAATGCCGACCCTTTAGTTCCTCATGCTGTGGTGACCCCCATAAAATTATTTTCATTGCTACTTCATAACTGTAATTTTGCTGCTGTTATGAATCATAATGTAAATATCTGATATGTGTTTTCTGATGGTCTTAGGCGACCCCTGTGAAAGGGTCGTTCGATCCCCAAAGGGGTCGCGACCCACAGGTTGAGAACCGCTGTCCTAGAGGCTGAGGCAGGAGACTGATTCATCTCCTTAGCATTGTAAACTTAACCTTGTGACTGGCGCACAGTAGGTACATTGGGAAGTGCATGTGGAATAAGTGAATGTGTAAGTGATTGACCATACAAGGACTCCACAGTATGTCCTTAGAGATCAGTAGTTAATTTTCAACAATTGGCTAATGATGAATGTTTGCCTAAGAGGCTGACTTTTGTTGTCCAGTATTAACAAGAATCCCAGGAAACACCTGTCAGAGTTTGCCTTTAATTTCAGGATTGTACCTTCTGTGGCAGATTTAACTCCTTACATTTGAAACAGGAGAGAAGAAAGACAGCTTTTGGAATTTCTAAGTCATCAGCTGGCTTCTGTGGCCAGTGTAGTAAGTGAGACATTTGTGAGTGACCGCACTTGGGTGGATGTGTGAGTGTCACGACTGGTGGAGGGAGAGCAGCAACAGGACCGGAGTGGATGGATTTGTGCAGTAACACTTTACCCAAAGCTAGTTTCCTAATTATGAAATGCGAACCAGCTTACGTGCTAATCTAATCGTATCTCTTTTGTCGTTCCACCTTGCTTTGACAAAGAACAAGTTACCTAGCTTGATCTTTAATTGAACAGACTTTGATAGAGTATTGACAATTTTTCAAAACTCAAGTCCAACTCTTAAAGAATTCAGGTTTGCCACTATTAACGGGCCTTAAGAAGAATTCCAAAAGGGTCCTCACTCTTTTGTTTGTTAAAAGGCAAATCTCAGTTTTATACTCTTTCCTTCTGCACTGGAATTTCCCTGCTCAGGCCCTTTAAAAATGAGCCTATTTTAGAGTGAGGATATTTGGATATATTGTTGTATTAGCCAGGACTCGTTGGATTACAGGATTCAGAAATGCAACTCAAATTGGCTTAGGTGAACCAAAGTGTATGTGTATAATTTATTGTCAACTAACTGAAAAGTCCAAAGGGTAGAATATCGTCAGACATAGTTGGAAAGGGGGCTTAGGGAGGGGCATCGGGACCCCACCCCCGCACCCCAGCCCTCAGTCTCAGCGGCAGAGTTCCGGCGGGACCTCCTCCCAGGCCGTGGAGGGTCTGGGGGGGAGCGGCATGCCGTTCTTAACCTCAGCTCAAGTTCCATATTTAAAAAAATGAGTGTGTTAGGGGTTCCCTGTTGGTGCAGTGGCTAAGGCTTCGGCACTGTCAACGCTGCGTGCGGCCTGGGTTTGATTCCCGGCCAGGGAACCACCCACATTAAAAAAAAAAGAAAAAAAAGAAAAAAAATGAGTGTGTGAGGAATGTGAAGCTCCTGTTGAAGATTTGTGGGCAGTTTACTTTTTCAACCTTCTGCATTAGAATTTGTTTCATTTTTTTACTGTCTGCAAGATATGTGAAGTACCTGCTAGAGAGGGGCCCATTTGCCTAGCCGTAGAGAAACTCATGTCTCATTAAATACGGTGGGGACTCTAGAACAGATCCCAGGAGCTCCTCACCCAAGAAAGTTCCTAAAGGGACTTAAGAGGCTCTGGAATCCTGCTGGTGGAACTATGGGAAGGACTGTGTGGGGTGTTGTTGTTGTGTGGGTGATGTTCTCAGAGGAGGGACATTGGTAGGTGTCCCTGCCCTGTGGGGTGTGGGTTGGGGGTTGGCAGGTCATCCAGGAATAGATGTTAACATTCCTGCTCCTGCCTCCTACCATGCTCAGACTCCTGGGGCTCTCTGCCATCAGTAGGACAGGAGGTGTCACCCAAGTCCTCTTCTGCCCATGTGATTGAAATAAAGTGGCAGAAGGTGTCTTCCTTGTTTAATTGAAGTGAGGTGGGTATTCACATAGCTGGGGTTCTTGCAGGGAGTAAGGCTGGGTGGCAAAGCTGGCAGTGGGAGGTGGGCAGGAGGACACAGTGAGAACACCTGAAGATGGGGATGAAGCGGGAACAGCTTGAGGTGAGCAGTTGGGTCTGTCTGTCTCCTTCTGTCGGACTGCATGCGTGTGTGAGAGCAGGAGGAAGTGAGGGCCGGTGCATTTGACACACACCTCGTAGGATGAAGCCTTCCTCTCGTGATTGTAGCTAAACAGGGCCCCAGACACGGCCCAGGCTGGGGAAAACGCCTTCAATCTCACAGCAGTTATTTCTTGCTAATTCCCCCACTTCTCTGCTGGCTGAGTGGTGATTTTAGAAATCACAGGACATCTGTGGACATTATTGGATGAATGGATGAGAGGTCAGGCTGGGGGGCTGACCTGAGGGAGAATGTGGGTGGCAGGTGGCCCCAGCCTGTGAAGGAGGGAGTGGGTCTCCTCTGTCAGC
This sequence comes from Lyroderma lyra, assembly GCA_004026885.1. NCBI lineage: Eukaryota > Metazoa > Chordata > Mammalia > Chiroptera > Megadermatidae > Lyroderma > Lyroderma lyra. The sequence continues at coordinate 72,165 of PVJL010000247.1, read as the reverse complement.
TGTGCCTGAGGACTCCAAGCAGGCTGGGGGAGGGGCTCACACCTTTCCTCGCCTGTCATCTTCTGAGGGGCCCTCACTACCTCCTTTTCCCATGTCCATAGGGATGTGTAGCACTATGTAGACTCCCAGATATTTCTGTAGAGCTTTACGCATGTTTATAAGAAAGGAAATCCAGGCACCATTATTCAAGAAATATTTATTGAGACCTGCTCTGCAGAGCACACCAGGCCCTGTGTCCTTGACTTCCAGCTAGTCCTGCTGCACGTGGCCACCCTATCCTCAAGGAAAACCCGCAGCGTGGGCTCAGAGACAGCCTTCTTTGTAGTTCACGTTTCACATTCTTATGCCAAATTGTTATTCAAAATTTATACAGGTAATACATGAATACATTCTTGTAAACAATTAAAATAATACAGATACAGTGACAATCCCCCTTTACCTACCCAGGTCATTCTAATCACAGTCATCAGTCGGGAGTGGCCCTTGCAGAATTGATTTTTCACTGTGTTTGTGTATGCATGTGTGTATCCTCTGTGCATTTTGACATATATCTGTGCAATTTGGGTATTTTAAATTTTACACAAGTGAGAACATAATGCATGCATTATATAGCTTCCTTTCCCCCCACTTCGTGGGTCTTCCAGATCTTCCCATATCTGTATGTAGATCTAACGACTTCTTAATTGCTATAAAATATTCCTTTTCCGAACGTACCATGGTCTAACTGTTCTCTTCCTGATAAGCACTTAGGTCAGTTCCTAAAGTTTTCCTATTTCAAACAATGCTACATTGAATATTCTTGTATGTGCTTGTCTGTATATACAAGTAAACGTTTTTCTGGGATAAGTACTTCAAAGTAAACTCTCTGGGTTGATGGGGATAGTGCAGTTTTAATTTCCACACACAGATGCTTACTAGATGCTCTCTAGTAAGCCAGTGTGGATTTACACTCCCATCCCCACATCTCCTTGAGAGCATCATCATTTAACTGGTGAGTAACCTCATTTGTTCTTTATTTTGTTAGGCTATGGGAAAGAACACCTTGAAGGTGGGGTACAGCCCCTCTCCTGGGTGTTTGGTAGGCATCCTGAGCATCTGCTTAGAGCAGAAGGTCCATGAATGCTGAGCACTGGATTTGTTATCTCCTTTGAACCACAGACCCAGATGAAAGGCACCTAAAGAATATTAGTCTTTCCTTACTTTGAGTGCCACCCACTTGGGTCCAGTCATTCTTTCAAAGTGAAACATTAATTCTTAGTAGCTAATAGGTAACTAAGTTCCAATTAGCAAAAATGGAGTCTTAGTTTTGGAATGTTTGTTTGCTACGGTTTAGTTCCAAGCCCGAGGACTGCCTTTATGTTCCATTTAGTTGGGGAAGAAAAATAATCTGGTGTGTTTCTGCTGTTCTTTGATTATTAATTATGTTATTTTCACACACAGTACAATCTTGCTGTTGTTATGATATTATAGGGTTTATACCCCACCTACTTCCAAAAGCTCTGAGGTGCTGTAGAAAGTGGAAGTTGTTGAAAGATGGGACACTTGGGACTCGAGGCAGAGTTGCCCAGGTGCTTTAGGTGAACGGATTGCTAACACCTGGGCACGGAGCAGGCGGTTAAGTTTTCCAGCAGTGGCCACAAAAGGGAGCACATCCGACCTTACATGGTTTTTCTGCTCTCAACAATGGGAAGCAGTTGCATTCAGTCAAAGCAGCAATTTCCAGGAACTAAGTCCAAAGAGGAATCTACAGCATGGGCCCTTGTTTGAAATGCATTGCTGGGGCACGGTGAGCTCTGTGGTCACTGTGCTTTTGTTAAAGTCGAAAATGCCCAGCAAGCAGATGGGCCCTGGATTCGTGGTTTCTGTCGGGTTACACTGAGGCACGTTGAAGCCCCTTCTGTTCAAGCTTTGTGTTTACATCATGTAAGTTAGTATAGGATGAAAGCTGGGAAGATTAAGAAACAGTTTAACACAGCTGTCATTTCATCATACGTAAAGTACTTTGTAAAATGCTCATAAAGCCCATAAACATGTTCGCTTACTGCCCTTTCTCGGTTTAAGTCAGAATACAAAAGGATAGTATGAATTAATACAAACAACCCCTCCAAAACCCTCATTTTTGAAGAGATGGTGGTTTTATTTTACTCTAATGTAAACTAAGGAAACGACCAGTATTTTTAAAAGGAGACATTTTTTAATGTTCTTTGGTAAATAGGTAACAATGAGGAATAATGAAACACTGTTTATATTTCAATGATTGCTTTTAAAATTGTACAAAAACAGCTTGAATGGGTAAATGGGTAAAACGATGCCCTTTTAAACCAGTCATTAGTCTGTTACTCCTTTTTGCACAACGATGCCAAAGTGAACTTCTGTTTAGGGTTTCCTGAATTCTGAATTGTTGACATATAAATTAACAGTGACTCTGTCTAAAGTGCTTTCCAGAATTTTTGTCGTGTGTGTATGTGTGTGTGTGTGTGGTGGGTGGGTGAAACCAAAACATCTAAAGTTCCAAATTTGAAAGTGGGCACGTGGCAGCACCCAGCAGGAATTTGGTAGAAGAGCGGCGTTCATGAAATCATTTTCTAGAAAGCCATAAGGGTGGAGCTAGTATGGTGAGGGTGGAGAAAGCCTTGGGCGACTTCAGGTTGGCCACCTGAATGCGCTGACATCATTAGAGCCTGCTGGGGCAAGAGCACGCTCGGCAGCCTGCTCTGATTTACCCTGAAAGGTGCCGACTGTCACAGACCCGGTGAGGCTGGGATCCGACCCCCGGGTGGACACGTCCCTGGGTCACACCATGCAGTAGACTTGCCCAGTGAGAGAGGAGCCGTGTGGGGACACAGACTTCTGTCTCCCAGCCTGTTTTCCTTGCGCTCAGGCCGGTTATGGCGGTGAATCCGGGTTAAAGCAGGCACTTCGCGTGTGGCTGGGGCAGGGGCCGAGAGTTCCAGGTGTGGCTGTGGTGTCTGGAGAATCCGATGACCAAAGCAAGCTCGGCATTCAGCCAGCTTCAAATTCCTCTCGATTTTTTTTTTAATCTTCCCAAAGATGGTTTGGATCACTCTGCCCTTCTCTGTTTAACTTCATAAATTGTTCTTTTCCTTTTCTTTGTGCATACCAACATGCAGAAGTCCTTTGGCCATGGCTGGCCTCATTGTAATACGGAAGGGGTCAGGCACTGGCTGTGAATGTGGAGGGGCAGGAAAGAATGGACAGAGCTGGTCGGCAGGTGCAGGAGGGGCTCACCTCAGTTGTCTCGTTTCAGTGTGGTTGGCGGACTCTGTCTTTTTTTTTTTTTTTTTTTATCATAACTGGAGGCAGAGATAAATACCTGTGTTACTAGCTCATGGCTGATGTCTCCTGAACTAGGTGGGCTTTGTATATATAATCTCCTTTAATTCTCACTTAATCCTCCCTGTAGATTTCCTGAGGAAGATACTAGAAAACAAGGCCGGGAGTGGCTAAATTGCTTATAGGAGGCCACGAGGCCTGTAATTGGCAGGGCCAGGAGTCCCAGCTGGGCTTTCTGATTTAAGAGCCCACCCTCCACCACTAGGCCATGGAGGGAAGTCAAGGCTCATTGGAACATTGAGCAGAGGAAGGCAAGGCCAAGGGCAGAGCCAGTGCGGAGAACCCCGGAGAGCCCACGGCAGAAGCTCAGGTGGGTCTCTCTGGGCAGGCTTCATGTTTATGATTCTGGTTACGGCTTGGAACCTAGTTTTGGGGACTAGCATAGAAACTGTTGCATCCCACCACCCAGAGTTCCGGGTTCTGGGTGAGGCTGTGACTGGAGAGACTCAGGGAGAAGGTTTTTAGCACCCTGCAGCCCTCTTCTGACCTGCCGAAGCGCCTTCTGAATCATCCAGTTAAAATGGAAATGAGTAGAGGAGGGTCATTTTCGTTCCTTGAAAAGTGTCGGCCTGTGAAGGGGACATGGCGGGAGCTGTTGCGGTGTGGGTCCGCGGTTTGTGCCGAGCGCTGGCTGGTTGGTAGGAGTACGCGTTGGGGGGTTGTGGGTGTGGGCTCGGTCCCCAGCTTTGCCACACACTGCCCGTGACCAGGCAAGCTGCTTTTCCTTGCTGAGTCCGGTCCTTTTCTGTAAAAGACGCAATACAGCAGCTGAAGGGGTTAGCCCAGGTGTTGGCTCCTAGAAAACATGCAATCAGCGTGGACTTGTCACTATTATGTGAGCCAGGGTGCCATGTCCTTGAGTGAGGGAGGGTCAGCTTTACAGATGAAGAAAGTGGAGCTTGGAAGATGGGCTTGCTCCCAGCCCACTGAGGGAGGGATGGCAGGATGGGGGTTGGGTGAGGGTCGGACCCGGCTGGTTTACTGGGTTAGGGCTTTTTGCTTTCCCAAGCTATTTTATGGGGCCTGTTTTCACCAGGCCCGTTCTGTTCGTCCAGCTGAATCGCATAAGATGATGGTAGTCATGGAGGGTGTTGGTGGACCCGGTGACGAAGTGACTGGAAGTGATCCTGCTGGTGTTAGGAGGCCCCGGCCCGCATCCCCATCTTCACTTAGATAGTAAGAGAAGGCTGTTCCTGTCCCTTGGAGCACCGAGGAGGCAACGGGGGCTGCTTTAGTGGCCAGGAACTGACTCTGTCACAGCTGGGAAGACTGAAGCCTGCTCCTGCATGGTGAGTTCTCTCTGAGGCAGGGCAGAAAAACCTAGAACACAACATCGTCTCTCGAGTGGTGTTTCTGCAGGCCGCTTTCTCAGCTCCCTGGGCACCCACTTGACCAGCTGTGTCTTGTTCGTATTTTGCCCAGGTGGGAGACCCCTGACAACCTTTAAATGTTACTCAGGAGGGGAAGGAATAAGTGCTAAGGAGCAAATCAGGTGTCAGGGGAGGTCCGGACTGATTGCTGTGCGTTCCAGATGATTCTTAGAATTGCAATGATGACAGTAATCACTAGAGCACATGTGGTGCCTCCATCATCGGTGACCTTGTGAGCACTGCTCACGTTTTATAGACTGGGCAGCTGGGCTTGGGCTCTCCAAGATCAAACAGCCTGGAAGTGGCCGAGTTGGGACGCAGACCTCTGAGGTTCCTGGGCGTCTCCGCATCTTCCCTGCCTGTCCTTTGGGGAGGAGACTGAGGCTCCCAGGTGGGATGTGACTTTCCAGAACTAAGTTCACTGGAACCCAGGTTATCATCGGTTCTTCTCTGCCATGTGGTCCAGACCTCAGTTTCCTCATCGGTGAGATGGGCACGGGCCTCCCGTTGCTGAGAGGTCAGGGAACCCTCTGTGAACCGCAGGTGCTGTGCTGTTAATGTCCTTACACGTCCAGCCTGACTTTTTTCAGGCTCTGAGGGCTGGCCCTGATCTGACTCCTTCGTCCACCCCTTTTCAGCCTGTACTATCCTATTTTTCAGGGAGACTTTGGAGGAAATAGATCTGGGTTTGGGTCCCAGGTGCTGCTAACTAGTTTTGTGACCGAACAAATGATCTAACTTCCCTTGGCCTTAGTTTCCTCCTCTGTGAAATAAGGATAATCATGCTTGTCTCATCCTTAGCGTGGAGTCTTGGTGAGGCGTCTATAAAATAATGGGTGGAGCCTTACCCACAGACATTATTTAACTGATCAGGAATGGTTGCAGGGAGAGTCTCTCAACCTCCCAGTGACGTTCAGGGTTCAGCAGTGTCCGAACCCTGTTCCCCTCCTCGGAGGCTGTGGGGTGTAAGTCACTGTCCCAGCCCTGCCTGCTAAATCCCTGCATTCTGTTATTGTCATGCGTGTGGCCTTTCTGGGTCTTACCGTTTTCCCCTGCTTTTCCCTATTGTGGCCCAGCCCATGGGGGTGGGAAGAGCAGCAGGCCCGTCCCTGTCCTCAGCGGGGCCCTGCTCCCAGCTCTGGGCGTGCTGGCCTCCGAAGGGGCCGTGTGGGAACCTGGTTGGGCAGCACCCTGAGGGGCATTGCAGCAGAGAGGCTGCCTGCGGGGGGCTGAGGTTCGCATTTTCAGTAGCAGGGAGCCCTGGGGCCATCGTCTTCAGAAGACTGTGTTCGGTTTGGGGGTTCTGGGGTTGTTATTCGTGTTCACACTGTTTCAGATGAGTGTGTGTCCCTCAGGGCAGTGAACTGGTAGGGCCTGTGTCTCGAGCCTTGTACCCTTGATTTTAGGCATCAGGCTGAAAATTTATACTTGTTTTCTTACCCGGTGTTTACATTAAGTCACGTCATAATGACTGGCACCCTCAAAGCTCAGAGGAATTAACTGAGTGCCTGGGGAGGCAATAAACCTGCGAGATTGTCCGTGGGGCCTGTGCTCACCCTCTCCGCTGTCTCGGCGCCGAGACTGCTGTGTGTGCGAGGCGCGTCCTCGACAGAGCGCAGAGGGCGTGCTCTGTAGCCACACTTCTGTGTACCCGCCTTCTTCAGTGGTCCTAAAGTGGGGGGTAAGAAGTCACCTGGGGTACGTGTTAGGGTGTTTTATCACCTAGAAAGCAGCGCGTGTGTGTGTGTGTGTGTGTGTGTGTGTGTGTGTGTGTGTGTAAGGCATTGTCCTTATTTGTCTGCCGAAGAGTGACTTCCAGGGAGAGGACTTGGGCCTCCCCTTTCCCTCTATTTCCTTTAGAAAGCAGCTCGAGGCTGTGGCCCAAATGCACTCTTGTGTCCCCGTGATGCCAGCACCACATGTGGCCCCATGCAGCAGAAAAGTCACGCCCACCAGTGCGGCCACAGCAGTTAGGCTTGGGGTGTCGTGGAGGGAGAGGGGCTGAGAGAACACAGCTTGAGTTACCCCTCCTGCCTTGGTGGTTTTCAGAGACGAGCCATTATCCCTGAGATTTGTGGACGCCGCTGTGCTTGGTGAAATGGAAACCACAACTGCTTTTGCCTGGTCCTGGACGGGCTCGTGACTCAGCCCGCCCCCTAGGCAGGCAGGCGCCACTTCCTGGTCCGAAGTGTGGACAGAGCAGTCGACATCGTCACTCTGCTCCTAAGTCTGTCTCCCTCTCGTCTGCGATGAAAAACCCGGAGTAATCAGTGTAGTCCCCCCCTGAAGCTGGGGGGCCACGCGAAGGCTGCAGACTCTGGGGTGTGGGTCCTGACCCCCTCCGCAGCACGGTGGTGTCCTGGGGCTGGGGTGGGGAGGTCAGCTGGCGTGTTCTCTGGGGAACTCCGCAGACTTGCCCCCTCCGGGGGAGCAGCCCCGTCGTCTGAACCACCGACCTGCTTGTGTTGATCTTAGGCTGTTTTCTTATTTGTGACAGGAGTGTGATTTCTTGTGGCCAGGGACCCAGTCTTCCCTTGCCTTAAGTTCTCCGCTGCTCCTGACTCCAGGTGTTCGATCAGGTGGCCCATGGGATGAAGCATTGCTCCCCCGCACCAGGCACCCTGGTTGCTTTAATTGCTTTGACTATCTGCTTAATAAAGTCTTGCTGGTCTCTCTCTCTCCTGGGAGCAGACTCCTGGAGGGGGACGGGGGGCCTTTGGGAGAGGCTATGACTGCTTCATGAAAACACTAGAACTTATACAACCAAAACATTGTGTCCAGTTCACAGTAGTCGTTGTGGGGGTGCACGCTCACCCCAGTATGCCGGAACACTTGTCTTCAGAATTGCGTTCAGAGCCAGTTTCTACTTTACATTTTGCATTGCTGCTGGCTAACAATGGGGTGATCCTGCTGGATCACCGACCTTATTCATCACTCTTTTCTTACAGAAACCCTTAGGTATTTTAAGAAAATCAAATCTGCAAAGACCCAAGTTTTCTCAGCTTTGAGAACTCTTGAGAGGAAGGTGTCGAGGGCTCTGAGGGTCTGACTCCGGCATTTTGGGAATGTCCTGACGAGTGGCACTGGTAGCGGGATGACGTGTCCGGCTTCCAAGCATGCGAGTCCGAAGGGAGCAGCCCTTATTTATGGGCTTCTGGGGTGTTTATGAAACAGCCCAGTCACACGTCTGTAAGTCTGCAGTCTCATCAGGTCTGACCCGTCCTGTGCCAAGAATTCCTCCATCCAGGCTTCTCTTCTTTTGAGCTGCTGGCCCCAGGACAGTGGTCAAGTGCGACGTAGTGCTCCTGGCTGTCGCCCGGGTTGTAGAAGGCCTTCCTCCTTCCTGGCAAGGCAGGATCTTCTGTTCCCTCAGAGTCAGGGACTCGGTCGTGGGGTGTGGGGGGAGACGAAGTGGGCCTGACCCTGGCTGGAGCTTGGGGGACCTTGGAACAGATGTAACCGTACCGGTCACAGCTGCTGTTTGGTGATTTGCACAAGTAGACAGAATTACTTCAGGTCCTAGTAGGGCTCCTGGGCTTGGCTTAGAAGGACATGGAGGTTTCTGCATTTCTTTTTTCCTTGCCTTTTTAAGAAGTGCACTTTTGATACTAGTTAAGTTAGACATTTTCATCTTAGCTACAGCAAAGAGACCGCCACCCTTGCTGCGTAAGAAGCCGTGCGAAACAGCAGAGCCTGCTTTAGACGCAGCCCCTCGTTAGTGAGCGGAGCATCAGTGTTCCGCAGCCAGGTTCAGAGGGTGGTCGCTGGCACCGGCGTTGGCACCGGGAACAATAAGTAATGGAACTAATTGGTCTCCACTAATTACGTGGGACGAAGGCATGTACCTCTTTTTTTTCCCAACAGCCTTTTGAGACATAATTTGCATACCATACAATCGGCATTTTAAACTATACAATTCAGTGGGTTTTATTATACTCAGAGTTGTACAACCATCGAAATCGGTTCAAAAACATTTTCGTCATTTTGAAATGAAACCTCGTGCCCAGTCGCCGTCATTCCTTCCTTCCAACCTCTTCCCTACCTCCTCAGCTCCAGGCAACCTCTCATTGACTTTCTGTGTCTCTGGTTTTTCCTATTCTGGACATTTTATGTAAGTTAAATTATACAGCTTGTGACCTGTTGTGCCTGGCTTCTTTCACTTAACATGATGTTTTCAAGGTTCATCCACATTGTAGCACGTATCAATACTTGCTTTGCAGTGGCTGACTCATACACCATGTGTGGTTGTACCCCCTTTTGTTGGCCCTTTCGTCAGTTGATGGACACTTGGGCTTGTTTCCATTTGGGGGCTGCTATGAATACTGCTGCTCTGAACATTCATCTCCAAGTTTTTGTGGGAACTTGGGTTTTTAATTTTCTTGGATGATGTGTATACCTGGGAATGGAACTTGCTGGGTCACGTGGTAACTTTAACATCGCGAGGAAGTGCCACGCTGTTTGGCAAAGCAGCTGTACCATTTTACGTTGCCACCCGCGGGGTGTGAGGGTTCCAGTTTCTCCGCATCCTTGCTAACACATGTTGTTGTCTATCTTTTGGGTTCTAGCCGTCCTAATAGGTGTGAAGTAGTCCTGTCTCATTGTGTAATGACACTGACCGTCATGTGCTTATTAGCCATTTATGTATATTCTTTGAAGAAATATCTATTTAGATCCTTTGCTCCTTTTAAAAATTGGGTTATTTTATTATTGTAGAGAAAACATGTGTATTATTATTATCATACATGATCTAGAATATATAACAATTCCATATAATGGTAAATGTTACTATCAGAATTCAGATAAGAGAGCATACTATGATGGAAAAATTGGTGGATTTTAGAAACCTTTAAGCAGATCTTCCTCCCTCGTGGGAGAAAGAGCTCATTTTAACCATCTCTGGCTGGTGTTCCTTATTTGAAAAAGGAATTTCTACTTGTTTGGAGTGAAACAGCCATATCTAGGGCATACTTTGGAAGGTAGAAACAAATCTTAAAATTCCAGAGTCTTGGTATTAAAGGATCTCCTTTAACTGCACATATTCCCAAACTACCAATTTACATAAGCTTTGAAAATAAAACATTAGCGCACATAAATCCTGATTGAGACTTGAGAAGGAAATAGGAGTTTTATGACCTTTAAACTCCTAAGACTTACCCTGCAATTCAGTGGTGAAGAATATCATGGGAAGACTTAAGACTTTGAAGTCATCCTGACCAGGGTTTGAATTGTTTTTTCATTGTTTACTCACGGTGTGGCCTTGAACCTTAATTTCCTTGTCCATAAAAATCTTTGTTGGGAGTTCCCTGGTGGTGTAGTGGCTTAAGGCTTCGGCGCTGGCACTGTCAGCGCTGCGGCCTGGGTTCGATTCCCAGTCAGGGAGCTACCCACATACCAAAAAGAAAAAAAAAAAAATCTTTGTTATAAGGATAAGCATTTTAAATCAAATTCCTAGCACCTCGTAGTTGCTCACTTAATGGTAACTGTTATTGTTATTATGCATCTCTTTGTTTATTAATTGTGCTTTTATTTCTATACTTTCAAGTTCTTACATAATATTTTTTTAGATTCTCACAGATTTTGTTACCTCGTTCAGAAATAGTGTGCTTTGGGATTTTCTTTTTTAAATTAGTGAGTTGCAAGCGTTCTTTATGTATTCTAGATACCAGTCCCTTATCAGATACGTGTTTTGCAGGCATTTTCTCCTTTTGTTTGGATTGTCTCTTCATTGTCTTGATGGTGTCATTTGGGCATAGAAGTTTTTAGTTTTGATGAATGAAGTGGCATATATCTTCTTAGAATCTTATACCTAGCTGGAGAGGGCCTTTGAGGTGCCTGTTCCAAGTGCCTTGCCCTCGTGATGGGAGGATCTGTGGTCCAGAGAGGAGGGTCCTTCCTCAAGGTCACAGGCCAAAAAGGTCAGGACTGGAGTTTAAATCTCCTGACATTCACCTTGGGGCATCTTCAGTCTCCCTCACCCCCCAGTGTTTCTAAAGGTGGGAAGTTTAGGTTTCATGTGTCAGGAAGGAGAGTTTGTAGCACGGAACCATGTTGATCTCCGTTGAAGCACAGAGATTCCAAAATCTGCCTTGCTTATGCTAGATGGGACTCCCTGTACGGTGCCTAAGCAAATAGTTCATTCACTGCCCCCCTCCCGCTTATTGAGATAGAATTTGCACAGTTCATTTGTTTTTAAATAGCTAAGAGCCCTGTCTTTCAGAGGGTGCGCTATAGGAGAGAATTGCTTACAACAGGGCTGCCCAGAATGGCAGACATAGTCATACATGGCTCCAAGAACTTAAATTTTATTTAATTTAAAATTCAGTTCCTCGGTCATGCAAGCTGTGTTTGTTTGCATTGCGCAGTATCCATGTTTGGCTACCAGCATGCACAGGGACCATTTCCGTCCTCGCACCAAGTACGGTGGACAGTGCTGGCCCAGAGATTTGTGTACCCTGGCCTAGGTTAGTGGCTTGGACTCAGCTTTGCTCTGTCTTCTGCATGTTCCTCATCTCCCTACACCAGGGACTTCCATGGATGTAGCTGCCTGGGAGTTTCTTGGCAAGCCCCCCACTCAGATTAGGTGGTCTGTGGGCCCTGCGGGCAGGGACACTTGTTTTCATTGTTTCTGGACTTGGTTGTCAGTGTAGAGACCAGAGCTTTCCTTCCCCTCACCCAGTAGCTGTGACTAGCAGAAACGGAGCTGAAAGGTGCTTGAGAGGATTGTGTGCTTTCTTAGAAAGGCTGACTCCTAAAAAGGAATGAATGAATCGATCTGTTTGCGTGAGGGGAAGAGGTTGAAGAGATTGTGAGTTTAATTCTTTCAGCTTTCATGGGTTGGTGACCTTTGGGTGGGTATTACCCTTTAGAGATCTTGGTGCTCAGAATTTACAAGATTGCAAAGTGACATGGGGAGGGGGAGGCAGGAGGAGTAGGAACCCCGGTGTGCTAAGACAGTGACCTGGCAGATTTCAGCCTAGTCCCATTTAGCGTTCTTGGGGGGGTTCACCTTTATTTCAGGTGCCTATAATCCTGGGGGTCATATGAGCCATGGATCCCAAGGTCACTAGGGCTGTACAAAGAATCTCACAGGAAGTGCTTATATAAAAGGATGGGAGGGACTGTGGGTGTACCAAGCTGGAGCATTAGAGCAGAGGTGAGTCCATAGAATATCTGAGAAGGGGTTCGCCCAGCCTTGCAGCAAGTTTGTGGTAGCAAAAAAATCCGGGTCCTGTGACACCTCACCTCATTCTCATTCCCCATACCGTCTTGTATGTCATTCTTTATACAAGGGACAGGTACTTCAAACACACCAGCAAACAGAATGACTCCTCGGAGACGTTGCCGGGCTCAGACAGTAATTCGCCCCACAGTACACAGTAGGTCTTGCCTTCCAGCCCTCTCTCGTCGTTAGAAAGTATTAAGAAACCTTTCAATTAAGGCAGATCCCCCAGTGTTCTCTTCTCTTCAGCTTATCTCCAGGATCTGTTTTGTCAGGGAGGTCTGTCCTTGACTTTAAAGACAGAGTTGGGAAAGCATACTTGTTTTTGGGGGGGTCTGCCTCATCCATCAGGCTTGAGAGCCTTGAGGGCAAGGACAGTGTTGTCCCTGTCACCACTTGGGGCCTGGCACAGCGTGTTCATTTAGTAAAAATCTGTGGAATTTCTCTTTTGGGAAAACTCCCTTTTGATGTGTTTCTGAGGTATGAGGTCCCTTCTCATTCTGATCCTGAAACTTTGTCAATTCTGCAATTTGGAAATAGTGACCAGAAGAAATAATTTTTCTGTCCGTGGCAGGGAGAGTTGCCCGTGTGTGTTTGAACTTGATAAGAGCTGGAGAGCTTTTACATTTGTGCCGAGGTTACTTGTTGCTGCATCGGGCAGTGGGTGGACATAACCCAGCAGGACATCCTGGGAAGGATTCCCAGAGCAGTGAGCCGGCAGGCAGGGAATTGGGGCAGGAATTCCATGCCATAAACACAGAATGTCTCACTTAAGGGTGGAACGTCTGCTTGCTCCTTCAGAGGTGGAAAACGGTCCTTTTCCAAGATCAGCTTAATGACTACTGTGCCAGTACATGGAACTACAAGACCAATTTATGCACCAGTTTAGCACAAGAAATGCAGTTTACCAAAGATCCGCACAAAATTCTTAAACAGGTTGAAACATCTGGTGTAATTTTAGTTTAGTCATTAGGGACAGGGCTCTAGGGTCAAGCTTGTGGAGCAGGGAGGTGACCCAGGTCGGAACACCTGTCTGCCTGGCCTTTGATGACTCTCCTCAGGTTCATTTTAATCAATTCCTTGTTCAGCTCTTGTCAGGGCCTAAGTCTCTCTGGTTCGAGCACAGTAAGTTTTCAGCCTGAGTAACTTGGACTGTTGCCTGTGTTTTCTTTTTCACATAGCCCGTGGATAGCTGGCCTTTTCAGCCAGGGAAAATGGGAATGGTTTTAAACACTCACTGGAGCCATGAATTTCAACCATGCATCACTTTGCTGCTTATTCCTTGAATTTCATATCTTCTGAGAAGCAATGCAGGGATATGGAGGCAGGCCTCAAGGGTCCTTTGGAGGTGTCTCAGGGACCTGGGAGCTGTAGGGAGGAAGGAAATGAGCCCTCTCAATCCCATTACCCAATAGCAACTCCCCTCCCTCCAGCCCTTGCATGTGTGTGCGTGTGTGTGTGTGCGCGCACACGCGTGAGGTTGCACTTAGGATTTCCTTTGGGGAGAAATGTTTCTGAAACCCCTTATGCAGGTGGCAGTGGGGAGGTCTGTCTGTGTCCTCCTCACATGAGTCAGGGGGGCCTCTGAGCTGAGCGTGTAGGGCTCAGCTGTTGTTCGTTTCTGTACAAAGGTTTTAATTTGGCCTCTAGCTTGCAGCTATTGCTTAGCTTTCCTGGGCAGCAGAAGTACGAAACCTGGTGTCATGAGTGAGAGGAGGGCCTGTAATAAGTGATTTCTGTGTATTGTGGACATCTTCAAAAGATTCAGTGTTATTCCTCCTTTTCTATATGAAATAAAGACTGTGTTGGGGGATGGACTCAGGCCTGTCTGCTGAAACTATTTTCCTAGAGAGGAAACTGTCCGGGGATGAAGAGTAGGTGGTGGGTCATCTGCAACACGGCAGCTTTGCAGTGGGGAGCTGAAGAACACAGTGGGAATAAACTGGAGCTAAGACATCGATGATCAATGCAGGACTTTGCAGGCTTCTGTTGTTTTCTGCTTTGGATATAGGTTTTGCTCTGTGAAGCCTAGAGGTGACCTCTTTAATTACTGTATATTTGGAGCTCTCAGAATGTATCAAGGATCAGCCTGATTCCCTGAACGTTAACGGAGGGCGTCAGACATCAGTTCCTGACCGCAGGGAGCTCCCAGTTCAGTGGGGGACAGATGGCCCTTAGTGAGTCCGTGCAGTGGGACTCCTCTGGTCCCAATAATGAGCCCCAAACCAGCGCAGAGAAGATTAATTCAAAGAGGAATGGATTGGCTCACATAACTGACCAGTCCAGAGATAAATCTAGAGTCAGTTCAGGAGCTCAGTTGATATCATCAGTGTCTGCTTTCTCTGTCCCCATCCGGACACCCTGTCCTGTGTGTCGGCTCGGTTCTCAGACACGCCCTCCCTTGGTACGAGATGGCAGGATGGCTGATTCCCAGGCCTGCCTCCTTCCACCTTCCTTTTAGCAAAAGAGAGCGTGAGCGTCTGTCCTACCACATCAGACAGTCTCGTTTCATCTCACTGGCTCCGGCTGGGCCCTGTGCACACCCTGAGCTTGTCATGTGGCCAGGGACATGTGAAGCACTGCTTTAAGCCTGAGTCCTGTGCTTTACCTCTGAACCTGAGGTGGAGCCACCTCTGCCCTAGGCCCCTGGGCTAAGAGGGGAAAGACATTGAAGCATTGATGGTAGGGGAAAGCTTAAACTCTGGCCTGACCCGGAACCTGACCCTGACATACCCAGAATTTATTCCATTGTGGGTCTAGCGTCTTGTTACCCACTGCTTTTAGCTGCACTGTGGGCATTAGGATCTTGACTCTAATGTTAGATATCTTCATAATGAATACTTTTGAGATTCTCAAACGATGAAGGCTGAATGAGGACAGTTGGTGCAATGATACCCCACCCGTGAGCCACGCCACTCAGAGAAACATGTCTTCATCTTTCTGGGGTTTGCACTGCAGAGTGGGAAATGGTACAGACTTCAGATCAAGCTTGTCCAACCCATGGCCTGCTGGCCATGTGTGGCCTGGCTGCCCAGCACAAATTCGTAAACTTTCCTAAAACATGAGATTTTTTTGTGAAAAATATTTCTACAATAGCTCTTCAGCTATCCTTAGCATTAGTTTATTTTATATGTGGCTCAAGACCATTCTTCTTGCAGTGAGGCCCAGGGAGGCCATAGATTGGACACTCCTCCTTTAGAGATTTTGGAGAAAGACCCAGGTGTCTATCTTGACTTTGTAACTGAGCTTCTGGTCCCTCTTCTGTAACATGGTAACCACCTGACAGAATTGTGTGAAATAAGTGCAGTGATGTGAGTCAAGCACGGTGCCTGGGACGTAGTGACTAGTTCTTAACAGGTAGTGATTGTTATTTCCTGATTTTTCAAATAAGCAGGGCACAGTGCCAGATAACCTCTCTGAAGTTAGATTCGGTGTTACCATTCTGTGAATCTTGTGAAAAACTTTCTTCTGCTGCCCACACCTGCTCAGAGTTTGAGAGATGTGTCATCTCTGAGGGTGAGAATTTAGAAAGATCTCAACAATCATGGCCCTCACAGAGGATAGCACTTTCATAGTTTACCTAGTACTTTTGTCTCCATTCCCTCATTTGATCCTTAGCACAGCCTGTGATAAAGCAAAGCAGGGATCACAATTCTCATTTTATAGGTGAGGAAGCTTATCAATGACTTACCTAAGGGCATAGTGACTGGAGACAAGTTCAATGGTCAAGAACCTTCTCAGAGATCCGTGTCCATTCCATTGTGGATTTGCCTTTCTAATATAATTCATTGAATTTGTTAGATATTATGTATATGGTGGTTTCAGATGGATTTGACCGAGAGCCATATTGTATACTTCTTAAAAGAGGAGAAGACTTGAGTTCATTTGGTGAAAAATAAGATTGTCCTTTTACTTTTATCTTTGTTCACTGGCCTGATTTATTAGGATTGTATTACAAACCTCTTCAGCCATTAAAGCAAATTAGCTCAATTTGTGTTGTATGAAATAAATCAAGTTTATAACATTTCAAAGGTACAGTCAGTAGCTTCCTAATTAGAACCTGAAAAGCTTGCCTAGCTGAGGTCCAAGTCGTTTATCTTGGTAAAGGTAAAGATTTCTCAGGGGACTGGGCTCCTATGAAAGAGCTAAATGCTAAATTCTTAATCTCTTAACACTTAGCTCATTTCTTCCTAGCCACACACCTCAAAGCAGTATGTACTAGTAGTCTTCATAATACTGGATGATAATTTTGATGGCATTGAGAAAAATTGAGTGTGCCTAGCAGCCAACAGACTATTGCTAGTATGTTATTAATATTACATAGGTCTTTTAGATAAGCTTCTATTTCAAGGCATTTGAAAATATAGACCAGATTAATCGAATGCATTGTGCACAGTAAGTGTCTGTGTCATCCTCTTCTTTATGTGTATGTGTGAAATGATCACAAGAACCAGCAAAAACAAGGTCACCTTGGATAGGTTTATCAGTTGTTAGGTAGTTGTGGGATGAGTCAACATCTAGTTGACTGAGGGTTGAGACTAAAGCCAGATTACTAGGTTTGTGATACACCAGGAAGGGGCATTCTGTGAAGATGCACAAGGCCTTAACCTAGACGTCTAAGGTACACAGGTGTCTGTGAAGATATCTCCTGCGGTGGAATACACCAAGCACCTGAGACCAGAGCCCAGGTTAATAGCACATGTTTTTGAGGTATTCTGTACACATGGTGAGGTGCATAAAGTGCACAAATCTGAAATGTGTTTAGTGAGTTTTTGCACATACACACTCACATAACCACTATTCAGATTAAGATACACAGAACATTGCCCTCACGTCATGCTTTTGCCAACCCCCACTCCCTCAGACACTATCTCAGGAAGTCACCGTTTCGACTTCTATCAGCATCAGTTAAGGTTTGCCTAATCAAGAACTGCATTATAAATCGGATCGTACAGTAGGTACTGTTGCGTGTTTCACTGCTTTCACTCAGTATAATGCCAAAAGCCCAGGTTTTCTGCACTCAAGGCTGTCTTGGGAAGTTACCTGGATTAATAAATGTTTTAAGAAACCTTGACTTATACTGGTGGGCAGCATGCATTTTGAGGTCAGAGATGCCCTGGAACCATTATGAAATTAAATAGTAGAAAGGCCAAGGAAAACATGGAATTGGAAGCTTCTGGATTTGCACATCTTTTCTTTACCTGGTGAGGGGAACTGTCTCCACTTGCCCACATCTTCCACATGGACACTGGAGAGTCCTGGCTACTTGTATATAACAGGTGAATAACATCATGTGTAGTGGAAACGATTGGTGAGGGCGTGATGGAGTCAGAGAATGTGTTAGCTGGTATTCTGTGTCCACGAGTTCTTCCTCATCTTGGAATAATACCCTTATATGTAATGTGAATGGTTGTGAAAGTCCTTACAGAAAGAGACCTATTTCTTTGCTTTTATTACTTATATTCCTTGTCTTATTAAGTTCTCTCTGTCGTCTTGTTTTCCCTTTTCTTTGACTCTGAATAAACCCTGAAGAACCAGTCTCTCTTTTGTGCCACTGTAGTCCTTTAATGTGGAGAGACTAGAGTTTTAGCTATATTTGGAAGTATTTTTCAATAATGTTAAACCTAGTCTATGCAACAACTTTGTTTCTCTTGAGAGGTCTTAGACATTCTGTAAATGTTCTCAAATATATACAACCAGACCATACTAAAAAATACTAATACCTAAAAAGCAAGACTTGACTTTGAGTTACACATATTTGATGAGAAGTCAGTTTTATTACTTCTAATTTTGAAGTCAATTAATTTTCTTTTTTTCTGGTTAATATTTCTTAGGTCCTAAGAAAGGTCATAAAGATATTGTTTTCTTACAGAAGCTGTATAGTTTTAGCTTTTACATTTGAATCTGTGGTCCCATATCAAATTATTACCATTTTTTTTCCTATGGTGTGACGTGTAGGGGTCTAGGTTCATTTTATTCCCCGCAGTGGATATCCAGTTCTTCCAGCAACATATGTTGAAAATATTTTCCCATCTCTTTTAAATCGCTTTGTTACCTTTGTTGAAAATCAATGGGCCATATAAATTTGGTTCTAATTATAGACTCTTTTCTCTTCCATTGATCTATTTGTCTATTTTTATGCCATTTATACAGTGTTTTGATTACTGAAGCTATTGTTCTAAGTTCTAAAATCAGATAGTGTAAGTTCTCCAATTTTATTCTTCCTTACCTCTATTCTATTGGCTATTCTAAGTCCTTTGCATTTCCATATAAATTTTAGAATCACCCTGTTAATTTCTACAAAACAGGTTTCTTGGATTTTGATTGAGATCAAATTCAATCTATAGATCACTTTGGGGAGAAGGACATTTTAATAATATTGAGTCTTTCAGTCACTGCATATAGAGTATCTTTCCATTTATTTAGATATTCTCTAGTTTCTTTCAGCAATGCTATCAGTATAGAGATGTTACATAAATTTATCTGTAATATTTTGCTTTTTGATGTTATTATCAATGGAGTTTAAAAATTTTTTTTCCAGTTTTTAATTGCTATTGTGTAGAAACATGCTTGATTTTCTTTTTTTATTATTATTTTTATATATTGGCTTCGTACCTGTCACCTTGCCAATTTTATTAGTTCTAGTAGCTGTTCTGACGATTCATTAGGATTTTCTATGAATGTAATCATTCCGTAAAGATAATTTTGTTTATTGCTCCAATATTTATGTATGTGTGTGTGGAATACACACACACACACACATATGTACATATATTTTTCCTTATTGCATGGCTGGGATTCTGGTACAGTGTTGAAATGGAAGTGGTGAGAGTAGATATCCTTGTTTTATTCTTGAACTCAAAGTAAAAGTGTTCAGTCTTTCATCATTGAGTATAATGTTAATTATAGGTTTTGAATAAATGTCCTTTATTAGTTGAGGAAATTTCCTTCTATTTCTAAGTTTGCTGAGAGTTTTTGTTGTGAAAGGGCATTGAATTTTGTCAAATGCCTTTTCTGCACATACTGAAGTAATCATATGGTTTTCTGTTGTTGTGTTAATGTGGTACATTCCATTGAGTTTTGAATGTTAAACCAAATGTTATTCCCAGGATAGACCTCTACTTGGTCTTGATATGTTGTTCTTTTTTTTTTTTTTTTTTTTTTTTTTTAATTGTTGGATTTAATTTTCTTGTTAAGGATTTTTGCGTGTGTGCTCTCGAAGGATATTGGGTCTTAAATTTTTGTATTTTTGTAATGTCTCTGGTTTTGCTATCAAGGTTATGCTGGCCTCATAAAATGAGGAGTAGTCTGGTACCAATTACTCTATCATGACCAGAAGCAGAGTTCCAGTTTACTTTTAAGTGCATAGAGTGATGGCTTTTTTAGATAAAAAAAGATGGAATTATCTTAAAAAAAAATCAGCTAAGAAATTCTGAAATACCTATGGAATTGTATATTTGTTGTATATGAAGTAATGCATCAAAGATGCTAGAAAATACTTTAAGTAGTTGAAAAACTCATACCCTCTCTTATACTAAAATTTCTATTTTATTAGCAAAACTTATCACTGAGGGAATGAATTATTTATCTGATTGTCATTCCTTTGCAGTTTATGATGTATTTAATTAATAAGGTTTTATTGTATGTTAATATGAGTGTCATTTTTTTCTCTCTTTCTACCCTCTTTTGGTTGTATTTTTCCCAAATAAAAGCTTATATTCCTAAGTCAGCTAGTGTTTTTACCTGTTACTTTACATGCAATTGGTCATGTGGTCTCAGATAAAATTTTTTCCCTCTGTATTTGTAACATTGGAGGTAGCCAGTGCTACTGTTGTTTCTGTTTTTAGGGGACTTTCTTTCTTTCTTTCTTTCTTTTTTTTTTTTTAAAGGATTATAAATAAAGTCTAACTCAGCAGTGGTTTGGTATAGAGTGGAGGTAGGAGAAAACAGTCAGTTTTGGTGAAGTCGAAATCTTGTCTTAAGGAAGCAAGAAGGAATTGGAAGCAACCCTCCCAGCTCCCTTAGTGCTAGTGCATCCAGGGCAGGGACAGGGAGGAGGGACTTGCTGTGGGAGAGTTCTGGGAGTGTGCTGTGATGCTTTGGGAAGTGGCTCCACTTCCACAGCTCTGTCTTCAGAACGACGTATTTAGACAAACATCCGGCACAGAGGCTTCAGCGGTACTAGGCTTTTCTTTAGCCCCTTCAATCCAGAGGATGGCACCTCTGGGTGAGGTATGTCCCCCTGTGACTTTTCCTCTATTTTCTTCCCGAGAGCTCAGGGAAGTTGAGTGGGTCATGGCACTTACAAGCAGGGACCCACAGCATTGCTTGGAGCCTCTGGCGACCTCTGACTGACAGGCGCCTTCTCCCTCCTGCTGTTGTCTCGGTTCCTGGATGGTGGGCTGAGTTGCACGATGCCTGCGGGGGGAGCACACACTCTTGGGTGCCACAGACCTGACTCTGGTGCTGCCTCCTGTAGCAGTCTCACTTCTTCCTCTGGGTGATCCTTATGAAAGGGTCTTGGGCTTGGGGACCATTTCCACTTGTGCATAAAGTGTTCCCCCCCCAGCATGAAAAGTCCCCCCTTGCTCTCCACCCATCCGTATCCTACTCATTCTTGAAGGCTACGTCAGGCCCAGCCTCCTTCAAGAAGCCTTCCCTAACTAACTGCTCAAGCCCCCCTTTTTCTTCCCTTACAGATCTCCTTTTTGAGTGCGTATTGTTTAATGTAGCCTTAAGAATAATGCATCTTGGGGAGTTCCCTGGTGGTATAGTGGCTAGGCTTTGGTGCTCTCAGGGCCGCGGGCTGGGTTCGATTCCCAGCCAGGGAACCGCCAAACAAACAAACAAACCAACAAAGAATAATGCACCTTGAATTGACTCGAGAAGACAAGATTATATCAGCAGCTGTAGTCCAGGCCTGATTTTAAAAAGTAGCACAGAGTGGAGACATTTATTTACTTGACATTCTCAGGTAGGGTTTAGTTATTTGGAGACAGGAATGAAAAAGTGTTCCTATACTGTACGAGGGGAAATGAAGTGTTTGCAACAAGCAGAACATTTAGGTTATAATGAGTGTCAGAGCAGAGAATTTAGGCTAAAAGAAACAAAGTTAAATTATTTGACATTTTGATTTCTCTGGCTTGACCCCATGGATTATTGCCTTATTTTCTTTACTTTTAGACTCTATGGTGAGATTTTTCTGTAGATACCTGCTCGTCATTGATTTCTTTCCACCACACCCACTCTGTTGGGATTTTTGAGTTATTTTTCCCTCTTGGTTTGTGCATGTCAGCTCCGCTGCCAGCTGTGTTTAGGGTACTGGCATCAGAGTCAGATATCCCCAGGCCCAGATCCCAGGCTGTCAGTCTTGAGCAAGTCCATCTCGCCAGTCCTCCTTATGTTCCTTTTTAAAAGAAGAATGAGGAACCTTGCCTTGCAGGATGGTGGCAGAGTTTGAGACAATGTGGGTCTCGTGGTTGGCACATGGCAGGAGCTCTGATGGTAGCTACACAGGGGTCTAGTAGCTCTGCACCAAGTGTCCCATTGGTTCTTGCACATCATAGATGCTCAGTAAGTGCTCTCCCAATGCATTGCTTCAATTACCTTAATAGTTGATAGCCAAGGGGAAGTGGGTGTCATCAGGGTTTATACACTGAAGTTTGCTGAGTTGTTGCAAAGGCATGCTTCATGATGTTTACCCCGTTGCGGGTTTGATATTTATGAAACACGAGTCCTGATAACAAAATGCATTCTGTAGCACCTAGGATGTCATTAAGGCCACGGAAGTCAGCGGGTATCTTCGTGCCCTGTGTGGAGACCTTGGAATGAATAATTAGGGGAGAGAGAACATGGACAGACGGAGGACGCTTCCTGAGGCCCTGGGGCTTGAACTACAATAATAATTGTTACTGAGGGAGTAGCTGCTCTGTTTCAGGTGTTGTTCCTGGTAGTCACATAGGGCCGAGGAATAAACTGAGACTCCAAGAGGCGGTATTGAGGTGGGTGTGTAAAATTCGGAGGGATGTAAAGTAGATGTTCCAGGGTGGGGGAAGATAATGAAGAGATGAATCGGGATAAGAAGTTGAAGCTTCCTTGCTCACACCAGGATTCCATCGCATCTCTGGGTTTGTAAGGTCAGCCTTGGTTAGCGTGTGAGATGCTGCTGATGTTGCATTGACTTTTCCATGTGCGTTGCTTTTATGTTTATCGCTTTTATGCTTGTTTCCTGAAAACGCTTTAAATTTGTTGGATTTTCCATTCTTCGGTTTGTCGAGGCAGATACTCCTGTAGCTGGGAGGAGTGGCAGGGCGGAGAGTGTGCTGAATAGAAGGAAGCAAACTTCGATTCTGGTCACCTTCTTGCTGTGATTGCCTGGTGGTGGAACTTGGTGCCTGAGGCGGAGCTGGGGGTGCGGACGCTCGGCGTCAGGCTCAGGAGTCGGGCCCTGCGGCCTTCTCTCCGGACCCGTGACTGAACTCCTAGGGCTCTGAGGAGGCTTTTGTCCCAGCGGCCCTGCCAGTTAGGATGGTTGCCATGCAGGCCCCCCTCCCCCAACCCAGGTTCTTCACTAGATAAGCTGCTTTGGCTGTTTGAGCCTTGCAACTGCAGCCTCTCCGAGCTGTCACTGTATCTGTGTTTCCCGTCATGCTTCCTTCTTGTCTTCGCTTCAAAGAGGCTCAGAGCTAAAGTTACTGCTTGAGTATAGTTGCTGGGTTGGCCACGGTTTAAGTGTGTGTGTGTGTGTGTGTGTGTGTGTGTGTGTATTTAACTTTTTTAATGTGATTTTTATTTTGATACTCATTATTTCTATGTCTTCTATTGCATGTCACTTTAAGTCATTTTGAGAAGTATGTCAGGTATTCGTTTAAAAACCCTTCCTGTGGCAGGAGCTTCCATCAGACAAATGGAAAACAGATTTCGGGGACTTTGATTAAATAAGTTTGGGGTAGATTTTGTGTTTAAACCCTTTTTTATGTTATTCCCTGTCACATGGCCTATACAGTTCATTTTACTGTCCTCTCATGTGAGGTAGGCATCAGGGGAAAGTTCTTTAGAGAAATGATTTGTTCTCCTGATTATGCAAATACTGATGTGGTAACCTTCACTTCGGACCTTCGGGCAGACCTGTGATTCCCTGAGGTTGTGGGGACTATACCCCTCCCTCTTTCTTCTGGGGGCCTGGGGCAGCTCCACTGGGGTCCCAAGGCTGCTGTGGGGGTGGGGTCGCCCAGCTTGTGCAGCTGCTGGCTGACCCTTCTTGACTATGGAAGGACAAGATTTTGGGCATGGTTACTGGCTGTCCCTGCCACCTCCCCCTCTGCCCCTCCCATCGCGCCACCAGCCTTTTAGGGGTAGCTTGTATTCACTTGACGAACAATAATTTGGCACCAATATGCTGGGTGCTGAGATGGGTGCTGTATTTTGAAACACTTAATGATGACAGCAGAGTTGTTCATTATAAATAAGATAGTTGTCGATTACAAACAGCGATGATGTTGAGAAGCCGGTGTGGCGTGTGTGAGCAGCTCTGGCAGAGGAAGTGAGGCCTCTGTAGAGAGGATATCAGTTACACTGGGACCACGGGGAGCAGAAGTCCCTTTTCTGGGGTGTGTCCTTGTGTGTGAGAGCCTCTTGGAACACTTGTGCACAGTAATTCCAGATCCTTGGGTTTACGAAGAATGTACCTGGGATCCTCCAGACCTTTGGTGTGGCCCCCAGAGGTGCCTGCGTTATTTCTAGAAGTTACATAGGCTGGCCACGCTTCCCTGCCCCTCCCCTGGATGTGACGCTCCCTTTCCCTAATTCAACTGATGGCTTTTCTTTTCACATCGCTGGCCTCAGCTTTTTTTATCTAATTTTATGTCCTGCAGCCTCACGCCTCCAGAGTGTCAGCAGTGCCTGTGCCCATTCTGTCCCTTCCACTTCTCCTGTGCCCCCTCCATGTCCCGAGGGGACAGGGGCTGTATTTGTATCATCTTTGTGTTTTCTGGCACCTGGAGGTGGCTGGCCTGGTGCTTGTCCAGCTCTAGGACCTCTCCTTTTTGTGTCCCCCTTGTAGTCGCCTGTCTTTGATGCAGTGCGCTTCTTCCAGGACTCGGTCTTGTCTCCTTTCCCTACGTCCCTCTGCCTACTTGTTCCTTTTGACCCTTGACCTTCGCACCCTCATTCTGCACCCACCCCTTCTTTTTGCCTGCTTGCTGGCTTTTCTTACCGTCTGTCACTTTACATGCTCACTATTTCTTTTTACTCCAAGCATCTGTTCATCTAACTCATGAACTGCAGTTGGTATAATTAAATATGTGATATGTCTATTTTAATATCGATATGTCATGGACATAGAAGTAAGAGCCTTGGCTGTTAGCACTGGGCCGGATCACTATGTGAAATGTCCCCTCCTGCCAGCTTCCCTCAGGACACTCATGAAGCACCTCAGAGGTCCGCTCTCTGGGTCTCTGGGTCTCTCTGTGTCTCTCTCTCTCCATCTCTATCTCTCTCTCTCTCTCTCTCTCTCTCCGTCTCTCTCTCTCTCTCCGTCTCTCGTTCTCTCTCCGTCTCTCTCTCTGTCTCTTTACACCTCTCCCTCTGTTCCCATCTTTCTATATGGCACGAATCACTCGACCAGGCTGGCAGCGTTTCCTTTCCATGAATCCCTGGTTGTAGGCACACACAGACACCTGGGTAAGTGGGAGGAACAAAAAGGGTGCTCTGTCGAGGGGCAGCATGCGAGCCCCAGTAGAGAACTAGGATTTCATACCCCCATCTTTGTCGTCCTTCCTGTTAGCTCCTCTAACAGGGCAGCACTTGGGTAGTTTGGAACTGGGAGCCCGGGCACTCTCCCTGGAGTGTATTGCTGATGCAAAGCAAGGAAGGCAGGAGCAATCAGCCTCGCCTTGTGCTGGCCTGTGGTCCCAAGTGGTACCCGTCCCCATGTGAAGGGTGAGGCGATCAGCCCATCTGTGAGGCTTCTACGTGGAGAGACACGCCATAAAGGATCCAGTATCGGGATAGATTGAGATATTTGCTTGTCACTTCTGTTCAAAGGTAAATAAACATCTACCTTTGGTTTAGAATTCCAGCCTCCTGGCCTGTGGGTGAATATTGACTGACAGGCATTACCTCCCACGTAGAAAAGGGTTACGTGCAGGGCCATGAATCTGAGCTCTGCGGCGGATGTATCTTCCTAATGTTGTTGGCCGAGTGGAATTAGAACATGTTGTTTCTTTAGAAGTTATGAAAAGCAAACAAGGATCTCCTTGCTCCCAGACTAGCGGGAAGTAAACTAATACTTGAAATCCTCTTTTATCAGCCATAAAAGTTAGATGAAAGCTAAGGGCAGATATCTTAGAAGATTGTAATATATCTTGGACCACAAATTTCTATTCCTTTTCTGGAAGAGAAAAGCTGCATTTTAGATTTAGATAATTTGGTTAGGTTTTGTAGGCTACCAAGTATAAAGAACACTGGATTCAGTCTCTAGAATCTTGAGTTTTTGTGCAGAGATAGGCAAGTCGCTTCACCGCCGCCGGCTCTGTTTTCCTTGGCTCGCGAAGGGGAATAAAAATTCCTGCCTCAGAGGTGATAGTGGCAGTCAAATGGGCAAGTCCTGCCAAGCTCATAGTATGTGCTCAATAAATATTAGTAACTGGTAAGCCTACTGCAGGCCTGGGGGTTCTCCTGTTTTTGTTTACTGTTTGTTAGCGTGCGTGGCTGGACCGGAAATAACGCGTGCTGTTGGTACTCCTGTGGACACTGTGACTTGCAGGGTCTTAATGATGCTGTTTCATGGACATTTTGAAAGAACTCATGGCTCCAAAAAAAGGCGGAAAAGTTTGAGTTTCCTTTTTTCTTTCATTGCAAAAGATTTTGAAGTGTAAGTCATGTAACTAATAACGGGAGATTAAGAGTCAAAGCCTTTTGTCTTACTCTGGTCATTTTTTAAGCTGAACTTGGCATGCGATGAAGCAAATCCATGTCTTCTTGACCATTCACTTTTTTTTTTTTTCCTGAGAAAATAGATTCTATCTCTAATGAAATAATTGCAGACAGTCTTGTTACTGTATGGTCCTGATTTTTTCATAGAAGCATTGTTGAAATGCATGGGAACTACCAGGTTAAAAGATGTAAAAATAGCCAACACTCCATATAGTTCAGATGGTATCCCCAGATGAGAGGTCCCTGTGGCATGAGAAATGTCTAGAACGGGTCAGCAAACCAGGGCCCTTTTACGTGGCCTGTGAATTAAGG
Organism: Lyroderma lyra; assembly: GCA_004026885.1. Taxonomy (NCBI): domain Eukaryota; kingdom Metazoa; phylum Chordata; class Mammalia; order Chiroptera; family Megadermatidae; genus Lyroderma; species Lyroderma lyra. The sequence goes on along the minus strand of PVJL010000247.1, from coordinate 45,975 downwards.
GTGGGGGGAAAATCCAAAGAATAATGCTATTTCATGACATATAAAAATTACATGAAACTCACATTTCCGTGTCCATAAATAAGGTTTTATTTATTTATTTAAACACAGCCACAACCCACTTGTTCACATACTGTTTATGGCTCCTTTTCTATTACAATGATAAAACTGAGAAGTCGCCTAAAATACTTACTGGCTGTCATTTTACAGAAAAAGATTGCCATTCCCAGGTCCAGATGGTGAAGAATTTTAGTTCTAATATGTATTAATGGAAGCATGACTTCTTTTTTCAAATTCTTTTTTCAAATTAAGATTTTAACTTTCCTTTAACTCGTATTTTTTACTTAAAGTGTGAAGAAGAACAAACATGTCGCATTAATCTTACTACTTAGATCACCCCCCACCCTCTGTTTTTCTTTTACATTTTTGGTGATTGAAAAATACTTTTACCTGTGCTCTTTTAAAGTTTAAGAAAGGTATAAAATAAAAACCTGTGCCCTACATTTTCCTCTGTCCCGATTCCTCTACCCAAAGGCAACACTGTTAGTAATTTAATATTTAACATGACAAAATATTTTTGTGGTTATATCAGAAAATATATGTGTATCCTTTTAAATAAGCTTTTCAGAGCATGCTTAATTTACTAGTAAAATACCTCTTAATTATTTAACCTTTTATCATGAAAAATTTGAGATGCATACAGCATGAGACAGGTACTGAAGCTGAATGTTAGGTTTTCTATCAACTCATGGCCAAATCTTGTTTCACCTATGGAATCCAATTCCTGTATCACTCTGAGCAAATTCCACATACAGTTATTTCATTGGTAAATACTTCTGTACCTATCTTTAAAAGATAATGACTGTTTTTATAAACAACCACAAACCATTAACATATCCCCCTCCCCCAGCAATTCCTTAATGGAAATTTGGGCATTGGGTACTAACTACCTAAAGTTGTCTTGTTTCCTTCTCACAATTGTCTTTTAAATGCATCATTTCTTTTCCTCATTGCTTAAATCAGGATCTGGAGAAGGCTTGCACAGTGGGATGGTTGTTGTCCTTGAAGCCTGTTTTTATCTCTAACTTCCCTCTCTACCTTTTATTTTCTCCTTGCCACTTACTTTCCAAGGAAAGGAGATGATTTCTCATTGACGTTCATGTGGTGGTGCTTGACGTGTTCCTCTGTCCTCTGATTTATTAGCTGGAGCTGTAGAGGCTGGAGCACATTGAAATATTATTATTATTTATTAGGACATTTAGCTACGCTAATTCATAGATGGCGCTGGGTTCTTTCAATAGGAGGCACTTACAATCTGGCTCTTTCTGTGATGTTAGTTAGCACTTGCTGTTTAATGGCTATATCCAGTCATTCATTATGGATAGTAAAATGGTGATATTCTAATTCTATCATTCCTTTGCATTTATCAACTGAAATATTTGATTTTCCTCCTATATTTACCAGTTTTTGAAAGTACTGAGTTGGCTTATTAACATCCTTTAACAGTGACTAGTTTGGTTTTTTTGTTTCTGTAATTTAAACACATATTATGAATTTAAACATATTTGCTGTGTTTTGTTGAAGATGCTCAAATTGTCCCCTTTTGGGCTCATGTGAGCCTTTTCAGCTTGACCCCTGAGCCCTCTAGACGTGAGCCTAGTAGTCTTCGGTAGCTGCTTTCTATCTGGTGTGACAAGATGTTCAAGATGACATTTTTTTGCCTCAGATCTGGAATCAGCCATTTCTCCAAGGAGTCAGTCCTCTGTTTATTTTAGTCCAAACTAAATAGTGTTCCAAGACTATAGTCTGGACTCCGAGTTGCATCTCCATAAACAAACAAACATCTTTTCAGAGTAAAAACACATAGAGAAAATGCGTGGACACGACCCTTGTGTAGCCACCACACAGGTCAAGGAGGAGAACATGGCTGAGCTCAGAAAGACCCTCATGGGTCCCTTTTCTGACCACAATCCGCCCCCCCCTTCAGAATAACCACTCCCTTCGCTGCTACGGTAACCATTTCCTTCCTTCCTTTTTCTTTATCACTTTTATGAATCATGTATGTGTATACCCCTAAACAGTATAGTTTGATTTTGTCTCTTTGTGCATTTTATACAAATGGATTCTTGTATGTCTGCTTCTTTCAATGTTGTAAGATTCATCTGTTTTTCTTTTCCTGCAATATGGTATTTCATTGGATGAATAGATCATAATTTATTTACTCATTCTACTACTGATGTACATTTGAATTGTTTCTATATAGTCATATACATTTTGAGCTGTTGAAAAACACTGCTAAGACTGTCCCTGTCCCTTGGTGCCTGTGTGCATACATTTCGGGTGTGTGTGTGTAACTGCTAGGTCTAAAGGTCTGTCGTCTTTTCAGATTGTTAATCCCACTGATGCTCTCACCACCAGCGCACGAGTGTTCTGTGTGTCCTGTTGCTTTGCGTCCTTGCCCACACCTGGAACTGTCAGACTTTACCATATTTGCCAGTTTGTTGATTCGAAGTGGTATCTCCTGTGACCTTCACTTGGTGTTTCCCGTATTCCCAGTGAGGTTAAATACCTTTACATATGCTTAATTGACTGTTTGGATTTCTTCCTCTGTGACTTTTATGTTCAAGTGTTTGGCTCATTTTCCCATTGAATTGTGTTTTTCTTACTGGTTTATGTGTATTGGATATAGGTTCTCATTGGTTGTGTGTGCTGTGAATATCTTCTCACATTCTGTGGCTTATCTTTTCGCTTCCTTTATGGTGCATTTTCATTAACATGAGCTCTTGTACTTCTTATGTCTTATTTTAGGAAATCTCCCTCAACCCTGAAATAGGGTGGGACATATAATAAAGATATAAAATATTATATAGTAAAATTACGTAAGAAGATCTGGTCCTCATAGCTGTTTTTTTTCTTTCTATGCACATTCCCTTTTAAAAACTCTACATAAAGGGAGTTCCCTGATGGTGTAGTGGCTTAAGGCTTCGGCGCTGGTGCTGTCAGCGCTGTGGCCTGGGTTCGATTCCCAGTCAGGGAGCTACCCACATACAAAAAAGCAAAAAAAAAAAAAAAAAAAAAAAAAAAAAAAAAAAAAAAAAATCTACATAAAAAGAATAATACTGTCACATGTTCTGTACTTTACTTTTCCACATAAAATTTTATTTTGGAGATCTTTCCACATCATCCACGTGCTGATAAACTTCTGTTTTGAGTCTTATGTCCTATTAAAATGGTGCTGCAAAATACTTGTGCAGAGTCTTGGCATAGTTTCGTAAGTGTCTCTTTAAAGCAAATTCTAAACAGCCAAATTTCTGGGTCTTACAATTGGTCATTTTATATAGTAATAGATATTATTTGCTCTCAGTTAATATATGTGAAATAGCAGTTCCTGCAGTCTGAATTAGAAGGTCCAACTGGCCACATTCAGAGAAATTACCTGGATGTAAAGTGCCTTTTAGACCCAATCTGTATTAATTGCAATATGATTACTTTAAAAAGATTGACACCAACCATTCTTCATGTTTCAAAGGAAGAAATTGCTAATTTAGCCACGTTATAGTTCGGAGCACATTTCACGGGAGAGTCTATGATTGTGTAGAGTATGTATGATAAAGAACAGGGAGGCAAGCAGATGCTTAACTGTGCAATAGACTCAGCGCAGAGAAGCCTCTCCTAATGACTGTGATGTTCTTTGTGACAACCAGAGAAAGTTCTCGGTTTCCTGGGTAATCATCCTCCCCAAAGGAGGGACTCTCACCAGCCTTACGGAGCTTCCATTTTATTCAAATTGAAATACTGTTTTTCCCTTCTTGTTTTAGTAATGCTTTGAGCGTAACCGTTTTTCTCCAACATTTCCTGAGCACCGCGCTGTGTTCTGGGGACTAGTAGGTGCTGCGGCGAGGATGGAGGATTGTCAATGACAGTTTATGGCTGGTCTTCACGCAGGTCACCAGTGCACGGCGGAGTCTAGGCAGTACATGATACTATTTGTGTAACAGACTTGTACCATGGCTTGGGCATTACTCCTTTCAAGGCATCATGTAAATCAAAGCAGCTGAGGCAGTCACAAAAAAACAAAACAAAATGACATGCTACATGTCATATGATTTCATTAATGTGAAAAGTCGAGAACAGGGAAGCGGTTGTTTAAGGCTGGGGTAGAGGCTGAGGAGATGGAGAGGTGATAGCTCAGTGATACCGGATTTCTTTTTAAGGTGATGAAAATGTTCTAAAATTGACTGTGGTGATGGTTACACATATCTGTGAATGTACTAAAAACCATGGAATTGTGCACTTTAAATGGGTGAATTGTATGGTGCGTGAATTACATCTCAATGATGCTGTTAAAAAATGTAGGAAAAAAAATCAATGCCACCCTTTATCCTCAGCTGGCTCAGTGAGGTGTTTTCCTACAAGTTCATTGGCTGCTTAAAGGGAGGGATGGCACAGAACTCTCAGGTCTGGAGGAAGGGCCCCCAGACAGAGGCCAGTCTGATGTAAGTGAGACAGCCAGCTTACCTTCCAACCGCCAGGAACGTATCTGTGTGTGAAAGTGTGACTTCCTTCCCCAAATACGAGGCAGCACTGTTCAGAGGCCCTTTAAAGAAGGGGTCAACATTATTAGTTCCTGTTTCAGGGCAAAAAAAAAAAAAGACGAAAACACACTCCCTACAATCCAGCTTTCCCCTCCCCCTGCACCCTGTTTAACTCAACGCTGTGTAACTTTTCTGAATTTGTAATTACTGCAGATTATAAACGGTGCTTTCCTTCACCCCCCATTTCTGAGTAAACCTTTTCTGATCCTGGGGTGAGGATAGGGGTAAAGAACTTCAGTGTGTACAGTTGGGTTAGTATTTGTGGTTCCTCCGTGTGTGGGACTCTAGGCCCTCTCTTTGGGTGGGTGTGTGGTATGTACTTAGGAATCGATGGGTATTTACTGAGTTCTTAATGCCTGCCTGTCCTTGTGTAGGACACCGTGACATTACCCCAGGAATACAGCACCCGAGACAAATATGTGAATAGTAATTATTCTAATAATAAATAACATGCATTGATTGCTTACTATGTGCTAGGCCTATAAATTTTAAAGTTGTTATGGAAGCAGGAAAAAACTCTGAAGGCAGAGGTGTCATTATCTTGTTTAGTTCTCACAGCTGAAATGGTGGAGGCTTTTATTACCATTTTAGAGGCGAAGAGACAGATTCAGAAAGGTTTGGGAGATTGTCCCAGGTCACGTGGCTGGTAAGTGGTAGATTCATGCCCAGATCTGTCCCACATCAGAGTCTGAACTTTTTCTGGTCAGGGGACAGCGGGCATGCAATAGGTAACATTTTTATTGTACACATAATATACATTAAAAGACAAGGAAAAGCACAAAGAAGAAGAAAAGTTGTCCGTAACTCTACCACATAGGCATGCCCATCGTTAACGTTTCTGTGTGTTTCCTGCTAGTCTGTTTTTATGCCTTCCGGTTTATTTTTATATCCCCCCAACCTCTGTTAGCCTATCGGTGAAGGCCATTGCCAATCCATTAAAGGACCTTGGAACTGAGGACATATAAGCCATAAATCAGGATGTTTCATGGGCTGATGGGGAGGGAGGACACAGGCCTGACAAGTTCATACATGGTTCAGCTCAGAGGCCTTATTTGTCCCAAAGTGTCCCCTTCAATCTTTCTCTACTCCCCCAACTATAGCAGTTACCTCTCCTCTATGAAACCCTTAAAGAAGAAGATCTATAAAGGGGCACGTTCTGAAGCGTGTACAACTGCAGAAAGTATGTGGTATGGAAATGGAAAGGTGCAGGGTTAACAGTATCTGCTTTGGGGTGTCGCAGATGAGTGAGGTGGGGTGTAGGGCCTGACGGGAAGCTTCCTGAGACAGATGGGGCTGGGGCTGGCTCTCAGCCAGGTGAAAACCTGCAAAACTAGGAGAGAAAGTTCTGTGCACTAAGAAAAGGTCGTGAGAACCTCCAGTCCTGGGAGGATCTTGGCGAGGAAAAATCAGATGGGACTTAACCCGGTGGGGGGGGGGGGTCACCTGCAGTCGTGCTGTTCTCAGTGGTGAAGTGGGTGTTCGAGCCTCTTCCCTGAAGTAACGTCGGAGGAAGAGCTGTATTTACGAACTGAGCTGCGCCTCACCTGGGCATGGCACGTTTAGATGGGGAGGCTGGAGCCGAGGATGGCGGGGTTTGAGGGTGGTGAGCTGTGGAGGTTAAGGGCTCAGGTCCTGGGGCTCTGCAGGAGCGCAGTTCTGACCTCCGCTGTGCTGCTTTCCCGCCATGTGACCCGACAGACTGCTTAGCCTCTCGTTTGTAGAATGTGGGGCCACCCACCGCACCTGCCCCTAGACTCCCAGGTTGTTGGGAGGGTTAGATGAGGCAAGGCACAAAAAGGACTTAACACAGTGCCTGGCCCAGAGTAAGTGCTCAGTAAACATGAGCCAGTGAATTCTGATTCCTGAGATGGGAGGTGGACAACTCTAGATCCTTTGGTGTTCACAAAGAAAACCACGTTTACGAGACCTTGGGCAAGTCACTTTAACATTCTGGGCCTGTTTCCTCAACAGTGAGATGGATGTTTCTAAATGATCTTAGATTCTACCCATAACTTAATTCTATGATTCTGTAGATTTATTTACCTGTGCATAGTGACAGACATTTTTTTCTTGTGATAACATTTTAGATCTACTCTCTTAGCAACTTTCAAATATGCAATATAGTAGTATTAATTTCAGTCAAGGTGTCACCATGACTTATTTTATAACGGGAAATTTGTACCTTTTGAGCCCCTGTACCTACCCCACATAGGATTCTATAGTTTTATAGAGAGTGTCATTGAATACCAAGGACATTGTTCTCAGAATGTTTTCCTGGTTTGAGGCTCCCCATGACAATGACAAAGCAATGACTATTCCTGCCATTTCCCCACACAAGGAAGCAGGCTTGCAGATATTTGATGACTTGCCTTCCCAAGGCCTCAGGGCTTGTGAAAGCATATTCTAGAAAACGAAGGCCAGGTTCCCTTTAATATGGACGAGTGAAATATGAATGCACCTCCATTGGCCTTTTGCGCTTGTCTCAAAACTGAGCCCGAAAGGGGTTCTTGGGGGGAAGCTGGGTGAGGATTTCAGCAGAGCCAATTCCCAGGGGAGCCTCAGGCTGGGACTGTCACAGCAGAGTAGTGTTCAGGGGCTTCTGACAGCTGGAAAAGGTCGTGCTGTTCTTCTTTGTTTATAAATGCCAGCCTGGTTAGTTAGGGTTCAGGGGGAAAATGCAAGTGCTTGTAAAGACTGACCTCAGCATCCCTGTGTGTTATTGTGTGAAAATTCGATTCGTTTGATGCAGTTAGCCAAGTCTGACACCTCCTCCTTCTAAAAGCAGCTGGGATTCAGGGCACCGGGCAGGGGGCTGGGAGGAGGCCCTCGGCAACTGCGGAAAGGCCGGATTATTTCTGTTGTGTGTCCTGACGTGTAATTGGTTTTCTGTGTGCCCGCCATGGTTTGTCACGTTCCGTTTCACGTACCCTTCTTGCAGAGCAATTACAGAAGGTGGGGATGGGCAGCAGCCACGTGAATGGGTGCCTTTGAGAATGGGTAACTCCCCTTGGTCCCAGGGGAGGAGCGTGGAGGCAGGGGTGGGGGGAAGGAGAGCTTCTTAGAGGCCTGATGTGGTCACAAGGGGTCCTAGGGGGTCCCAAATACTGCTGGAGGGGCTTCTTGGGCCAGTCCCTCCGGCACCTGAGTTATTTTTAAGCTGCTGACTGGCTACAGAGGGACTGTGGCTGCAGTGTGGGCCACAGTGGACGAGCTTGTAATTTAGATGTTACTGCTGCTCAGCCGTGAAAGGTCAGCGTCAGGCCGCTCTGTCGTAGTACTAGGAGGGAGATGCGGGCCCCGGGGACACTGGCTGCTGGATTTGGAGTCTGGCTGATTCCAGGGACCCACAGAGTAGAGCTTGGACCCTCACCTCAGTGGGTTAGAATTTGGGGTGGGAGTTCCCCAAACCAAACTGTGTTTGTACCTTTTTGTACAGGCACCGAGTAGATAGCTGTTTAGTGGTCTGGATTCAGAGGAGTCTCTGTCCTTGGTTTTGTTGTTTTAGAGTGGCTTTTGGCTTAGGCTTCTGATGAGCAAACTGCTCACAGCCGCAATTTAGCCCTTGTGAGGCCGTGAGAGCCAGGATTTGCCTAGCAGGGAAGAGAAGCTGACACCAAACAGATTCTGCCTCCTTTAGGACTGGGCATTGTTTCTGCATTTATTTTTGCTCCGGTCTCCTTGACAGCGGGCAAGTAGATGGACTCTGCTGAGTCCCAGGTATTTTAGTGTTTGTTTGTTTGTTTTATTTTTATTTTTATGGTGGGGTAATATAAACGTGGTTATGAACAAACACGTGCAGAAGTTATTCAAGCAATGAAACATTCACAGATGATGGCATTCTCATATGTAAAGTGAGACTTTCTGTAGAAAAGTTTTTGTAGCAAATTGTATCATTGCATGTTATACTTAAAAAGTACCCTTGCTAACAGATGTCACCCCAACAAGTCTAACAATAAAAATAAATAAAAAAGCAGTACTTAACATTTGCTCAAAGAGCTTTAATTTTGTTACTCCTTTTTAATCCCATCAACCATTCAGGGCAAGAAAGAGGCAGGAATTGTTTACGTCCCTCACCGTGTTACAAACGAGGGGACTGAGGCTCTCAGATGTTGAGTGACTTGTCCAAGGTTATTTACAAAATCAGGAGGTGTCCTGAGTCTTAGTCCAGTGCTCTCATCACGGTGCTGAGTGCAAAGCATGAAGGCTCATTACCCGTGGCCCTGACTGCTTGCCCACTGCCTGCTGCGGCCTGCCTGTCCCCGGTCACTTGCTCAGTAGCTCTCGACGGCGGGCAGCTGGCAGCCAGGTCCTCTGCTTGGGTTAGAAATGTCATCAACGAGGGAAATGTGGCTCTTGCTCTCAGAGCCTACAATCTGGTAGGGGACGCAGGCTTTAATAATTACGGTGTCTTTGGTCCGCTTCCTTTTCTGCGTCCTGTGGACATGCCAGGGCGGTCAGGATGGAGAGGGATTCGGTCCCTCACATGGACCTTGTCTTTCTCTCTCCTGAGCTGGCTCCTCAGATAGGTACCTGGGTCAGGGTTCCACCTGCCTCCACTCGAGATTGGGCTCAGCAGCTGGAGGCTATCGAGGTTGCGCAGTGTGGGCTGCAGCGAAGAAGAGACAGGGAGGTTTCTCCAAGGAGGCAGCTCTTAAAGATGATGAGAGTGGTCCCTCGGGGGTAGTGCCTCTCCTGTGGGCTGTCACAGTGGGACGCTGGCAGCTGTCACTGGGACCTCTCATCCTGCTTATGAAATTGTACTGGATTACTTGCTGGAAGTGACAAGTCAATCAAGTTCTGCCTTTGTCCCTCTCCCATCCTCCCCCTACCTAAGCTTTCCCCCAGCGGTGCAGTGAAATTCGGTGTTTCCTTGGCCCTGCTGGGCAGCCTCTGCAGCATGAGCAGGGGGTGTAGATGTGGAAAGGGGTTCGTCAGGCCGAGGGAGGATCACCCAGGTTCCAGCTAGGTGGGCTCATTGAATAGTGAAGGTTTCCCCCGCTTTCCTCATGACACACAGGTGACTTGCCGATGTCTCTGTGGTTTGGTTTTCTGCCTCCTCTCTCTGGGTCCTTTGATTGATGCTGCCTTACGTCTTGTCGTTGATCATCCGCTTACCTCTCCTGAAAGGTGGCTTGTCAAGATGGTTAGGAAGAATCACGTTGGATACTCTAGCCTTGTGGCTTAGTTGATGGTGCACAAAGGAACTGAAGAAGAAAACCCACCTTGCCTGTGTTCTTCCACAGACCGGGTCCTTCCGGACAGCTGGACTTTGCAGAGGGCCGAGGTGGAATTTTCTCCGTTGTAAGCAGCAGAGTGTTTCCTTATTCTTCCAAACGGACCTCCCAGGAAATTCTCTGAAATGGATTGCACATACACTGCTCACTTAAGCAGGCTGCTGAGAACCTCATCTGACATTTTGTGCATCACACAGGTCACTTTTAGGAAACATCCTTGAGGAGGGATGGCTTCGGGCTGTTAGCCCCTGTGGGAAATGGCTCCAGAGCCTCCGATTTTCCAGTTCTTGTATCTGTTTTTTATCTTTTTCCCTTCCCCTCTCTGTGTGTTAGGTGTTACTTTTGCTTGCAGCTTCTCTCCCTTTCTAATTTGTGTGTTCAGGAAGAAGAGAGAAATTTATTTAGAACCATAAGAACATCTACCATGTAGTGGGTACTTGTGGGCGCTGTGGTGGTGCTTTACACACACGTGCCCTTTCATGCCCACACAGCTCTGGGAGACGGGTGGCATTGCCATTTGTGTTTTATAGACGAGGGAGTTGAGCAGCAGAGGGGCAACCATACATCCTTCTTGCCTGAAATATGGGAAATTAATTCAATAGGCATTCATAGGGGTTTCTTTTGTACCTGTTAAGCGTCATTAATTAAAACTAATTGGTGGTGAGAGGGTGTTGAGCAGTAACGGTGAAAAAAAGAGTTTGAATAACAGAATGTTATTAAATAAATAGTCTGGTTATTTACAGGGCCTCAGACATTTTTGTGCTGTTTTAGTACACTTATAGGGCTTTAAGGATGATACATACAGTCTGTAAATTAAATTTAAATGCAAATGTAGTCTTTTCACTGCTGCTTGGGGTTTAACTCTGCAGCCCAGAGAGAGGATAGCTCAGCACAGTAGTCTTTTTTTGTTTGTCACATATACTGATGTCACAATAATTTGTGCTCATTTATGCAGTCTAGTTGTCCTAAACTTGAATATGCTTCATTTAAGTTCATTTACGTGACTTCTGTCAGATGGAAATGACGTGCACTTGAATTTACGTATGCATAGGCCCTGGAAACCCTGTGGATATAGTGAACCCCATTCTAGGTGATTAATCAGTAGATTCAGGCTCCTGTTTTGTTCCTACTGCCAACCCGTTGTAGGGCCTTGAGCAGAAATGATTACTTTTCTGGGCCTTGAGCGCCTGGACTTTATTTATTTTTCCTGATCAAATGGAAATTTTAATTGCACATAGATACAGGCTTATTTTCCTTATAACCACTGGCAGAAAAAGTGAAAGGTAGTTAAATGGATTTTCCTTTCTTTGATCTACAGAGTCTGGCAGAGGTAACACCTGGACTTGAGTTATGATTTTATTACAAAATCATAACCATACATGCTTATGATTTTGGAATAAAAGATGTGGTATAGATTACCAGCTCATGAAAAAAGGGCATTATTTGTGTAACCATAAGCATTATGGTTTTGTAATATAATCATAACTGTGAGTGTTACTTCTGCTGGACACTGTACAATCAGATTTGCTGAAATTCTAGTTGGTGCAGCTAGCATGGTATCACAGGTCTAAAAGATGGGAAAACCCTGCACAGTAAATTGGCTCCAAAAGTGTCAGCTAGTTGCTATGTGTCTACCTAGGAAAGATCTGAAAAATAAACTCTTCAGTATCCAAAAATTGTTTAGAAAAACTAGCCACAATTAATGTTTTACCCCTATCATTGGTTCTCAATTAATCCTCTCAAAGAAAACTGCTTCTAATTGTGCAGTACCTAGCATACTGTAGGTGCATAATCAATGCAGCTCATGAATTATTACAACTGTTCAATCTTTTAAAAAGAGGTCTTGTTCTAAGTTAATACATCAGAAAAATGTCTCATTGCAGAAGAATTCATCACATGAAAATGACATACTCTTAGCATTTTAGTTTCTTTTACTATTTTTCTATATTATCAAAGTACACAGTTTCATTTTTAATTGCTATGTAATATTTCATCAAAGGCTTACAAGCCATAATTGACTTAACCATATTCTTTGTTAGATATTTAGTCTGTTTCAGTGTATTCTAAATTAAAAATAAAGTCAAGAGTGCAAAAATGAACATCTGTATTTTAAGTTGTTACTCTAAAAGCATGATCATGGCATAACAGAAACCTAATACACAAGGACTGTCTAGAAAGTCTCCAGCCATATAATAACGAAAAACAGAGGCATTTATGGCTGAATTTTTTTTCTGGATAACCCTCGTATATCATTAAAACCAACAACATAAATCCAGCAACATCACAAATTGTTCACTGATTTATTAGATGAACAAACATATATCCATGTAATCAATGGAAACTGTTTGTAAAATATAATTTAAGAAATGTTGGGAATTAGCAGCACCACCATGATTGAAGTAGCAAGAGAAATGACACGTTATCTTATGCAAGCACCAGAGGAGCAGGCCTGCTTTCAGACCTAAGGATGCCCCTGGCTGTCTGGATGGCTGAGAAAGACATCTTTTTAGGTAAACACACCGCCTTCTACTCCCAAGATTTGGGGAGTACATCTGACGATGAATGTTTTAGAAAAAATGCTACTGAAATAAGCTAATGCTTAGTATTTTAATTAGGATGAGGAGACTAATACCCAGCTACTTGATTATGGCTCAACAGTTCTGCTTCTGTAAAAAGTTTAGTTCTGAATTACAAAATTAGAAATAAAAAATAATTTTAGAAAGACACTGTCACCCCAGTAAGTCCAACAGTTAAAAAAAATACTTAAAAAAAAGGACACTAGTTGTCTCTAAGAAACATTAACTGGAGCACAGGTCACTGCAAATATACCACTTTTCCAGTTTGCTTAATGATTTACTTGAAAAAGTTGTGTAGTTTTTATCACAAGTGACTTACATAAATTTCTTAATAAGCATTTTTAAACATTAAATTCAGGTCTAACATCTAATAGTCTTTTAGTTTAGGAAAAAAAAAAAGCTTTTAGCCTTGTTGTTACAGTTACTGTGTATCAGAGTAAGAGACTGAGTTTATGTGAAGGATACAAATTTTTGACTTTAAAATGAGAAGATAAGGAATCTGGTGGAATTTCTATTCTGGGACATCCTGTGAAGAGTCTTGTATTCTATTTCAAATGTTTTCAGTCAGAGATACAGGTCTATAGGTACTTGCCCTAAAGAGGGCTGTAATAAGCAGTGGTGATTAAATGTAAACCACTAACTTACAGAAGTTTTAAAAAGTAAATTCTTTCAAGGATATCATACGTACCCTTGGAGTCTTAGGTATTTTGAAAAGAGATTCTTCTGATCTCCATTGGCTTATCAAGCATTTTCTTTGTAGATAGCACAGAGGTGAATTTCAGACCTATTTCAGATTAATTTATCATAAATTCTCAGTTGGTAGATTTTTCTATTAATGATGTCCTTGTACTCTGTCCACCTTGGCCCTTTAATTTTGAGTAAATCAGCACGTGGGAGGGGTCGTCTTCCTTTCAGATACGCAAAGGATTGCTTTTCCTCCTGAGCAGTTCTGCTTATCCAAGTAGGATGCAAGTGGATTAAAAGGCATGAAAGTGGCATTTGCAGCTGGTTACAGGGAGGGTGAAAGCCCCCTGGTCATTGTGCTCGGTCCTCTGCAGAGCTGCTGGGCAGAGGAGGAGGTGTGTGTGGCTGACCTGCTCTGGACGGCCCCGCGTAAAAGAAAAAGCGGTCTCCCTGGTCTGAGGGAGGGCCTGCTGGAGGAGAGGAGAGCCAGGAGTGACCTTGCAGGGGTGCTGGTGAGGACAGGTGGGAGCAGTGGGGTTGGCTGGCCTGTAAGGTTCCTTTCTGCACGTGGGGGCTCTTGTCCAGAAATGATGAGATACAGCACCTGGAGGAGGCAGGGCAGACAAGCGAGCGATCCAGTTCTCCTTTGGGTTCTTAGCATTCCCTGATGATCAAGACGTTCAAGGGAAGGGAGTGATGAGTTAGGCTGGAATGAGGGCGCAGGGCTGACAGCGTGCATTGCGCCCTCCTCCCCAGGTCCAGCTCGCTCTCCGTCGGCAGCAGACGCAGCACCTGGAGGCAGGCGCGTCTCCCACGCTGCATTCCTGGATGCTTATCGAACTCTCAGGCTTCCCCCCATCGTTGGGCCAGGCAGCCGCGTGACCTGCTTGCTCACTGCCAGTTTTCTTTTTGAAAAGATGGTTCTTTCAGGGATCATTTTGAAGATTCTCTGAGGATATGCAACATGGTTTTAGAAGGTTGGGTAATTTTGCATTTGTTTATTGCAATTGGTTGTTTTGTAGTTGGTCACTGTAGACAAATTTTTAAGACTCTTTCTTGATGTTTATGTTATTGCTTCTTGTCTGAGGAGAACCATGAGAAGTCCCCAGACCCCCAGGAGCCTAACCTGCTCGCGAGGTGGCAAGAGAGAGCGAATGCTTGGGGGAAATTACAGATTTTTGAGTTATGTATATTGTAATACTGGGGAGAGGGATGCAGAGACCCAGAGTATTTTTTACTTAAATGAGCAATTATATCCTTAATTTTGGGATGGAAGTATGTTCTGAAATTTGTTTTGTCAGCTCCCTCTGAAATAAAGTTACAGTGATGATGTCATTTCTGTTTAAATTTTTGAATAGGTATCAAGGCAAAGTGATTATGACCTAATTGTCTGCCAAATTTTCTTTAAAGCTACATTTTTTTTTTGGGGGGGGGGCTGGATTTCTATGCCAAAAAACATCTTAAACTGATGAACATACAGTTCTCCTCACTTATTTTGGTTGGTTTTTAATTAGATGACTGTTGTCATAGTTGAGGAAATAACATTTGCATTGGGCCTAAGCTCCAGGGTGCCAGGCTTCAATCCCAGAAAAAAAAATGTTCTCCCTCAGTTTAGTACTGAGGTACACTTAAATAGCACAGGAGTGAGTGCTTGTCCTCGGCCAAGGTCACACGGTGACTTTACAGAGGGCTGATAGGCTTCCGAGTTGGGCAGGATTAAGGTCAAGCACTCCAGTTTGCCCTTCATCTGCAGGAGCTGTGACCCTGTCGAGCTCCTGTACGTGCAGTCATCAGAGGAGGTTTGTCCAGGTTCCCCCAACCTCTGTGCCCCAGGCTGGACGACCATGAGCGGCGAGCAGTGGGTACAGAGGCGTGAGTCCCTGCCCGGGGTGGTCCGCCTCCTTCTTGTGCCCCCTGTCACGGCCACTGCTCCGTGAACCACCAGCTCCCACATTTGTGTGCTTGCGTGTACGCAGTCCTTGTAGTGAACTGGGAGGTATTTACTCTCTGCCCCCTACTGAAAAGGATGAGCCGTGAGTGCTCTGCAAACCACACTTGGAGGCTTACGATGATAACATTGCCCTCCGGTCACGCACCTTTGCTGGCTCGTTATACCCAGGACATGGAGGCTGCACTCCTGGCTAACCCTGTGCTCACTCTAGACAGCTGGTGCTGCCTCCTCCCCTTGAGCCAGCTCTGCACACTTGCTGGGCTGTTTGCTTCCGCAGCGGCTGGCTGGGAGCCTTGACCGTGGCTTCGGTGGTAGCTGGGTGAATTCCCCCAGACATCCTGCCTGTCTTTTCTCCCCCTGGGGCTGCAGGTGGCTCCCTGGGGGTTGTTGTAGTCTTTTTTCCTGCCCCTGAGGTGTAGAGGTGGGATGTGAGGTCTTGCTGGGGCCTGGTTCTTGCTTGCTTGTCTGGTGCCTGGTATCCTGTTACCGATCTGTACTGGGGCCCACTCTTCCATCTGGGAGCGACCCCACCCCGCCAGTGCAGCTCAGCTCGGGCCCTGAGATGACAGGCCCCAGGCTCCTCTAGCCTCTGCTCACGACCCCGGTGTTGTATGTCGGGTTTCACTCCTCAGGGCTTCATTTCACTTTTTGAAGACTGGGCTTGTGCCCTTGGTCTGCTTCGCTCCAACCTGGAACCTTTAAGTGAGAGCGTGCTCAGGATTTGTCCCCTTCCGTGCTCAGGACTGCCCCGAGGAACAGGGGCGGGGGCAGGAGCTCTGCCACACTCCTCTTCCCACCAGATTCTTCCGTTTCTATTCCTGTCACACGCAGTACAGGGTTGATTTCCTTTTCTTGTTTGATCGATCCTGGTGCATACACACACACACACACACACACACACACACACACACACATATTTGCCTTTTCCCTTAACGATTCATATCTTAGGGTCATTTCATTTGACTTGGTGGTGGAAAGGTAACTTGACTCTCTTCTGAACTTGGAACTGCCATGATAGCCTTTAAGAGGATTTATTGTTCCCGTGAGTTCTTGCTAAACCATGCACATCTTCAGGCCAGGCGCTACATTTTATCCACCTGCTGAGTGCTTAATGAACGCGAGACAGAAGGACGCAGGGCTTGGGCCTGTGTCGGAGCAGTCCCTCCCACGGCCCCCTGAGCAAAGCACTGGCAGACGCAGACCACGCTGCCCGCGTTGGCGCCCACGTCACAGGCGCTGCGATGAGGCAGGGATCTCAGCAGAGGAAACAAAGTTTACTTCCAAGAAATTCCGTTTTATTTATGCTAACATGCCCTAGTTGGTACGCTGATTCAGATTGACCTTGCTATCAATTAGGCATTTTAATGAAGTTGTTTCTAACGAGTTCCTACTTTCTGTGACGACTAATTAGGCTAGGCTGGTGTTGCACACTCTCCCCGTTTCTCTGTTACCAAATTATATGCCAAGGTGCTTACAGGGCTGCTGCCGCCGTCTGCCTGCTTCACCACCTGGCTGCAGGGCCAGGAGCATCTCCACTCTCCTCCCGTTCCTCCCACACTTTAGGAACAAGCCCCTGCCACTCATCAAGGCTGTGCCCTGGTGGTGGTAACACTGCTGGCACTGCTGCCACAGTCACTCCTCTGCCTCCCCCTGCTGCTGACGGAGCTGGTGTTTGATGCCCGCTGCTCTGCTGAGCCCTTCAGCGCTGGGTGCGTATTTCCCCGTTTAAACCTCGTAAGAATCCTGCGAGGCGGGCGCCATTCTTACCTCTAGTGCAGGGGAGGTGCTGCGAGGTTAAGCGACTTGCTGAGATCACACAGCTTCAAAGAGCCGGGCAGGGAGAGCGGGGAGAACAGGACTCTTTTCTTCAAGGCTACCTTCATTGAACCGAACCGTGAGCAGGGCCTGCTGATCTGAAAGCCACCCCCCCAGATGAGGGCACTGGCTAAACCTCTCCATCCTGTTTGTGAAGAAGACCTGGGAGGAGTCAGGGAGGGTCGTCAGCTGAGAGTTACCTGTGGTTCTGCTAGAGAGTAGTGCAGGTGCCAGAATTAGGATGAAAACGTGGAGCTTTGAAATGTTACCTGCACAGGAATGACAAAGCACAGCTGTATAGACCAGAGAGGAGGAGATACTGCAGAGTTTAAAACTCTCCTGGGTAGTTCCAGCTTGTGAGTCATATGCATGTGTGAGCATCTTTAGACTGTTGACAACAGAGACCCCAAGGGCTTGCCTGTGCACTCTCTCTTTAAAACATAGTAAGACGTATGTGCATGGGTGGTTTCCAAAATTTCTACAAAGAATACTTTGTGATTAGACAAAAGAAATAGTCGTTGTATTAAAAATTTGTAATGAGGACCGTTTTCTCCTCAAAGCAATTATATTTGTCTAACACTAAATAGTCTTTTTCCAGGTTTATTCCAAGTCACGGGTTTGCACGCCACATGGGCTCCCAGTTTCTGTGGCATTTGGCCCTCTAGTCAGCATATTTGATGCCCTGGCAGTCAGCCTCTGCTTTGGTAGAGAAAGTAAGAATTAGCACTGTTAGGTTTAAGTCCAGAGGTTCTCTACGGGCTACGATAAGCCTTTGTGATAGGAGCGTTCTGTATTCCATACGAGTTTTTGTGACCTACAAACTTGTATTAAAGGAGAAAATTGGGGTACAAAACACAACACTTCTTGAAAGTGTCTTAAGCTGTGTGTGTGCATGTGTGTTTTAAAACTGGAATTTGTAGTATCACATAAAAGAAAGAAGATCTGTAAGACGAAAAATGCAAATTATTGACGAAAGCGGATAGAAATTGTGAGCCAGTGGATTGCCTTTACAACGACTGGATTGATGGCTATTAACAATCACACGTGGTTCCGAGGACTCATGCTGTATCTAGCCTCACGTCAACCTGACAAATGGCGGGGTTTGCCTGCTCTCCAGGCACAGGGCTACGTACAGGCCTGCCCATCAAACTCCACTTATCAGTGAACTTGCCCCTGATGAGTGCTTTCCTGGTGCCACTGTCCCTCAGCGTACAGCAGAATGGCCGTTGGGTTCTTACCATTTCCCAGGTCTTTTTCAAATGCACTCTTCATCGCCCTTCACTTACATTTTAGTCTCCTCAAGGGTGGGAATTAGCTGGTTCTTTGCTCCTCATCTCACAGCACAGTGTGCGTGGCTTTCACTGCACGAGGTTTAAACACCAGGGAGGCTGACATTCTCTCGCTTTGTCACCACGTGAGAACCGGCACATGGTCTCACACCCAGTCAGTAACCAGCAGATATTTTGGTGATTAGTAATTGCTAACGCTGAAGGTTCTAGGACCCTGCATTCAGTTGAGCTTGATGGCTGGCTATTTCTGTTATGAATGAGAAAGGATTCTGTTGGGAGTGGGGTGGGGATAGTAAACTCCCCCTTGTCTCTCACAAACTGATTTAATCACAAACAACAATCCCTCCTTTTAAATTTACATTCCAAATATGAATATTATTGGCAAGCCTATAGGACTATTTGAAAAAATTCAAGAACATACACTGAAATACAATAAAGGTGGAAAGTTATGGTGACTTTGGAGTGAGATTGTTTTTGTAGCCTATATTCCACCATTTCTGGGTAGTGTATCTAACAGTGTCCCATGAGGGTGTCACACCCAAGGGACTGAATTAGAAACAGAAAAAGCCTTTCCAAGCACTTCGTATCCCTGACTTGTGAGGTAAATCAAAACAGCAGAATTTCCAGCCGTATTTCTTCTGGCCCATATTTTACAAAAACCACGGAAAGTATTGAACATGTGAACAAAGACCTCCGTCACAGTGATGGAACAAGATGTCACAGGCACGTGGCTGTGCTTAATGGAGTTCAGTTGGAGAGCAGACCTCCTGCCCTCTCCTCTGTTAGTGGCTGGCTGCTTTTTCTATTTTTCTAGGAGATACGTCCCACGGAATGGAGAAAGAAGTGCACAAAAGACAAGTATAAAAGAGGGATTTATGACTTTCTATACTCACGGCTCACAGCCCTTTCATTTAGTGCTATATTGACTCATCTCTTTTTTTCCTCTTTACATCATTCTCAGTGTTGGCTCCTCTTTTCACTTCCCCTCTCTGTTATCAGTTACAGATGACCTGTTGGGAACAAGACTGGTTAAAGCACGTTTGCCTCTCAGCAGACAGTGCCTGCCTGCCTCTCCCCACGGGCTCCTTTCTGTGCCCTTAGGTATTCCGCCTTACCTGTGTCGTCCTTGCCAAGGTCACTACTTCATTGATTTAAAAAAATTAACATACAGTGAACATTGAAAAGTTTTCATAGTTTACATTTAAATCTGTGATCCAGTTTGAATTAATTATCTTAGAAAGTATGAGGTTTAGGCTGAGGATTATTTATTTATTTTGTATATGGATGTCTAGTTGTTCCAATACCGTTTGTTGAAAAGCGTATCCCTTTTCCATTGAACCGTCTTCATACATTTATCAAAAATCAGCTGGTCATACTCGAGGCTGTTTCTGGCCTCTCTGTTCTCTCCCGTTCCTCTACACTCTATCCCTTTATCAGCCCTACACTATTTTGATTACTGTAGTTGTATTTTAAGTCTTAAAATTTAGATGGTTTGAGTCCTCTAGTTTTATTCAAAATTGTTGTGACTGTTCTAGTTCCTTTGCCTTTCCACATAAATTTTAGGTTCAGCTTACTGATTTCTCCAAAGGAAGCCTACTGTGATTTTGATTTTGATTGCATTGAATGTATAGATCAATTTAGGGAGAATTCACATTTTAATTAGGTTAAAATTTTCAATTTATCAACATGGTATATTTCTCCATTTATTGGGGTTGTCTTTCATTTATTTCATCGAAGATAGTCTGTCTTTTCATTAGTGTGTAGGTGATTTACATTCAATATTATCGATATGTTTAGATTTAAGTCTACCATTTTATTCTATTGTTTGTTCTCTTTTTCATTCTTCTGTTTTCTTCTGTCTCCTTTCGGATTGTTTGAATATTTCTTAGCATTTTATTTAAATGTATCTATTGCTCCTGATCTTAGAGGGAAAGCGCTCTGTCTTTTACCATTAAGTATGATATTAACTATGTGTTTTTCATAATGGCCTTTATTAGATTGAGGAAGTTTCCTTCTTTTCCTAGTTTGTTTTTAATTATGAGAGGTTGTTGGATTTTGTCAAATGGTCTTCTGCTTCTGTTGAGACAGTCATGGTTTCTATCCTTTATTCCAGAATATGGTGTATTACATTGATTGATTTTCATGTTAAACCAACCTTGCATTCTTGGGATAAATCTTATTTGGTCATGGTGTATAATCATTTTTATATGTTGAGGTGCTGAATTCAATTACTAGTATTTTCTTGAGGTTTTTATGTCTGTATTAATGAAAGACACTGGTATATACTTTTTTTTTCTCTTCTTGTAATGTCTTTATCTGGTTTTGGCCTCATACTATTCCTTCCCATTATGTTTTCTGTGGAAGTGTGTGAAGGATTGGTGTTAATTCTTCTTAAATGTTTGGTGGAATTTAGCAATTAAGCCTTCTGGGCCTGGGCCTTTCTTTGTGGGAAGTTTTTGATTACTCATTCAGTCTCTTTACTGATCATAGGCCTCTTCAAATTTTCTGTGTTTTTTTGGATCAGTTTTAGTAGCTTGTTTCTAAGAAGTTGTTTATGTCATCGAGGTTATCTAATTTGTTTGCAGCATTTCTTTTATAGTAGGTCTCTTGGAAGTGAATTCTCTTAGTTCTTATTTTTCTGAAAATTTCATTCACCTTCATTTCCAAAGAATGTTTATTGCTGAATATAGAACATAGAATTGCTTCATTTCCAAAGGATGTTTATTGATGAATATAGTTATTTTCTTTCAGCACTTTATAACTGCTTCTTTCTGATCTTGATGGATTTTTAGAAATCCATAGTCATTCAAATCATTGTTCCCTATATGTTATATGTTGTTTTCCTCTGGCTGTCCTACTATATATTTATATCTATGTCTATATCTATCTCTTTATTTGGTTTGTTTTTGTCTTTAGTTTTCAGCAATTTGATTATGATACGTGTAGGTATGGATTTCTTTGAGATTATCTTGTTAGGGGTTTGCTGAGTTTCTTGAAGCAGTCAGTTTAGGTCTTTTGCCAAATAATTGGAACTTTTCAGCCAGTATTTCTTTAAATATTTTTCATATATAACACTCTTTGTTTTCTTCCAAGACTCTGATGACATGAATGTTAGCTCATTTGGTATTTTCTTTCAGGTGACTGAAGCTCTGTTTATTTTTGTAATTCTTTTTTGTTGTTTTATATTGGATAATCTCTATTCTGTAAGTTTATCCACTGTTTCATCTACCATTTCCATTTTGCTATTGAATCTATCTAGTGATGTTTAAAGTTTTTGTTACTCTAGTTTCAGTTCTAAAATTTCCATTTGGTTCTTTATGTATGTGATTGAGATTTTCTATCATTTAATTAGTTTCAACAGTGTTCAGCCTTACTTCTTGAAGCATGGTTATAAAAGTTACTTTAAATTATTTGTTTGATAATTCCAATACCTATGTCATCTTAAGGTTGGTGTTTTCCCTTGCAAATTGGGAGTTTCCTGGTTTTTCATATGCTGAGCAATTCTGGATTGTATTTTGGACATTTTGGATATTGTGATTATCTGGGTCCTATTTATATCTTACGGAGACTGTTTATTTTAAATTTCTTTTTTAAGCAGATGATTGACCTACTTGCAAGTTCTGACTTGTCTTCTGTGGGCTATATTTCTGATATCAGTTCAGTGTTCAAAGTCTTTGCGGTGTCATTTGGATCTGCCCTTCATGTGTGCAATCCATTGTCTAGTCTGGAGTCTAGGATCTATTTCAGAGTGCAAATCTCAAAGCTGTTGGCATGCTGTTGGCATGCTGTTTAGGATCAGATCCACAGTGAGCAGCTCAGAGGTGAGCCCGAATGTTGATATACCACTTGGTGGTATGCCTCCCAGAGAGCTCCCTTCTCTCTGCAGTTTCTCTGACAATTTCTGATTCTCTGAGGCCCTCTTTTGCTGTCTCCAGACACAGATCTAAGACTGGGGTTCTCCTGTGCTGCATCCTCTCTGTGGCTGTCCATACCTAAACAGTGGAAGCCTAGAGAGAAAAAGAAGCAACAGAGATTCACCCCTTGTTCTTGGAACGACAGCACTTCTTAGAGGGAATCATTCCTTTTCAAGTTTTCGGTGCCCGCTCACCTCTGCTGATGTTCTGTGGGATTGCATGGGGCCGAGGGGAAAGAGATCAGAAAAAAGCAGTGTAATACAGGGGATTTCTCTGAACATTACTTCCTTTTTATTTTTATTTATTTATTTATTTGCCTCTTAGGCTAGAAAGGAGTGACCTTGAACTTTCTCTTCAAGTTCATTCTGTTCATTTACTATGAGTACTTCTAGGTGCTGGGCTGTCTTTGAATTCAGAATGGGTGGTACTAGAAGAAACAAAACAACATAAGTGGTGCATGAGTTCTAGTTTCCCTCCCTAATCTACTACTACCATTTACTCTTCAGAGTCCTCAGATGATCCATGTTTTCTGTGCAGCTTTTATATTTGCATTTAGTGAGATAGAGAAGGTGGGTGTTCTTAATCCATTTTGCAATGAACTGGAGCATTGTTAATAAACCAAACCCTGCACAGGGAAAGGATTTAACAAGGCTGTTTTTTTTTTTTTTTTTCTGAGTCCCTTGGATGTGTTCATAACACGTATCATGGAATTGTTACATACGCTAATGATTAAGTAAGTTTATATTGTCTTTAATTTAAACTGTGGGGTGGGATGGGGTGGGATACTGTTCATGTAAATAAAGGACCAAATACTAAACTTTTAGTCTTGTGGCCATGTAATCTCTGTCACAACTTCTTAACTCTGCTGCTGTTGTGTAAAAGTAGTCATAAACAATACATAAACCAAGGAGCATTACTGTGTTCCAATAAAACTTTATTGACAGTGAAATTTGACTTTCTTATATTTTGTGTGTGTCACGAAATATTAGTCTTTTTATTATTTCTACCATTTTGTAGGTGGTGGACCAGATTTATCTCACAGGCCAAAGTTGACCAGCACATTATTTCTTCGTCACGGATAGTTGTACGGCCCTAAGCAACAACCCTTCTTGTTCACAGGGTTATGTTCTACTTGTTGGGGAGGAATATAGGTAGGAAAGCAACAGAAGTTCCAGAAATCTTAGTGTTTGCAGATGGAACCTGTAAACCAAAGTAAATAGCTTCTCAGTCTTTGTTTTTTTATTTCTGAGGTTGCATAGAGAAGGAGGGCCTTTTATATATTTTGTTTCAGTTTATTGCCATCTCATTCTGTAAGGTAAATGCTTTTATAGATGAACAAACTGAGGCACAGAGGGGATTAATAGCATGTCCCAAATCTGGACCAGCCTGGGGTTTGCATCCGGGCTGGTCCCGTGCCAGAGCTGTTGCACTTTACCTTCCAGGGCAGTGCTGATCTTCTTTCCCCATGTGGTCGTATCTGTTCAAAAAGGCCTGTCAGTAAGTGCACAGCTCATTGAAGGAGCTGATACTAAAAACCTCTGGTCCACACTGGTTCATGTGTTATTGCACGCAGCTGGGCAAGTCTCTTCCTTTCTCTGGGTCCCTGTCTTTGTGGTAGGGGATTGGACCAGCCCGTGTGTGTTGCTCTGTCACTGTGGTTTTACGGGTTTTGGCAGTGAGCGTCGTAGCAGACAGGGACCCAGGGAAGAGGTCGCAGTGCACATCATCACTGGGGTGGGTTGCAGAGAACAACCTGGTCCTGGGGCCACACTTTGATGGCTGTTGACTTAAAGCTCTGTAGCTATAAAGAAGAAAAAAAAAGAGTAAACAGATTCCTACTTTTTGATCTTCAGTTTATCACAGTGTACTCCTAGATTATACTTTGATTTAGTGTTAGCCACAGAAGTTGGTGCCATTTTCTTTGAACTCTTATCAGTGGAAGTCAGTGATAAATGCTTAAGAAACTAAGGACCTTGATAAAGTACTGGTGTACTTGGACCTTGTTTGAAATCTGTTCTGTGAATAGTAAAGTGTTTCTTAAAGACTTTACAGGATAGTATGAAAATGTTCACTGCTTTCTGTGTTTATTAGAGCATTTAAAAAATTGCATGTCTTACTTATGTAGTTAATTTAAGTTCTGTCAAATGTGATAAAAAAGAAGAATGTAAATAAACAGTGATGAACAGTCAAGAGGAGGAGGAAGGAAGTCACATTTTGAGTACTGCCTTGTGCCAGAGAGTTTTATACATACTCTTGTACCAAGTATTCTCATTTTATCACAGAGTAAGAGTCAGTTTCCACCTGTAAGAAATTGAGAATTTAATAGGCTTAATGGTTCTCAACTGGCATTCCCCTCCTGCAGTATTTAAAAATGTGTGGGGCAGTTGTAGTTGTCACCAATCCTGAGAGGTGTTACTGGAATTTAGTGTGTGGGACTACATTACATTATAATGAAGAATTGTCCCACCCAAAATTCTTGGAGAGTGCCTGTTGAGAAACACTGGGCCGAGTAAAATAGCAGTAATAACCAACACTGACATGTTGAGCACTTCCTGTGTGTTCTGTGAGCTCTGCTAATATAGGCCCACATTTTCTGATCTGAAGCTCTAAAAATGAAACCATCTCTAAATCCGAATTGGGATTTCTTAATAAACCCATTTGGTGGTACAATTGACGTGAGACTTTTTTTTTAAGCTGAAAATTGTATTTATTGAGATGTAGTTTATGTGCCATACAGTTCACCTGTTTAAACGTAAAATTCAGTGACTGTATTTGTAGTGAATTGGTAGAGTTGTATAACTACTATCACAATCTGGTTTCATAACGTCGTCTTTATCCCCCAGGTTCTCTTGAGCCCGTGTGAAACTTTTTCTAGGTTTTGTTCCTTATAGTGTCAATTTTCAGATGTTGCACCGAAGAAGTAAGGTAAGTATTTGCTTATGGGGTGCTGCTCCCAGATCCTTCTGGGATGTTAGGTATTCATTTTCTAAAATCTGAAAAAATTCTCCATGCTAAAACACATCTGGACCCAGCAGCCTCTGATAAGGATTGTGGAGTGTACGAACACCTCTACTCCCCACAGTGACCCTATGAAGGAGATACCATTATCTTCCCTCATTTTACAGTTGAGGAAACTGAGGCATGGAGAGGTTAAGCAGTCTGCCTAAGATAATGCCACACTTGGAATGATCTCAGGCACTTGGCTTTCACCACGGCTCCGTTTATCCATGGCTGGGTGGACTGTCACAAGGAAGTCCAGGGTGGGCGGTGGGGGTGTCCACAAGAGAAGCACCACGTGACAGCGGGGCCTGTAAGAGAAAATGCCTGCATTTAGATTTGGAGCAAATTGTGTGGTTTATTTTTGAGTTGATACTAAAGAACATTTATAAAATGCTTTAAAATTCACGATACCATGAAGACCAGTGGACCCACCTCCTCCATTAACTAAATCATCATTACCTGTCACTCCTCCCCCCACTCCATTCTCCCCGCACAGAGGAGACCACTATACAAAATTTCATGCTTACCCTTCTTTACTTTTCTGTTGAGTTTTACCCACGTATGTGTTAATCCCTCAGCAACCTCTCTTTAGTTGTGCATATTTTTGAAATTTATATGCATGGACTTATTGAACATATTCTTCTTGTAGTTTCCTCTCAGTTGTATATCTGAAATTTATTTTCATTGCTGTATATTAGAATATACCACCATCTAGTTACATGTTTACTATTGGACATTTGGGATGTTTCCGTTCTTTTTCTAGTTCAAATGGTGCTGCTGTGCATAGTCTGCTGAGTTGCTCTTGGTGCACATGCGCTAAGGGTTACCTAGTAATGGAGTTGCAGGTGTTAGTGTGTGTGTCTTCAACTTGACTGGATGATGCCCAGTTGTTTTCTAAAGGGGTATATGGATTGAAAGTCCCCTCCAATAATGTGTAGTGTTGCATTTTCTATCCTTGCTAACACTTGATGTCACCCTTTAAAAGTTTTCTAATGAAATAGTTCCACAATGGTGTATCATTGTGGTTTTAATACGTTACTTCCTTGATGACTAAAGAGATTGAGAATCTTTTCATGTAGCCATTTGCTTTTCCTCTTTTGTGAAGTGTCTGTCTAGTCTTATGCCCATTTTTCTATTGAATTGTTTCTTTTCTAATTCATTTACTGGAGTTCTTCATATGTTCTGGATCCTAATTCTTTGTTGATTATATGTTTAAAATTATATAATTTTCTAGTTTGTGGTTTGTCTTTTTGGTTTCTTTGTGGTATCTTTTGATGAACAGAGTTCTTAATTTTATTACCATTATTTTTTTTCACTAAGAAAAAAAGGACATGGAACCTCCAAAAAGTGTTCTAGTAGGCCTTGTCCTTTTTTAAAAAAATAATTGTTTATTTTTAAATTACAGTTGACATACAATATTATAATAGTTTCTGGTGTACAACATAGTGATTAGACATCTGTATAACTAACAAAGTGGTCATCTCGATAAATCAAGTCCCCATCTGACACCATGTAAGTTATTACAATACTATTCGCTATATTCCCTATGCTATAATTTACATCCTTATGTCTGTTTTGTAACTACCAATTTGTATTTCTTAATCCCTTCCCCCTTTAACCCATCTCCCCAACCCCCCTTCCATCTGGCAACCATCAAAATGTTCTCTGTATCTTTGAGTTTGTTTCTGTTTTGTTTGTTTATTTTGTTCTTTAGATTTCACATGTAAGTGAAATCATGTGGCATTTGTCTTTTTCTATTTAACTTATTCCACTCAGGACAATACCTTCTAGGGCCATTCACATTGTTTCAGATGGCAAGACTTTATTCTTTTTTATGGCTGAGTAGTATTCCATTGTATACGCGGGCTGTCAGAAAGTATCCAGGCAATTACGGCTGCATTTTTTCCCCAGACAGCCTTCATATATGTAGCACCTATTCCTTATCCATTCACTTCTTGATGGACAGCCAGGTTGCCTCCATACCTTGGCTATTATAAACAATGCTGCAGTGAAAATGTGGATGCACATGTCCTTTTACAGTAGTGTTTTTGGGTTTCTTTGGATGAAACCCAGAAATGAGATTATTGGGTCTTCCTTTGTTCCTTGTTATAGCCTTTGTTTTAAAGTCTATTTTGTCTGGTACAAATATTGTTACCCTAGCTTTTTTTGTTTGTTTCCATTTCCATGAAATGTCTTTTTCCATCCCTTTACTTTCAGTCTCTGTGTTTTTTTTGATCTAAAGTGAGTCTCTTGTAGGCAGCATGTGTAAGGGTATTGTTTCCTTATCCATTCAACCACCCTATAATTTTTGATGGGAGCATTTAATCTATTTACATTTGAAGTAATTGTTGATAGTAGGTAGTTATTGGCATTTTATTTATACTTTTTAATCTTTTTTTCCCTTCTTCTTAAAGAAGTCCCTTTACCATTCCTTGTAAGACTGGTTTGGTGGTGATGAACTCCTTTAGCTTTCTCTTGTCTGGGAAGCTTTTTATCATTCTTCGATTCTAAATGGTAGTTTTGCTACATGGAATAATAATCTTGGTCGTAGGTCCTTGCTTTTCATCACTGTGAATATTGGTGCCAGTCCCTTCTGGCTAGCAAAGTTTCTGTTGACAAATCAGCTGACAAACTTATGGGAACTCCCTTGTATGTCACTGCTTTTCTCTTGCTGCTTTTAAGATTTTTAACCTTTGGTATTTTAATTATGATGTGTCTTGGTGTGGGCCTCTTTGAATTCATCTTGTTTGGAACTCCGTGCTTCCTGGGCTTGTCTATCTATTTCCTTCATCAGATTCCGAACGTTTTCTGTCACGATTTCTGCAAATAAGTTTTCGGTTCTTTGCTCTTTCTTTTCTCCACCTGGTTCCTCTGTGATACAAATGTGGTATGCTTGATATTGTCCCAGGGGCCCTTTAGACTATTCTCATTTTGAGGGACTTGTTTTTCCTCATGCTGCTGTGATTGGGCATTTTCTGCTACCTTAACTTAATTGCTGACTCCATCCTCTGCTTCAGCTAATCTACTCTGGATTCCCTCTAATGTATTCTTTATTTCAGCGATTGTATCCTTCATTTCTGACTGGTTCTTTTTTTATGTTTTATGTCCCATTGTTGAAGTTCTCCATGAGATCATTGAATACCCTTATAACCAGCGTTCTGAACTCTGCATCTGATAAATTGCTTATCTCCATTTTCGTTTAGTACTTCCGGCACTTGCTTGGCAAGACCCCAACCTTGAAGAACTGCAACTATTTATCCTCTTATGTAACTGCACTATGCAGCTAAGCGTGGTTGGAAATGTCATGTAGCTGAGATGATTGGTAGTCTTCAAAATGATCACTGACCTCAAGTGAGAACTTAATGCCACTGGCATCAATGCTGTCTTTAATTAAGTCTGTTCTGTCTCATTTTTTACATCAGTTTCATATCTTCTTCGCTCTCCTTAGACCTCCACCACCTTCTTTCCATCCTCACTCTCTGCTTATGGACTTACTTCTTGTTTCCCCGAGAAAGTTGAAGCCACCAGAAGAGGATGTATGTGGTCTCCCACTGTCTCCATTCTGACCAGAGGTGTTGCTGCCCCTAGCAAGGCCAGCCACTGCACTTGCACTCCAGATTGCATCCAGCCTTGCCTGTTCAAGTTCATGGTCCTGGAGTCCTCCTCCTCTCCTGCTTTGTTGGTCTGTCCTTCTATGCTGGAGCTTTCCTGTCAGCACATAAGCATGCTAGTGTTATTTCTCCCACTTAGATATAAATCCTCTGTTGATCCCTTTTCAGCCATCAGCTGCTACCCCATTTTTGTGTTTTCTGCTCTAGCTAAACTTTGCATTTTATTTTCTATGTTCCCTGTTGGCATGTTTATACTGTCTTCTCACATTCCTCTTGGAACTCATCTACTCAGGTTTTTGCTACCACCGCTCCACTAAAACTGCTCCCCAAATCACTACTGATCTTCCTTTTGCCAAAACCCAGCGGTCGGTTCTCAGCCGTCTCGGTACGTGATTCATCTGAAGTATTTGCCACACGTCACACCCTTCCTCCTTGATATTATTGTCATCTTGTGGCTTCCAGATGCCCCTTCACCTTTGGCTCCCTGCTGGTCTCCTTTACTGATTCCTCCTGGACCTCGTCATAGTGGGGTGCTTGGGGGCACTGTCAGTGGGACCTCCTCTTATTGCCGTTAGCACTCCCTCCCTCAGTGATCTCACTGAGTCTGTGCTTTTAAATATCATCAGAAGCTGACATCCCACGTACCTCCAGCTCGGGCCTTGCTTCTGCATGCCAGGCTGGGCTATCCGCCTGCCCTTGGAGAAGCAAGCCCTGTCCTACTCACCCTGTGTGTTCTTCTCCAAAACGACCGTAACCACTGATGGGTTGTTGCTGTTACTTGTTGGTTGGTGGGTGTCATCTCCATGCCTTCCATTAGAATGGAAGCTCCACAAGGCAGGATTTTTGGTTATTTCTGTTAGCCACAGCACCTGCAAGGGTAAATGTGTTAGGTTGTAATATTCAGTGAAGACTACTAATTCACTGTTACCATGCCTTGTCTCAGCTCTCCCTGTGTCCAACCTGCTCTAGCCCGTCATCAGTGGTCCTTGTCTTGGAAATCTCTTAATAAATCTATTTGGCAAAATAACATTGTTTCTGTATAACCCTGTTTAATTGATACCAGATATTTTAATACGCAGTATAAAGTGTATTCTTCAGGGTTGATTTAGGGAGGCCATTTAGAGTAGCAGGAAGATCTTTGGCTTTACAGCCACACACTTCTGAGTTGACAGTCTTGCTGTCCCACTAAATAGCTACAGAGCCTTAGTCAAAATATAGCAGCCCGAGGCCTTACTTTCCTCAT
This sequence comes from Lyroderma lyra, assembly GCA_004026885.1. Lineage (NCBI taxonomy): Eukaryota > Metazoa > Chordata > Mammalia > Chiroptera > Megadermatidae > Lyroderma > Lyroderma lyra. The sequence goes on along the minus strand of PVJL010000247.1, from coordinate 16,066 downwards.
TTGTGACATGACATGATAATGGCTTCATAGACCTGTTAGGAGAAATGAAATATGGAATATATGAAATGCATCAAGCACATTCTTGGCACATAATAAGTGTTTGGTAATAACTATTAGGATCACTGCCCTTAGTTATACAGATGATCTTTAGGATTGCTTGTAATTCTAATACTTTTGAAATAAAAAATGCTGTTTTTTTCTTTGAAATGTTGGCAATTGGTCTTTGGTCAAAAAAAATTGTCTAACATAACATTGTGTCTGTGGTAGAAATTAGATTTGATTTACATGAGTTCAACTTAGTCTTTTTAAGGAATTTATTCTGTTACAGAGTTCAAGGACTGCCTTTCAGTAAAATTTACTTAACTGGAGTACTTAGGAATGGAATGTTCTACAGGAACTGAATCTCCTAATTAATGAGAAAGGAACTCATTTTATGCGGGAGGCTCTTTCTAAAATGCCTTTATATGTACGCTGAGCATAATTCCCAAGTGTACGGTGAGTGCTCAGCAAATACTTGGTTACTTGTGTTTGACCTACAGACACTTACCTGAACTCTTCTATATTGATAGCCCTGAGGTATAGAAAGTGTAGGTGATGCTACTAAATACAAACTCAGTATGGGCTTAAAAATATCTTAAAGGAGCTCTTAGGCTTTGAGCCCTCAATGTCAACAGTAGCCACATTCCTGATAATTATTGATGGATTGTACCTACTTAGAGGAAGGATTGCAGACGGCCTCTGTTCAAAGGAAGCTGAGCAAATAAGTTCAGACAATGTGTGCAAACACCTATCCATGTTCACGTGCACACAGGGACTCTCTCACAGACACACACACACACACACACACACAGTTAAATGATTGTATAAGAGCAAACTATTGAGTGCACGATACAGTTTTATATAGATCACTGGGCAATATGTGGCATATCCCAAATAAATGGGATAAATTCAATTCCCGTTATTTCAAAGGAGCAATGATTAGCAACGTCTAAACAGTGGTCAGCGGAGGCTTCCTGGAGAAATGAGATTGGAGCATGACACAGGGATGAGCAAGTTCTGTCTCGTGATGCAGCTACAAGGCTGGTCCAGCCAGGGACAAGTGGCTGGTGCTCACGTCAGTCTCTACCCACCTCTGGGAGGACTGGGACAGGCCTGGGGATCACTTCCCAGCTTCCCAGGGAACACAGCTCGTCATCCCTGAGTCACATCCTTGTTTGCCTCTGATTTTGGGGCGTTTTGTGGACTTTGGGTCAAGGTTCTTATGCTAGAAGGGCAGGAGACGGAGTTTGGGACCAAGTTTCTTGTGGGGAAGTGTTAGCACCACTGGTTTCCTGTGTGTGTCTGGCCCTTGGAGGTGGGTCCGTGAGGGCAACCGTCAGCTATGGGCTTCTCTCTGGTGATGTGATGGATAATTCTTGGGGAGAAGGAAAAGGAGATTTAGGCTTTAGATAGAAGAAAACATGGCACCATCCACTGAAAACTGAACATACAGATTAGGTCATGTGGCAGGGGCGGGAGGAGTGGGGTGGCTGGGGATAGCTGTTGTGTATCGATGCTCTTGCTCAACTCTTCGGGTTATTTCCTGGGAAACCGTAGCTGTCGATGATTGGTTATAAGTAGCCCAGGGGGGTGTGGCCAAGAGCCCACAGTTTTACCCAGGCCCTTAGGTGAGTCATGAGGGGCTCTCTGTTGGCAGAGAGGCTGAGATGGAGGTGGGAGAGCTGGGAAAGGAAGGGCCAGGATTGTCACAAGGCAACAGACACACTTCTTCAGGGCACCTGCAGCTGCGAATGTGTGCTTAGGTTAAACATGAACCCTGAACAGGAAAATAACCTTGTCTTATTTTTAAATTGAAGTATAATTGACTTACACTATTATATCAGTTGCAGGTGTACAATATAATGATTATGTATGTACATTACGAGGTGATCAGCGTAAGTTTGGTTACGTGCTGTCACCGTACAGTCATTAGTGTCACTGTGCTCTCTTTGCTGTTTGTTATATCCCTGTGACTTATTTATTTTATAACTGGAGGTTTATATCTCTGAATCCCCTTCACCTGCTTCACTCATTCCCACCCCTACCCCTCTGGCAATGCCCAGTTTGTTCTCAGTATCTATGAGTTTGTTCTGTTAGGCTTTTTAGATTCCATATATAAGTGAAATCACACAATATTTATCTTTTTCTGCCTGACTTATTTAACTTAGCATAGTACCCTCCAGGTCCAACCATGTTGTTGCAAATGGCAATATTTCATTCACTTTTTGATGGCTGAGTAATATTCCCCCCGGTGTGTGTGTGTGTGTGTGTGTGTGTGTGTGTGTGTGTGTGTGTAGCATATCCTTTATCCATTCATCTATCAATGGGCACCTACGTGTGGGTTGCTTCCCTATCTTAGCTATTGCAAAGAATGCTGCAGTGGATATAGGGTTGCCTATTACCTTTTTAAATTAGTGTTTTGGTTTTCTTTGGTAAATACCCAGAAGTGGACTTGCTGGGTCATACAGTGGCTCTATTTTTAATTCTTTTTGAGGAACCTCTGTACTGTTTGCCATGGTGCCTGCACCACTTTATATTCCCACCAGTAGTGTTCGACGTTGAATAACCTTGTCTTTTCAGGACCTCCCAATTTAAGTGCCTGTCTGTATAGGACAAGGAGCTTTACTGCAAAGACGTATGCAAAAGCATGACCTGCGTGGCAATGACCTTAAATCCCAGCTGCTGTGCATTGAGGGGCACTCCAGACCATCACTGGTCCCTGATCTGCTTGGTGAATAATCTCTAAATAATAGATGGTGGGGAGCCTCTGGCCCTGACTGAAACACTGGGACTCATAACATTTCCAGCAAGCGCCTTAGACATCACCCTGGTTTCACAAATGAGAAAACCACTGCACAGCGGTGGACTGATTTGTGTGAAGTCGGTGTGCTTTCGTCTGTCTCTCCGTCTGCATATGCTTTCTGTTCGTTGTTGGCGCCTCAATTTATTGGTCATCTTGACTTGTGTGTTTCAGGGGGTCCAACCTGACACATCCAAAATGGTACCCAGCTCTTCCTCCAGGCCCGGCCACCCCCAGCCTTCCCTGTCCCAGCAGCTGGCACTTCATCCACCTCGGTGCTGACACCGGGAATTTATGGGCCCCACCGTCAGGATCACCTCCCAGTGCTTTTCTCTCTGCCCCTGGAGTTAGTTTGAGCCCCTTTCGGTCCCCTCCGATGGCCTACCTGATTTGAGCCACCGTCATCTTCAACACTCGCACCCCTTCTCCACACAGTGGTTGGGTGGCCCTCTCACAGTAGGCATGAGCGTGCTTCTTTCCCTCATAGATCATCCTCACTATGACTGAACTTGGGCGTCACATTGGGGTCTGTGAGGCTCTGTGGGACCCTCACCTGCCCTCCCGCACCCCGGTGTTCGCTCTCCTTCGCCTGTGATGGTTCGGCCACATCCGCATCATTTCAGGTTCCTTAAAATGGTAAGCTCTGATTGCCTCAGAGCTTTCAAATGTATTTCTTCCACCTGGAAACCCCTTCTTATCTAGTAGTTTCTAGCTTAAAGGTCCCCTCCTTTAGGCCTCAGCTAATGCCTCTACCTAAAAAGTCCCCCCGTATTTTTCTCTCTCATTTCACCCCGCTTATTTTCTTGATAGCATTATCGGAGGTCTTAACGTCACCTTTTTTGGTGACGCGTTCTCTGGTCCCCATGTCTTACATTGCACCTGCCCTGATACTTCACACTGCCCCCCCCTTCAGTTTTCTCCCTTTACAGTGCTCACCACTATCTATCACGTGGTGCATTTTACCTGCTCATCTTACCTGTCGCCACGCTGCAGTGGGAACTCCACGGGTGTCTGATTTTTCAGCATCACGAATAGTTGTGGGCACACGGGCGTGGGTGTCTATAAGTGCTTGACTACTACATGAACACGCTATGAATAGTACGTGCTCAGTGAATGGTGTGTAGTGGGCACTGTATACACTTTTATTGTGGTGTAATACATATAAATGGACCATTTTCACCATTTCTAAGTGTACAGTTTAGAGACATTAAATACGTTCATACTGTTGTGCATCCAGAACCACCACCTGCTCTGTACCCTTTTCTGAAGTGGAAGAATCACAAAGTAAGTGCACGCAAAGCAGGCTCACGGTACAGGTCTCCCGATGTGGGGCCCAGTGGCCTCGGCGCTGCGCCGCGCCGTGGAGGCGTGAGGGTGGGGAGGTGCAGCCCATACCTCTCGGGGTGCCTGAGGGCTGCCGCAGAGATGCCCAGAAATGTGGCATGGGGCTTACGTGTCTTCTGTGGGTAAAGAAGGCCCTGCCCTGTGTCCCCAGCTCCGCACCATGCACCGTGTCCCTTCTCTCCCACACCCGAGGATGTGACTCTGACACAGGCTCGAGCCTGTGGGATGATCTGAAAGGGAAGTGCTTCTCCTCTGAACCTTTCTTACTGGGTCCACGTCATGAGAAGATCCTCTTGGCCTCCCGGGATTAGCTCCTTAGGAGATGATTCCATTTGGGGCGGGCAGTGTTGGTTTTTAATGCTAAAGCACACCGGATGGTGTGGAACACCAAGTGCTAAGTGGGAGTCAGTCATGGGCTGTGACATTCTCCCGGGGCGGGGGGATGAGAAGGGAGGACTGTGTCAGGCCCTTGCAGTTCCTTTTCCTGAGCCTGTCGAAGCCTGCAGGCCTGCGTTTTCGTGTGCTCTGCCATTTCCGGTCCCTCCCCGCTGAAACCCGCGTGGCAGTCCCGCTGTTGTCCATCACAGGTCCCGTTCTGGGTTCCTCGGGGACACCGCAGTGATGGTCATCCTTAACGACCCCACTGAAGTCTTGAGACAGAAGCATAGGACTGGCGCATGGAGGTGTGTAGGGTCTTTTCTGTTGAATGCTCAGTATTATGGATGCCCCTGAAGTGTGCCCGATGCCGTGCCGGTCTGGGTGTTCAGAGAGGATTCAGCACGGCCAGGCCCTAGAGGACTACAGTGCTGCAGGTAGAGCTGTGCCTGCCTGAATTCACGGTGTGACAAATGCCCCGCTGCCCTGGGCACAGGCTGTGGGAGCGCCTGAGACAGAGAGAAACTTGCTGTGTGAGGTGGGGGTGCAGGTAAAGGTCAGGGGAGAGTTCACAGAGGTACCTGTTAGGGCTAGAGAGGTCTGCTGGTGTGGCAGAGGTGGGAGCAGTGAGGCAGAGAAGTCGGGGTGCAGCGTGGGACTGTGGTTGGGGCCAGCTTCCTGTTTGGTCTTAGCAGGGATAGATCGGAGCTGGATTTATTGGGATTACGTTCATTTCGGTTGTCAGCTCTGATCGTTTGCTGTTTGACTTGCTCCCTGCCTTCACTAGAGATATTAGTGTCTGTCGAGAACTTGCTGGATTTCCATGGATGTGGCGATGGTTCGTGGCCTTGCAGGTTCCAGGGTCAGGAGGCGTTTGGCTGGTAGAGATAGCATTCTGTGTCACCTAAACCAGCAGGACTCCTCAGCCCAGTGGCAGTACAGCAGTGTCCCTTTAGGTCATTAACTGTTACTTCATGAGAGTAGAGACATGTGCCAATTGGTTTAATCCCTTTTGATAGATTGATTTTTTTTTTTTTTTTACTAGTTACGTCCGTTAAAAAAAAAAAAACACTCATCTGTGTTCTTTGTCTTAAAGGGTGCTAGACACAAGTCGTTCATGTGATCAGACTTGGTGTTAGATTGTTAATTGCAGTATTGATAATACTTGTATTCTACAGCAGGTGCACACCATTATCTTCTGATCAGCAGAAGTCATTAAGGAAACCTCTGAATGTCTTGTTGAAAAGGGGAAAAAATATCCCTTAACTGGCAATGTTTTTTCTGTTCTAAAAATTAAGCGTACAGATGCTGAACAAGTGAAAATAATCATTACAATATTTTTTCCAAAGCCCTCCGTGAGGTTGCAGTCGGGAGGAAATTTCAGTGTCTCAGAGGACGCTTCCCTTGCAGCGATTGACACTTGACAAAGCTCATGGTCCTTATGCCATCTTCGCTCCATTTGTGCTCGTGGGGGTGTTGGTTTCGGGCCAGATCCTTTGCCCCTGGGGGGACGTGCTAACGCCGGCGAGGAAGGTAGAAGATGCCGCTGACTTGGGTTACACAGATAGGAAGAGGCTGGCCAAGCTTCACTTGGGGGTCAGTTTGCTTTCTCAAAACCAAATGGCAACCCATGGCGAACACTTCCTGTGAGTGTGCCCTCTTACATTTTAAATGGATTTCAGCAAAATTTGGTCTGTGGATGTGATGATTCTCAGTGAAATCTGAGGTGTGCAGAATGCTAAAAGGCGTTGCGCTCGGAGAATCGCTGTAGTGGTTTCCTGTAAGAATACAGGCATCGCCGCGCTCCATCGGACGAACGGCTCTCCCATCAGACGAAGGGAGTCGCTGCGGGCGGTTCTGCTGCCTCTTGTCGCCGTCACCTTACACATCTAGCGGTGTGCTTCATAAAAGGACAGCCTCCCTTCTGGGGCCATTATTTGTATTATTCTTGAATTTGTCTAGATTGCTTTTGCAGCGGTTTTTATTTCGGGCCGTGACCATCTGGTACAACGTGGCAGCCAGTGTGAGCAGCAGCCAGTCAGAGCTTAGCGATGTCACTAACGAGGAATTGGGGTCCTTTTTCTGCTCAGTCCTCACGTTGCTCACTGAGTAGAATTGATCCATGTTTACACTGTGCACCTGCGTGTTTATTGTAGGCGTTGGTGAGGGCATGTTACTTTGAACCTTGTCACGAGCGCAGCTGATTTGCTGCAAGGGGGCTTGGAGCAGTGGAGCCTCTGCTTCATGGGCATCACTGAGTCCTGGCTTTAGTGTCTGGGCCCTCTGTGTCCTGGCCGTGTGGTCAGGGGGCTTTACCAAAGCTCCCTAAGGCTCAGCTTGCTCCCCTGTCGGGGGGTGGTGTGTGCCTTCTCATAGAATTACACTCGTTCAGACACTCCCAGTTGCAGGTGCCAGGAGCCCAGTTCAGTTGGCGTGCGTAGACGGGGAGTTACTAACGCATGTAGCTAGGGAGCCAAGGGGCTGCTGACCTGGATGTCACTAGCTTCCAGCTCCAACAGTGCCAGTGGGGGGCTGGCTGCCTCTCCTCAGATGTGGTGGGAGGTGGCCACCGGCAGCTCCCACTTTCTTTCCTTACCAACTTTCTTTCCTTACCTAACCCAGCCAAGAGAGACTGTTTTCCATGGCGGCCTCGGAGCACTTGGCTTGGAGCACGTCTGTTCTTGTCCCTGTCGCCATGGTCAGGGCGATGGTTTCCTGGCCGTGGATGGCCACACGAGGGAAGGGTTCCTCACAGAGAAGGAGGGTCCCACCAGGAGAGAGGAGCGGAGCGTCCCAGCGGTGGGCAACGGAGAGGCCGTCCCAGCGGTGGGCGGGCCGGGCAGCTGCGGGCGGAAGTCTCCGTAGCCGGGGCCCCTCGGCCTGCCTTCTGCCACCTGGGGAATGCAGCTGTTCTATATTGGTTCTAAAGCTGCTGCTTCAACATGCTAAGGTGCGTCTGCCTTTCATGCTTTCATAAACTTTAAATTGTGCTTACCCTAACCTCGAAGTTTTAAAAAGGTCAGTTTTAAGGGGAGGGGCATGTCGGGGGGAAATTTCAAGTAATCTGCTTGTGTTCAGTCACAGATGCCTCATGGAGAATCTGCCATATACCGGACACTCTGCCGTCCTGGGAAGAGCCCCTCTCTTGGGGGTCTCATTGGTGCAGGGGGTCCCATCCAGCTGGGAGAATCCAGGAGGGCCTGGGGAGGTGGGGTGGGGTTTTTCAGGCAAAGGGTGTGGGCGACAAGGTGGGATGGCAGGAAGGGGGGTTGGGAGAGGGAGCTGGTTCGTTCTTGGGGTTCACCCCACCCCAGGCTCTGTGTGTGGCACTGGGCACTCGAAGACAAACGAAAGCTTCACGCTGCAGGGGAGGAGGAACATGGCAGAGTGGCAGGTGCCCAGACAGAAGTGAGGGGAGGGCCTGGGGAGGGCCTGGAGGAGGAGGTGCCGGCTCCCATGCCGGGTGGAAGGGTGCTGCGAGATGCCATTGGAGCCACGAGCAGTTTTGTGCTTCTGGGGCGCGAGTCTCCCCCCCGAGGAGGGATGGTGCAGCCAGGCCTTGCGCTCCAGGTGCAGAGGTTTGACGCTGATTCTCGGGCCCCCCAGGGCCGGCTTCGTGAGTGTGTGGCCTGGTCCGTGGCACAGAGCCCACACTCCGCTGCCCTTGTCCTCCTGAAATGCTTAGGACTTCTTATACCAGGGGCCCCGCAGTTCCCTAGCCTGCAGCGGGGTGACATGACCTCAGCCTGCGCTGTGCTCTGGGACCCCTCGGCTGGCGTGAAGAAGAGGACACGAGCAGAGGTGGGGCTGTCCTGGAAGCTGATGGGCGCGTTGAGGAGGAGATGTTAGGGGCCCAGGTGAGGGTGAGAGTCCTGGGGATGGAGGGGAGATGCGTCGGGCACCTGTGACCTGCCTGAGCCACAGCCTGGATGGGAAGGGCCGGGGGCCGGAGCATCAGCATTGGCTTCCACTCTGGACTCAGGGACGTGTGTTCCGTGCTGTCCTCAGAGCCAGGGGACTTCCAGTGGATACGGCTGGTTTTCCAAACTGAAATGTAGAAGACTTGTCTTAATATTTTTACTCTCAGTAGTAAGCGAGAGCTGACTTTGGCAGGCTCATTCAATGAATGTGAAATAACCAGAAAAGACATTCTGAGGCGTTCTGGAATCAAACAGATGGACCAAGCCATCATGTTAAAAACAGCAGATCACAACTTGAACTTCAGTTAATCACAATCACATTCTCTCTCTCCTTATTTAACTTTGAAACATCTTCCTAAGTAGTTTCCTATTTTGGTTTCCTTTACTTAAAAGTCCTCATTATTATGAAGCACCCAGTTAAAGTTGCCTGATAGAGGACATCTGAACCAAAAAACCTTGTCATTTAGGAAATGGCATTCTTTCTGAGGTTTCAGAAGTGATTGTTTCCTCTAGGAAGATTCATGAGGGAATTTGTTTCCCCGAGTTCAGTTAACATAGAAATGAACATAACTGTGTACTTAGTGATTTTCAAAAATACTCTTCAGGTAAATAAAAAGGTTTCCCTGAACTTAGGGTCCTGGCCAGCTGCTGACCGGTCACGTGCCCGTGGGCAGAGGGCTGGGAAAGGCGTGTTGTTGTAGTGCTGTACTCTGTTTCCTGTCTGGTGCAGACATAGACAAAGCACTTCTGTTGCAGAACACAAGGTCAAGGTCGTGCTGTCCAGGCCCCAGATGCTGTGCTGGGGTGTTGTGCAATTCAAGCAGCAGCTCAGGGCCAGGAGGAGCCAGGGTGAGGCATACGAAAACATCAAAGGGCTTCACGCCAGTCATGCAGACAGATTGGTACGACTCTTCATGCGTTTATCAAAGTCAGCCTCCAGGGAGGTCCAAAGACCACTGGGTGCTTCCTGCCCTTGTGGTGTGGCCCTACACCTCGTCATCCAAAAATGGCCTTTTCCGACTCATGCATCTTTGCTATGAAAGGGGTAATTTGGTGCTGTCCAGACGAGCTGTGCTCTAAAAGTGGAGATGATACTTGCTTGTTTTTAAGAGGGTTCTGGAGGGGGATACATGGTGTCATAAATGGGAACCCATAATGTTAGTTTCCTCGCTTTGCTCTTTGGCCCTCGAGGATTACGATACGTTTGATTGCATCTTGATGCTATTGCACTGTTGGTGTGCAGTTACTGTGACCCCGATGAGGAGTACTGCTCAGAGGGTGCTCAGCACTGTGTGTTCTGTTCTTGTTATGGTGCCTGTAACAGGAATAGAGCAAGTGCTTGTAGACACTTGGCCAGATCCTTGGTATCTCCCACGGCACCAGTTACCTTGCTCTGTGCACTGGTAGTAGGCACTGGTTGAGTGAATAACTAAAAGTGCAGTTGAATGAACTGTTTTACTTGTGTGAAGAAAGAGACATTGACCATCTATAGAGCATGAATCGTGACTTCTAGGTGCCGGGACAGCTTTGTACTAAAACGTCCTCATAATCTCACTCAGCCCCTTTTGGCACCAAGAGCTGGGAAGGCAGAGACCATTTCTGTTTTGCACAACATTTGCTCCCCAGGGCCTGGCACAGGGCTCAGCACAGAGCAGGTACTTGACAAATACTAGAGTGAGCGAGTGGGACGCACCTGCCGGGCTTACGTGATAGAAGATCATTTCTCAAAGACTCATGCCAGTGTCTCCAGGTTCCTTTAGTCCTCAAGGTCTTGTCTACTTTTACCCCCTCCTCCCCCTCCCCAGTGCTCAGCACAGCAGTTGACACATAGCAGTCATTGGTGTTCAGGAAATGAAGTAAGTGGCAGTAGGTAGAGGGAAGTGCATTCACTGGGAGCTAAAGCAGCGGTTCTCAACCTGTGGGTTGCGACCCCTTTGGGGGGGGTCGAACGACCCTTTCACAGGGGTTGCCTAAGACCATCGGAAAACACATATCAGATACTTACATGACGATTCATAACAGTAGCAACATTACAGCTATGAAGTAGCAATGACAATAATGTTATGGGGGCCACCACAGCATGAGGAGCCGTATTAAAGGGTCGCGGCATTAGGAAGGTTGAGAACCACAGAGCTAAAGGGTCTGGATTCAAGTCCAGACCACTAACCAGCCTTGAGACCTTGATTAAGTAGGCTGCGTACTTGGGCCTGGCAGAATTCTTCTTTGTAAAATGGGGCCACCAGTCACGGCTCTGCTTATTTGAGAGCTATTTGTGCAGGAAGAAGGGCTGTGACAGGCTGGGACAGGTTATGTCTTGTACCTCGGGAGGACTTGTTCTTGTTACCGAAACGCCATGCAGTCCCACGCTACGGGATGTGTGGCTGATGCACATCCTTCCCAGTCCGCCCTGAGGGCGGGCGCCTTTATTTTGCCTAAATACTTGGAGCAATAAATCGGATACATGGTCAGCATAGAAAATTCAGAAATCACAGGAAAACGTAAATATGAAAACAATAGTTACCCATAAGAGGTAGCTGAGAGAGAATCACTGTTACACTTGTGGAATATTTTTAGGACCTCTCTGAGGCAGGTGCGAACACACACACACACACACACACACACACACACATACATACACATACACATACACATGCACACACACACACACACACGCACGCATGCGCGGCGTGATTTCAGTCATGTAACTGGTATTTTTGTATCACATTTTCTGAGGTAAATGGCTGTCAGTCAGCTTGGGCTGCTGGAACAAACACCATAGCCAGGGTGGCTTAAACAACGTTTGTTTCTCACAGTTCTGGAGCCTAGGAAGTCTAGGATCACTGTGCTAGTACGTGGGGTTGTCTGGTTAGTAGGTGGATGCCTTCTTGCTGTATTCTAATGGTGGAGAGAGAGCGAGAGAGAGCATGTCTGTGTCTCTTCTTCTACGAGCACTAATCCCACTCGTGAGGGTTTCACCCTCATGACCAATTGCCCCCCCCGCCACGGGCTCCACCTCCAAATGGGTCACACTGGGGATTAAGTTTCAATGTGACTTCTTGGAGGGCATAGCCAGCTCATAGGCACAGTAATTCCAGGAGGAGAACGAGCCTTGTCTCATCATTTCTCTAACTTGCTCAAACCCAGTCTGTGGTGATACAGAACTGGTATTTACTAAATGCCTAATAGATCTCTAGAACTTCAAGGCTAAGATTCTGAGCTAGAACTCAACATTCCTACTTTAAATACAGGGGAAACAACGGCCCAGGGAGGAACACAGGCTCAGAGCCTTAGGGCTGGATGATAGCAGAGCTGGAGCTCCCAAAATTGCCTGCTGACCTCTACTTGCTAATGAGTTCAAGTGAAGGTCCCAGGAGGTCTGTGGGGTTGGCACTGTTAGCAGATAAGCCCGTGCTTGGCTAGTTTTGCCTGCATCCCTAGATTTGTGAGTACTACAGTATCTGCACATCTCCAAGCAGCTGTCTCTAGTGAAGCTTCTGGAGTGTTCTCACAACAGTATCAGTCGACACCTGGGGCTCCCTCCCAGGTGTCATCATTTGTCTTGTATGCAGGGTCTACCTGCTTGACTAACGTTCTCGTCTTGGAGGGAATGTGTTCTCCTGTGTTTTTCATTTAAATACCCTAACACGTCTCTTTCTTTGCTTTGCCTTTCAAGCACAGTAGAAAGGGGTCCTATTTTCTGGAGGTGGTCCTGCCTTTGCTGTCACACAAGTGTGCAGCTCTGCCTCCTTGCTGTGGCTTTCATACTGAGCAATCTTTCTTTCACTAGCAAATGTTTGGTGTTGAAGGCCCCCCCTGAGGCCAGACTGGAAGATTTGGTACCTGTGAATCCCCTGCCTTTAAGAATCTGAGACTGAAGAGTCAGGTGACATGTATACAAGAAAATTATAATATAGCTCAATTATAAAGTGGCTGAGGACCCAGGAGAGGGTCAGAGAAAATGCTCTAGGTCCTCAGCAACACGAGGCCTTTCTCATGGTTACCAGGGGTCGGGGAGTGGCAGGTGAGGCTTGTGAAGGAGGTTGGTGGGAAAGGGATGTTGAGGGTTTGAACATTTGGAAGCTGCAGGGAAAAGCAGTCCAGAGAGAGAAGAGTATGAGATGAGAAGGCTCAGGGATACATCTCCAGGCGGGGCAGCCAAAGAGGAACTCCAGGAATCCTGGGATCTGGGACTCAACAGTGGCAAGTCTTGCCTTTGCTGGCCGTGACTCGGGGCACACCTCGTCCCCACCTCCCTCCTGCTGCAGTGCTCCTGGTGCAAAGGGCCCGGTGAGCTGGTGTGCCAGCTTTCCTTTGGGACTGGGCTCCTGGCCCGGGGTCAGTAGACTGCTTAGGAACCTTCCAGTGGGTTTTGGGTGATCTGGGAACTACCTGGAATTGTGTGCATGACTTTGGACCTATGTGCACCTTTTCCCCTCCAGTGTTGGGAGGTCTCTGTTACCCTTGAAAGGTTATGCACCTTACAGCGTAGGAAGAAGAAAGCTAGCATGGCAATTGATTTAAACAACTTAGTTATAAACTCCCAATTCATGTCAAGTTTATTGGGGAAAGTTCCCTTCAGTCTGAAAGCCTTCACTCTGCTCAGGCACAGTTCACTGATCTGCTGAGACAGAGGCCCCGGACACGGGACTCTTTGCAAAATAGTTTCGAGGTGTCTGTCAGTCTGCGTGTACGCTGACCGGTGGTAGAGTGGACATTTCAGTCCAGTGGGCTACCTCTAGGATCCTGAGGCTGGCCTTGTGGGGAGCAGACCTTTCTAGTGTCAGCCTCCCTGCCTGGTTCCTCCTGGCTCGGGGAGGGACAGGCCACAGCACATCTGCCAGCACGCTCAGGGCCGGGGCTGCCTGCACAGGGCCTGCCGGATACAGTCCGAGCCGTCTGCTCTCCAAAGGGACTCTCGTGCCCCATGACCCCCAGGTGTAAGGCTGGACCCAAACATGGTGCGCCACCTGTTACGGGGTGCTGGGGTGGGGATGCTGGGGAACCTCACCTCCTGCCTCCTTGACTTGAGGATGGCTTGTGCCAGCAGCAGCCGGACGCCCGTGGCTGCACACCCAGCAGGTGGGCTTTGCTCAGGGGCTTCTGCTTGGTGACTCTGTCCTGTTTGGACAGGAGCTTGGCCAGGTGGATGCGCGGTGCCTTAGCATTCTGTTAGGGAGGTCTGTAAGTGGTGGCCCACCGAGGAGCTGCAGGGAGCAGGGTTGGCAGGGTCATTTGCTTGCGGTCTGACTTAGTACGGTGCGTACGATCGGGGGGAAGAGTGGGCCTCTTCAGAGTTTTTCGAAGCCACTCTGTTCTTTTTTAGAAAAGCACCAAGAAAGCATTTAGTTTTCATTGTTAAGGGCTTTGGCCTCGCGCAGAGAGATAGTAACTATGGCATGTAGCATCTTAAGGTGACAAGCCAAGTCTGCAAATCCTAATCCAGGTGGGGTCTGGACCCCCATGCTGTCGCCTCATCCCACTGCTCACTGGTTGTCTAACTTGGGCTGAGAGGGACACAGTGAACAGGTTTGCACAGATCCTGTCTTCGGGGAGTTCTCTGTAATGCAGGGTAGCTCCTAGGTGTCCGAAAAACTTCTGAGAAGTGTGCTGGTGGGGGTGGGGAGGTGGTGGGGTTGATGTTCTTGCTTCTTCAGCAATGTTGGTTTGTTACCCCAAACTTGTAGAATCCTTACCAATTGTTTCCATCTTTAGCATCTTAATGCATTTATATCCCCCTCATTGACCTGTCTGTCTGTCTGTCTATCCATCTCTTCACCACCAGCACGTACAGGCCCGGAGACAGGAATGCAGAAGGACAGACAGACTCGGTCCCAGCGCTCAGGGAGCTCGTCTTTGGTTACGTTCTCATTGCTCCAATTGCACTGGGAGTCCTGTTTCCCAGCATGGCTGTAAGCTCCCTGAAGGTCAAAGATGGTCTCTTCGTAGACATTCTTAGACGACTGCAAGACTTGTTGGTCAGTGGGTTGCTGGAACTGTAGTCTTGATATATTCGCTAAATGAAAGGCTTAAAAACAGTGTGTCTGCAGAACACGCCTGCCTTTCTGCATAGATGCCTCTGTGAAGAGCTCCCAGTTCTGACTGGGAAATCCGGAGGGGTGGGAGGGACTTGGGGAAAAATACAGTGTCTCAGTAGGTAAAGATCCCCAAAGTATCTCTGCGCTGGAGGCTTTCCTGAAGAAAGAAAAGCTTAATTCAAGCCTTTTTCTTTATGCTTCCACTTCTTTTTCTTTTTCTGTTTTTTAAAGAAAGGGATGTATCAATGTAAGCCACCTTGTTTGTTTTTTAATGGGGGTCAGAGCTGCCTTCCTCACACACCTTTATCTAATCACACCTTAGACTTCTGCTTAAGTGCTTGGTTCCTAAATTGTTTAATTAGTAGAAGTAGGAGGTGAAACACGGGGCTCTCCAGCCCGCCTCTCAGGCCCCTGGGGTGACATTCCTCCCCTGCCTGTCATCAGAGGTGGATTCTCGCTTGGGGAGTCCAGCTCCTAGGAGTTGGGCTGGGACATCCATTAACAGTGTGTAGCACAGATTTGCTTCTTAGCAACTGCGACTGGCCGCCTTATCCCTAATGCCAGAAGAGTTGTCATTGTCTTAAAAAAAAAGAAAAAAGAAAAAAGATTTGTCTTAAAGAAAAGCCTAGACTCTGGGTTAAGGCCAGACTTGATCTTAAAGCTGGCTGACCTATTTTCATCCCAGCCTTATCAAAGTCTGCTTTGTGAGTCTCCTCCTGACCACGCTTTCACTGGTGTCACGTGAATTGCACACGTGACTCGAGCAGGAGCGAGAGTAAAGACCTTGTCTGGGGGAGCTGGGTATCCCATGGGGCTTGGGGGCTGAGCCTCCTAGCGTCGTGCCTCCCCAGAGCCAGCCTGCTGGTTGGCAGTGCTTGCTCCCTGCCTGGGGCAGGGCCTCCTGGGAGAGGATGGCCACTACCTGGTGCCAGCATGCCGGGCTTTCCCTCTTAGAACGTGCGTTACATCTTCCTGTTTGACCTTGGCAGCTGCCCGGGGAGGGCAGCCTGGCGGGCAGTGCTCTCCTTGCGCCACAGAAGAGGATCCTGAAGCTCACACAGGCGGGTGGTGAGAGGCCTGGATGAAGACATTCGACTCTGGCTCCCCACGGGGACCTGTGGGCACCAACCCGGTGTCCTGCCTCTGGGAGCTTCTGCTCCTTCCCAGGTCCTCACTTGGTTGAAGCAGTTCCAGCCGTGGTTCAGGACCAACGTCACCCCCAGGCTGAGCGCAGGGTCTGTGTGTAAGAGGCCAGCGAGCTCACTCCTGTGGGAAACCCTGCAGAGGGCACTCGGCTGCCCAGGCTCTGCGCGTCACCCAGCGGGCCCCTTGCGGAGATGAGGGGAGGGGCCCCGTTCCTGGGGGACTGGGGACAAGCCCACCGGAGAGAAGGAGGAATGTTCCCCACTGGTATTTCCTCGCCTCTAGTTGGGGGTTCTCTCCCTTGGAAGGCGAGGCAGCACCTCGTTCCAAGGGGCCGTAAAGCTGTGTGAGCGTCGGCGCACGCCTTGTCTACTCCCTTCGTTTTCCTGATTCTGAGGCGCCGACTCCTC